>CM060941.1:734603717-735113717 GCA_030765085.1 Allium cepa | reverse complement strand
ACAAATATTCTTATAATATTCCCCTACTTGGATACCCAAAACGAACGGCCACGGATGTTGCAGTCATCCATGGTTATTAATCCTCGACGACACTACGCTATAGATTGCATACTGCAACACCCAAGAAGTGATGCAGGAAGTGCCAAAAATATTGCTGTAGGCTAAAAAAGGGCAAATGCAACACTTTCTCGGTGATGCATTTTGCCCCGTTGCCCTAGGGTCAAAGGCAACATCTTTGCGGCCCTAGGGCAACATCGGTTCTGTTTTTGCCACAGGTACCAAATTTGCTAAAAAGTGGGCCCTACAATCTGGGCCCCAACATGTGGGCCCACATTGTGGGGCCCACTAATTCTGTGACCCATCTTTACGGAACCCTATTGTTGGGCCCATATTCATTAATCTATGGTAACACTTTTACTATCTAATGACAACACTTTGCCAGTTTATTACCACATTTAGCATCACATACTGCAACATTATATCATATCTATGGCAACACCTTTTGCAATTTAAATTGGAAATGTACTGCAACATTATACTACTGCAACATTATATCATATCTATGGAAACATTATACTGCAACACTATATCATATCTAATGGCAACATTACACTGCAACAAAGAACTTTTCATTTCAGAATAAAAAGCAACACAAGTTTTACTTAGTCAAGTACAAAATAACAAACATACTTAAAAACATAGCCAGTGTATTCATAGTTACAGCCAATACATACTAAATTCTACTTATTAACAGTACATTCATATTTGCAAGCCTCCAGTGCCGTCAGTGCCTCCAATGCCTCCAGTGCCATCACTGCAGACTGTCGCACAAAGATCCCCAACATCAATTTGCATGTCAGGGTTTGCTTCGCCTAATTTCTTAAGCACCCATGTCAAGTTCTCCCGAACTTTTTGGTTCACCTTTGCATCAAATTCATTTTGGACCTTCTTGTTCACCTTTGCTTCGACTTCCTCGGCTATATTTTCCCTTATCTTCGCTGCCAGCTCCTGTATGTATGTGCTTGTTGTTGCGACATATTTTGAAACTTCTACAGACTTTGTGTGCCGTCCTATAAGTCAAGATGGACCGTGCGACTTTCCATCAGAAATCATTTCTTGAACAATTCCATCACTTCCTCCTTCACCTATTGCTTTTTCAATCTTATCCTGCAAAATAAAGCAGTTTCAAAATGTGACATTAAATAAAATTAACAATTCTGAAACAAGTTTCTTAAACAAGAATTGTTTTGCAATATCTAATAACAGTTTTAAAATGGATTCAGAAAATATCCTGCTATAGGTTTCAACAAAACAAGGTCTAATTCTACAAAAATGTCGATGTGCAAAATGAAGCATTTTTTTTTAACATCTGATTGAAGAGAAAATAAATTTCTTACAATTCTGTACTTCATTACTAAAGCATTAGTCTTGTACACCTTTCCTTCTTTCCGCTTGCGAGTTTTAACAAAAAGTTCTCCATCTGATTCGTTGGACTGATACAAATTAAATGAAAAAAGTTTGACAGCAAAAGGATATCAAACCAATTTTTCCAGAATATATATCACTAATCAATTCAGAAATTATACCCAAAGTCAAAGCAAAACTAAGGTAAATATGATCGCCTTTACATAAAAACAAATCTCGGTTCAAATGAACAGAAACCACAAGTGCACACAAGCTAAAAGTCTCGAGCAACTCACAGATGCAAAAATGGAGCAACAGTAAGTTCTCAAGCAGCTTACAAGTGCAAAAATAAAGAAACAACAAGTATAAAATCACAACATATGTAGCAACAATATCAGAGCTTTTTCAAGCATAGTATCAAGTGATGTATCAGTTTTGCAAAATTCAAGGCTGAGCTAAGGAAAACTTGCATAGTAAATATCCTATACGTCTATGCTTTCAGATTATTATTTGTAAGCACAGAGATAACAAATATCCCATGATTCATCTTAGATTCTGATGCAAAACGAAGATTACCCCGTGATTAACCCATGAGCCATGAACATATATAATACTAAAACGATTTAAGCTTAGCAAGGCCGTAAAGCCATCAACATACAGCAGACAAAAGATAGGCATCAACTTGACATCCATATGCTTAAAAGTTAAGAGTGTATCTAATAGTTTACAAATTACGTAATTTCCACAGAGATGGATTGGACTCATATTTAATGTTTAATATGCATCTAACTTGGAGACGTATATTGACCAAATGCGTACAAATGCATGAGCATGACGAACACTGGTTCGGAAAAGAAGAATTGAGTTTTCTATGCCAAAGGGGGCAAAGAAAGGGTCATTTATATTTTTATAGATTTTATGTACTTTTTAAGCAAATGTTATTAATAGCTATTGAGTCGTAAATTAATGTGAAAATGCAAAAATAATAAACAGATACAATAAAAATTAATACATTAAAATTGAAATAAAAACATTGGCTGGATGATTAATGTGACAGATCAGATTATATAGCCTGCTGTTATTCTTTTAGTTACAAACTTCTATATCGTAAACAGAACATATATCACTAATATTTATTTTGCTTATTTGTTTAAGTGAGGTGATATTTTATTTTGGAACATATATGTGGTTATTTTAATTTTTATTTTGGAACATATATCGCTTTGCTAAATAAGGAGAGGAATTTCAGATAAAATAAAATGCATACCTCCAGCCAACCATAAATATAAGCAAAATACATACCATCTTATGCTGAATTTGGGAAAAAAGTTTTGGACCAGCAGTGTGTGTGTCGATATACGATTTTCGACTTGCACAATTTGTAAGGGCCTTGGACTACAAAAACATGAAATAAAGATGTTTATTTGCCTGATTTGAATGAATAAAAATGGAAAAAAATTATGTGATAAAACTTAAAATTATATCTGAATTCTTTCGTCTCCCCAATACATCAAGAGTACTCTGAAATCCGCAAGTGGAATTTCGTCCGGCCTATTTTCAAGCCTCTCTTCATCAGTTTCATAAGCCGTATAATGTGCCTTTTTAATACGACTCTTGTACCCCCTCCAAGAGTCACGAATTGACTTCAAAACCCAATATTCACATTCATCCGGAATAATATACCGTTGCTTAAATACAAATCAAACATTAAAAAGAACAGTCATGCTACTTTAGTGACAAGTTTCGTATATTTAAGTAAAATTTAGCTAAGTTTGCAAATTACCTTGACATAGTCCCGTAGCGTGCCTTTCAAACTTGAAGGAATATCAAACCAAGATTTGTAAGTTAGTGGAACACTCCTCTTCAGTGTTCCTAAAAAAGCACTCAGTTCAGACATTACCTTGTCATCGTCTGAAACAGGTTGGCCCCGATGATTCATTTGGATTAGAACTCTTTTTTCATATGACCTTGAATGAACTTTATCCATCTTTGTTTTTCCCCTGAACCTTCAGGGAGCTCCCACTACTGTTACAAAGTATATACAATAGTAATGAGAAGGATAGACATAACATAAATAAGAACTTAAACTATTAAAATCAGAACTCAATTAGATAATATCTTCAGCTTCTTCTACTTCATCTTCTTCGTTTTCAAAATTTGACGAGACATTTCCGACAACAGCCTTCTTCCTTGCACTTCCACTTCCACTACTGTTATTCTTCTGGCGTTTTCGCGTAGCCAATAAGCAGCCATTGTTCCTATTCCTTCATTGTGTGGTAACTCAACGCTACATGGTGGATCAACAGTTTGTGTAGGAACTGGATTTTCCCCTGCCTTTGGAGCTGCATTCTTATCAGTTGAAGATTCAACAATGGCCCATGAACGAGTTGTTGGTCCAGACCGAGGCTTTGTAATCGTAACCTTTTTGGTTCTCTAAAATACGCACACAAAAACAATAAAATAAAAAATAAGGAAGCTAGTCTACAATTACCAACATAAAATTAAATCTTCAACTATAACGCACGTTTACTGGTTTTTTTAAGTATCATCTTCACTAGGTTCCTCTTGTTCTGGAGCATAATCTTCACTTTCAGCTAGCATCTTTGATTTTCCTTTATTTTTTTTCAAATTCATTTATCAGTCCAGTAACTAATGTAGGCATCTCAAGAGCTTCAAAAACACTATTCTTTTATGACACATGTTTAGCTCTCTCCCTTTTGTATTCTGTAAGCGGTGGAGGTGGCGGAGGTGGTAGATCATTATCTTGAAAGTAATTTAACATGACATTATTGTAAATATAAGCAAAATATGTAGAACATCATATTAGAAGATCATATTGTAGTCTTCTTACTAGAATCTCATTTTCATCCATATTTTCCTCTTCATCTGGAGGATTATAGAAATCCAGTTTACTCCTGACACTTGCTGAGTTGATATTCAAAGTTGCATCGCTGACTTCAGTTGGATTTTTCTTCTCTGGTGTCTTCGTAGAACTACTGACTTCAGTTGGATTTTTCTCTAGTAACTTTGTAGACCTACCGACTCCAGTTGACTTCTTGCTGTTCACCTTTTTCCTGTCCATGCGTGGACTCACAGCAGCTTCGCTCACTTGTGGATTATTTCGCCGTGCCAACTTTCTAGGACTAAAGACTTGATCAGTCCGCGTCTCGTTGGTAACTGGATTGTTTGGCCGTGCCGACTTTCTAGGACTAAAGACTTGATTAGTGTGCGTCTCGTCGGCAAGTGGATTGTTTAACCGTGCCGACTTTCGAATCGGAGTAAAGACTTCAGTCTGCTTCTTATTTTTTGTTGCCTGTTGCAGATGGTGAGTGATGACAAATTGCCGTTTCTGTGATTTCGCAGCTGTAAACATACAACGACATAATAGTCAAGTTTATCATGTCATAAACATAATTATTTAAACTGAATTAAAGAAATTAAGACTTGATCATGTACACTAATATTCCAGTTCCTTTATTATTCTACTAAGTGCAATAAAAATCAAACACGTCCTAATATTCAAACAAAAATGCACAAAAAATTTATGTACACTAAAAGCAGCAAAATGAAAAACAAATTCAGCCATGCGAGAACCAAATTCATCAACATAGTACAAATGAGAAGATATTTTATCTTCTTCCAGTCAAAAAGCTAACTATTTACAGTTTTTATCACTTACTTTGGACGAGCTTCTGTATGATTTATTTATGAATTTTCGAATCGGATGCTCAAAATTGGATCTTGGTTTAAATTCATTTGAAAGTATTCATAAATTGGTTGTTTCATCATTAGTTTTCTTATGAACAAATTCATCAAAATAGTACAAATGAGAAGATATTTTTATACCTGGAGACAACAAATTCTTCCTTGGGCGTACAATGACATGTGGCTGCTTTTGTTTCATTGGCTCAATTTTATCATCGACCACGGTATCGACATAGAAATCAATGTAATCACCATTATTTTTTATTTGCATCAATTCCCATGGATCTGCTTCACTAGTCACCAATTTCCACCCACTCATTGGACCTTTCCATGAATATACTCCTCCAATTTCAGTGTACTTTAGCTCATCCCTGACATACCCCATCAGTACTGTGTAAGAAAACATATCCAGATCAATGCCCATGACAGAAGTCTCTTCTCCACCAACATATCCATTCTTCTCAAATTTTCCCTTGTGATGGAATTTAATATTTGCCTCCATCCTACGCAAACTGAAGGAATTAACATTAGAATGACATAATTACAAATTAAAATAAACCAACTGCATTACAAAATAAAACAGTCACTTCACTAAAATGTAATAAAGGTAGAAACACTAAAAAAGAGATAAAAAAGCCACAAATATGATACATCAGTTAAAACATTTAATCAAGGCAGAAACAACGTTTTCTAACTTAAATTTGGTACATTAGTTACTTAATTAAATATGATAGTGATACACAGAAATTAAGAAGCATTTTCTTTCACTCTGCTAGGTGGAAGGTGGATTCGTCTTATTGGGACATCATCTCTACACCAACGAACATCAAAATCTTGATTTCCCATTCCATAAGCAGGCTGGATATCATTCAAATCTTCATTTGCATATTCGCTTTCGATTTCACACCAGTCTCTCGGCAATTTCTTGATAACATTGTGGCACATCTTATCAATTGGATCTTCTATATAAAACACGTGTTGTACTTGTGAAGCCATAACATAAGGATCAGATTTCTGGCACAATCGATTAAAATTAACACGAGTCAGCCCATATAAATCTTTCACTTCTTGGTACCAACAACACTTAAATAAAACAACACTAAATTCTCCCCAATAATCAAGTTCTAAAATTTCCTCAATTGATCCATAGTAATTAACTTCACCAACCAATGGATTTTGATCTTTCGAACTTGCAAAGCTAGTAGTCAAGACTGTCAAAAATACACCATTGTTTTGTATTGTACATTTGGCATCTCTGAACCTTGTATAAAATCTGTATCCATTGATAACATATCTAGTAAACCTCTTAGCTATTGGAAGAGGGCCCATTGCAAGCAGTTGTACTTCTTTTGAAATGTCCTCCTTTTTCCCAACCTCTTCCTTTAGCCACTTCCAAAATTCTTCAATGTGTTCTCTCTCTCTCTTTTATATTTTTTTGATAATATATGGCCATCAATTAAAGCTCGATGTTCCCTAGAATAAAGTCCTGGTTAATAAAAGATAGAAACAAATTTTCTAATTCTTCAATAATTACTGAAATAAAAATAAAACTTAAAAACTTACTCAAGTAAACTCTCTATTTCCTTGTCACCACAGTTGAATATAATGTAACGGTGACACGCTGTCCATTGAGAATCTTTAAGATGAATACCTTTTCCATCTTTGTTTCTTCTTGTGCTAATAGGATATTCCAGATTCTATGGACAGGTTTCAAATTTCACTTTTCCTGCTCCATCGCCACCTAAGAACCTTGAACAGAATATCAAACATTCTTCTACAAGATAACCTTCAGCAATAGACGCCTCAGGTTTATTTTTGTTGCGAACATATGATTTCAGTTTACAAAGATAACACTCAATAGGAAACATATAATGAAGATGTGCAGGTCCACCATATTCAATTTATTGCATAAATGAACTAGCAAGTGCACCATTATATCGAAGAAAGCATTTAGGAATATCATGTCAAATTGACAAAGAATTTCCATAATTTCCTTTTGTAGCCTCTTGAGATCAGCGAAATTGATAATTTTACTCCAAAGACTTCTTGGAAATGCACCTAATCTTATCATAGGTAATGCAACTTTAGGTTTTACAGATTTCTTCACAGCAAATTGCAGCAATTAGTGGAGAAGAAAATGAGCATCGTGGCTCTTATACCCTATAATTTTCCTCTCTTTCTTGTTTACATACTGGCTGATATTAGCTGCACAACCATAAGGCAGTTTAGCATTCTCCAACACCGAGCAAAATATTTCTTTCTCCTTGTTCGTCATTGCAAATATGGCAGCCCTGATCTTAAGGTAATTCCCATCAGCTGATAGAACCGGATGAAGGACCTCCCTGATGCCTATCTCTTGTAAATCATACCGAGCACTTAAATGGTCTTTCGACTTCCCATCAGTATTTAGTAAAGTACCAAGTATGTTATCACAAATGTTTTTCTCTATGTGCATAACATCAAGGTTATGTCGACATACATTGTGACTCCAATATGGTAAATTAAAAAATATTGACTTCTTTTTAAAAGGGGATTCATTTTTATGCTTGTTGACCTCTTTCTGCCCAAAAATATTTTCATAACCAACCAGCAATTCTTCAATGTCTGTCCCGGGTAAAATTCCTGGAGATGTTCCCATTTCAATTTCACCATTGAACCTTTTCTTATCAAACCTCCACTTGTGTTCCGGATCTAAAAATTTCCTATGATTCATGTAGCACATTTTTTCACTATGTTTCAAGTAGTCTTGAAATGGCGTACGGGACAAGCTAAATAACCCTTTATGCTCCAGCCGGATAACATTGCATAGCCTGAAAAGTCGCTGATCGTCCATAACACGCTTACACGTAATGTGAAATTAGCACCAGTTAAGGCATCATAAGTTTGTATTCCAATACCCCATAATTCTTTCAATTCTACGATAAGAGGCTGCATGTAGACATCAATACTATTCTTAGGAGACTGTAGACCAGGGATAAGGGTTGAAAGTATCAAATTTTCCGGCTTCATGCATAACCAAGGTGTAAGGTTATAATTTACCAATATGATTAGCCATGTGCTGTGAGCTGTAGTCATTGTACGAAAAGGACTGAATCCATCAGCTGCTACTCCTAACCTGATATTTCTATTTTCAGATGAAAAATGAGGATATTTGGCATCCATCGTCTTCCAAACCTCGCAATCAGCTGGATGTCGAAGTCTGCCATCATTTTTTCCTCCCACCGTATCATAAGTTCTGCATACTCCTTGGACATGAACATCCTTTGCAGCCTTGGTTTTAGTGGAAAATAACGTATCACTTTTGCCGGTACTTTATGAATCCGCTGCTCCGGATCATTGTCAACACCCGCTTTCTTTTCCGATATACCCACCTTGAAAAACCATAAGTTTTGCAGTTATTTTCCTTTTCATTTCTGCCCAATATAGCATGCAGTCATTTGGACATGCATGTATTCTTTGGTAATCGAGGCCTAAATCTTTAATGATATTTTTGGTAGCATTGAAAGATAAATGGATGTGGGCTTGTGGAAAAGCTTCTTTTAGCAACTCTAATAAATCGGTAAATGCAGACTCGGTGATTCCATGTAGGCACTTTAAAGAATTAAGCCCGACGATGAAATTTAATCGCGAAAATTTAGTACACCTGTGATATAATGGCTGCTTTCCCTCTTCAACACGATGATGAAATTTTCTAGCATCGACATCTACTCCATTTGCTCCATCAGAAGATCCACCTTCATTGTTTTACATATTTCCACAAGTACGATGCAACATCTCATCGAGATTATCTCCAAAATTTATTCCCGCTTCACGATCCATATCGTTATCGCTCCTTTCAGGATCTAGACAGGAAACCTCATAAATCCATTTCACGTACAATTAAGATGGACCATTCCAAATCAGATGGTCGTAGATTACCTCTTGACGATGCCACTTGCGATTATGACACTTTTTGCAAAGGCATGTAATTTCATCACCTACCGCGAATCTAGAAAAAGTATTTTGAATAAAACGTTACACTCCACTGATATATCCTTCACTGAACTTAGGAAGTTATGGCCATATTTTTTCCTCGTCGTTCATCACTAATTTACACACAAAATAACATACAAAGACAAACACAATAATAAAATCAGGAATATGATTACACCTGAACTCACAAGTAAATCAGTAAATTAGACAACACAACAATCAAATCAGGAAAAACTTAAAATATACATAGAGTGATACCTTAAGAACAGATTAAATCGAAGCCCTAACTGAAATTCGAAACCCAAACGAACCCCAATTGAAGACCTAATTGAAACATCGAATCCCTAATTGAACTGGAACTCGAACTTGCCCTAATCGAACCCTAATTAAGCTTGTAAACTTAGAACTTTTAGCCCTAATTGAAATCGCAGAGTGTTTGAGAGGTTGAGCGGCGGAGTACGTATTTTGTTAAGTGTTTGAGTGAAACCCTTCAATATTTTGTTAACTTTTGCCGCTTTGTTTTTGCTTCCCACGTTAAAAATTATTTCAGCCCGCTTTATTTAGCCTGCACTCTTTTTTTATAATATTTTTGTAAGTCTATAGCTCTGCAACATAGTGTTGATATCTATGCTAACATCCTAAAGCTAATGTTGTAATAGACAAAAATCAGCATAGCTATCGTTACATTGTAGTTAGCAACATCTTGTATTTTTGTTGCAATAGGCCATCTATGGCGTAGTGCGACCAAATATGGCGGTGATAGATTCATTGACACACAGAAACACATGAATATGGAAAATTTTAAACTTCAAACAAAATCACATTTCATCTCAAAACATTTCCAGTTCATTACATAGTCCCAAATTTGCAATCACGTTCAAAGAAAATATATTTATTACAACATACACCCAGAGCGACATATGAAGATGCCCCTTGGTGGGATTAGAGTATATACTGGCAATATAACAATTTCGCCATTACAAACAACACCGTGGAATCAAAAGAAGAGAGAACTCTAAGTAGCCATCGTGCCTCCTGCATGTCTCCAGAAGCTTATTCGTCTTATGAGGTACATGAAAACCTCAATTCTCAAACTACTCAAAATCAATTGAGTACCCGAGAGTTTAAGGGGAAAACATAAACTTCAAATCAGACATAAAGCATGGAATGAATAATAATCTACCTTCTCGGATCATTTAAATATCTAGTGAGAGCACGCCGCTTAGCGGAACGGGATTCCCCTCACTAATATCTCAAAACCCTTTATAAAATCATATATTGTGCTCCTACATCCACAATGGTTAAAATAATTCAAAATAGTATAATATGATGATATGAAAATACAAATGAATCATTTCTAGATTACCCATCCCCATTCATTTTAGGCCATCTGCCTCAATTATAGTTTCTAGGATTACTATTAACCTATTAGTTTTCATGCGCTAACTAATAACCGGTTAAACATTTAAGGACTCTCTGTCCAATCACACAGTTTTCATGGGATCACTATGAACCTATTGGTAACTCCAATATTGCCCTTATCCTAGTTTTCATGGGTTGACTAGGAACTTATTGGTAACCCCAATATCCTTTCTTCTTACCCTAGTTTTTATGGGTTTACCAGGAACCTATTGGCATACGTCAATATTTCTTCCGGATATAGTTTTCATAGGCTAACTTTAAACCTACTGGCTCTGCCAGTATCCAGTCATAGTTTTCATGGGATTACTATGAACCTGTCTATCTGACATCTTCCTTCTCACATAGTTTCATGGGCTAACTACGAACCTGTCTATCTGACATCTTTCTTTATACATAGTTTTCATTGACTAACTATGAATTTATTGGCCCCTGCTAATATCTTTCCCTTTACATAGTTTTCATGGGCTTACTAAGAACCTATTGGCCCCTGTAAATATCTTTCTTTTATATTTTAGCATCCTATATTCTGATATTCCTTACGTCATGGATGCAATTCTTCTCATTCAGGAGTTTTATCAATTTATATTCACTACTGAGTTAACTTAACTGGTTCTTCAACCCTTTATCCCAAAATGCAGTTATGGGTCCATTATAAAGTGAATATATTCATATTTGAAGAAGCAACATAACAACGTAGTAATACCACTCCTATGAGTTTATAATTATCAAAGATGGCTTTTTCTTGAACCCATTGTAAAAATTCCTTTAAAATATAGCCATGGGTTTTTCCTTTAAAAGTAGAGTTTGGGTCATAAAACCTTTCGATACCTTCTAAATCTAGCTTTCGACTTCATAGCATGACCTCCTTCGTAAGCTCTTAAAAACATTAAGCTCCTGCCTTATAATACTTTAAAACCAACCTTTCAAACATATTGAAGTATAAGCATTTTAACTTTACAAGCTTGCTTCGAAACCAGTTGAAAGTGCCCCTTTCGACACTTATGGAAGTAACCCTTCCAAAATAATTGAAAGTACCCTTTTTGAAAGCATTGAGTTTATACTTAGAACATATTTTGGGTCAAAGTGAATATAGGCGAAAGCATGTGTTTTAAAACCATCCTTTATCATACAAAAAATTAGGGAAAACTCAATGGCGTCGGAACCATCTCTTTCGAAAGCGTAAAATATTTGGGTAAAAACATTAGAAGGTTGGTGTTGAAACCCCTTTCGAAATAGTCACCTTTGAAACCGTTAACCCCTTTTGAAAGCTTTAGGAAGCGGCTTTAGCTTATAAAACAAAATACCCTTTCGATAGTGTTGATATCTTCAACTCCATCGAAAGGTTAAAGAACGGCAGCAGGGTTCGACTAGGTCGAAACCCCTTCTTTTTAAACCTTCTTTCTTAAGTAAAGGAACCCAGTAAAAAGGAATCTTAAGTTAATGGCAGCCCTTTCAAAACCTTTATAAAACCTCTTTCGAATCCTTCCGCTTCGACCACGTCGAAGGCTAAAACTAAACATAGGCAGGCGCTTTTCTTTTAAAAACAAACCCACGTTACGACTCCTTTGGAAGCTTGGCTTTCGACACCTTACCTTCCGCCTTCCTCCAATCCACTACGTACCATCATAGTGACACCTTGTGTATTAGTTTTGGCAAGGTAGGTTTTGACTAAAATAAAGGCGGAGGCATTTGTGTCGAACGGTGCTTTCCTAAGTAGGCGAAACCTATTTTTTTGATGAAAACCCGATTTAGTTCTTTATAAAGTATTTTTCTTTAACTAACCTGCCACATGCCAACACCAGATTGGTTGCCTCAACCTTTTCAAATTCTTTTCAAAAATTAACTACTGCTAATTAGATCTAAACCAGGGTTAAGTTAATAAATTAAGCCCTTCCATTATACAAAAACAATTTTGCAAAGAAGTCCCTCTTCTAAAACAATTTATTTTGCATAGTAAATCATATTGGAAAAATCTCCAAAATTCCAGAAATTCACTTTAATCATGTTATCTAACATATCGAAATTTTAGACCTAATTTCTCAATATATTTTCCAAAATAAATTATAAACCCAAATAATCATATTTTCCTTTGAAAATTCATGATAATCTTTCCATAGCGCGAAAAATTATCAAAATTGGAAACCAACTCCAAAATCATATTTCTCATAACATAAAATTTTCCCATGCATTTAATCAACATTCAATCTCAGTTTCGACCTAAAACTGCGCAAAACTCTTTTAAACAACCTTGTTTAAATCAAATAAATCATGAATCAAGCATATCATCAACCAATATATCATAAAAACGAATTTATCCCTTAAATCTAAAATATAAGGTTTAAAACAATATAGAGATGGAATTATTATTCACCTTGATCTAGATAAGGAGATTGAATTGAGATTGATTCCCATAAGCTTGAATTCTCTAGTTTAGTTTGAATTACCTCTCCTTATTGGTCGACCGTTCTTTATCTTTTGGTTTGTGTTTTAGTTTTAAAATGACATGAATTGGAAGAAATGGTAGGAACAAAATATATATATAAGGGTATGAACCGTTGGGCGGCAATTTCCAATAATACCCTTATGTAATTTGTTTAACCTAAAAACCCTTCTTAATCCCATTTATTAACATATTACGCACGGTCTTATTTAATTATTTCAAGTCTCAATCCCCTTATCACTTACATTTTACATCATTTTATTTAATTTATCTAATTAAATCTCCTGATTGATGTTATCTAAAATTAGGGGTGTTATAGGCTCCCTTTCTTAAAGAATTTTGTCCTCTAAATTCGGTAAGGACTATATAGCCATATATCAATCATCTGTAATGACTCCTAACAACCATACTAGTCTACCTGATTAGAAAATATCTATATAAATCTAATATAGACATACCCTCAAAGTAGACCTGGATAAGTATCTCGAATCCTGTCCTCTGTCTCCCAAGTACAATCCTTCTCGTTGTCGCTCCACTGAATTTTCACCAACTTGACTGTCTTGTTCCTCAATATTTTCTTATCTCTTGCAATAATATGAACTGGTTGTGTAACAAAGGTCAAATCAGGTTCCACTACCAAGTCCTCCAATTCTGTCTAAGGAATGGTAACCTCTGGATCATGCACATACTTGCGAAGATGAGACATATGAAACACATTATGGACACCTGCCATACTGCTTGGCAACTCAACTTTGTATGTGAGCTTTCCAATCCTCTCTATAATATGTAAAGGACCAACATATCTCGGGGCCAGCTTCCCTGACTTCCCGAACCATATTACACCCTTCATAGGTGATATCTTAATGAAAATCCTATCTCCCACTGAGAAATCTAGGTCCTTACGCCTTTTATCTACGTAACTTTTTTTCTTTTGGATTGAGCTTCCTTCATCCATTCTCGGATCAACTCAACCTTCTCTGATGTCCCCCTTACAAAATCTGGACCTAAGACCAATCTGTCTTCTGTCTCTAACCAAAATGCAGGGGATTTGCATGGCCTTCCATACAAAGCTTCAAAAGGTGACATTCCTATACTAGTCTAATAACTATTAATATATGAAAACTCAATCAAATGCAGGTGATCCTCCCAAGATCCACCAAAATCCAACACACAAGCACTCAACAAATACTCGAGCATCTTATTGACTCTCTCTATCTGCCCATTCGTCTGTGGGTGATATGCGGTACTCATTTTGAGTTTAGTGCCTAACACATTCTATAGACTCTTTAAGAATTCGCTAGTGAATAAAGCATCTCTGTCGCTGACTATGCTACTAGGAACCCCATATAGTCTAACTATGTTTTTCATGAACAACCTTGCTAAAATCGGTGCCATCCTGGTCTACTTTACCAGAATGAAATGGGAACTCTTGGTCAACCTTTCCACAATAACCCATAAACTTTCATTTCCTCTCCTTGACCTTGGCAACCCATCTATAAAATCCATGGATATCGAATCCCATTTCCAAACTGGAATATCTAAAGGCTGAAGTAACCCACTCAGTTTCTGATGTTCGACTTTCACTTGTTGACTGTTTGCATACTATCTAACCCACAAGCCAACATCCCTCTTCTTGCCTTCCCAATAGAAGCTCCTCTTCATATCTTGGTACATCTTGGTCCCTCCAAGATGAATCGTAAACTTGGATCAATGACATTCCTCGAAAACTTCTCTTCTCAAGTTCTCTACATCTGGAATACATAACCGTCCCTTCTTTCTCAACCATCCTCTCTAGTCAAGAAAAAAATCTTTCAAATCATCGACCTCAGCTCCAACCTCAAGCCTTCTGATCCACTCAGCTAATAATGGATCCTCTCTCTATTTAGAAGCTATCCCCTCGATCAACACTGGTCGAACTTCTAAACAGGACATCATGGCAGTACTCTGACTCGAACTAGCAGTCGGTCTTAACTGCACACCACAACTGGCCAAAGCTTCTAGATCTTTCCGCTCTGCCAACATAGCCAACATGACATTCTGATGTCTTTTGGCTAGAGTATTTTCTACTTTATTATCTTTCCCTGGGGTATACTATATACCAAAATCATAAGCAGCCAAAAATTCCAGCCACCTCTGCCGCCACATATTCAACTCCTTCTGAGAGAATAGATATCTTAAAGACTCATGATCGGTATGCAACTCAAATCTCTCCCTCAAGAGATAATGCCTCCAAATCTTTAAGGCAAAAATCACTACAGTCAACTCCAAGTCATATGTAGGATATCTTACTTCGTGCGTTCTAAGTTGACTAGTTGCATTAGCAATAACTTTGCCCTCCTGCATCAACACTACTCCTAATCCAGTCCCACATGCATCTTTGTATACTACCAAATCTTGGTTACCATCTGGAACTACTAATGGTGAAGCATTAATTAACAAATGCTTTAATTTAAGGAATGCTTCCTCACATTTATTGGACCAAACAAACTTCACTTCCTGATAAGCTTAGTCAAAGGCGCTGCTATCCGCGAGAAATCCTTGATGAATCTCCAATAATAGCCAGCAAGTCCAAGAAAATTTCTGATCTCGGTCACTGTTTCTGGTCTCTTCCAATTGTTCACAGCTTCGATCTTATTTGGTTCGACCGACAATCATTTCTCTGAAACCACATGACCAAGAAACTTAACCTCTTTCTTCTAAAAACGACACTTGAAAAACTTCTCCTTTAGCTGAGTATGGCTCAGCGTGTCTAACACAAGTCTAAGATGATCTTCATGTTCTCTCTCATCCTTAGAGTATACCAAAATGTCATCTATAAACACCAACACGAATCTATCCAAATACTCTCAGAAGACTCAATTCATCAAATCCACAAAGAAAGCAGGTGCATTCGTCAACCCGAATGGCATCACTAACCACTCATACAAACCATATCTATTCCATAATGCAGTCAAAGGAATACTATCCTCTGCCACTCTTAACTGATAGAATCCCATCGCTAAATCTAATTGGGAAAACACTCTGGCTCTACTCAACTGATCAAACAGATCATCAATTCTCGGCAAATGATACTTATTATTTATTGTCCTTTCGTTTAACTTACGATCGTCGATAAACATACTCAATGTCCCATCTAGTTTCTTCATGAATATCATAGCCACTCCCTAAGGCGAATTGCTTGGTCTAATAAAATTCCTTCCTTCTCGATCCATTAGCTGTTCGTTCGTCTCCGTCGGTGTCATCCTGCTAGGTGGTCTACTTATAGGTTCAGCACCTGGCACAAGATCTATCCGAAACTCAACAGCTCATTTGGATGGTAGTCCAGTGACTGGCTCAAATACATCTACAAACTCTCTTGTAATACGAACCTGACTTAGCTCTTCTCCCACTTCCATTGAACTCAACAAATCACAGTAACTCCGGTCAGAATTCTCTACTGAGAATATAATTCGGTTATGACAATCATAGTGTCTCAAAGATATCTCCCTATTCTAGCAGAATTTCCTGGAACTCATACCTCCACAACTAATCCATACCCAAAATGATTCTGAAATCTACGAATTCATAAACATACAAACTGCATGCAAACTTATGACCTAACAAATCAAGTTCTAACTGGTCACATCTTATTCCTAGAGTTGCATACCCTCCTATTGGATTCGCAACCCTTAAGGAAGTAACAAGGTATGTGGACTCTAAGCATAACCTATCAACCAAACACTGGGATATAAATGACTGTGATGCACTGGTATCAAAAAGTATCCTAACTGGTATACTCTGAATCAAAAACATACATTCCATCATAGTTTTCCCCTTATCAGCTGCAGTGGGCTTAGCAGATGATCCAACAACAAAAACATTCCCCTTGTCCGCGCTGGTTGGCTTTGGACACTGGTTCTTGTAATTCCCCATTTGATTACAGTTAAAGCATTTCACATTCTTCTTGTCTGCAGCCTTCTTTCCCTTACTTGATCAGCACTCACTTGCATAATGACCCTTCTTATCACATTATAACAAACCAGATCAGCCTTTGCCTTCTTGGTAGCATCCCCTTTTTGGGCTCCATTCTTCGTAAAGAATTTCCTCTTTTTTCCTTGAGGATCCTGGGATTCAACTGGCTTCTCTCTAGCTAATATGGCAAGCATCTCTTCATAGTGAATGACCAACTTTACTACCACATTAGAAGGTTCTTAGGTATGGCTCATAGTCATTCTAGCAAGCTCAGGTCTCAACCATCGAATGAACCTTTCATTCCTTTTGACATACGTGTCAACCAAAGCATAACCATATGGAGATGGCTTATCAAACTTAGCAGCATACTCGACCACTAACATATCTCCTTGAACTAGATCCATGAACTTCCTCATCAATGCAGACTGAGCAACTTCAAATAGAAACATCAGCTCAAACCTTCTCCTGAAATCTGCCCATTTCAACTCTTCCTCCGGTACCTCGGCGGTCACACTATTCTACCATTGAAGTGCTGCCACTTGCAACTGTCTAGAGGCTAGCCTTCTCTTTTGCCCATCATCCAAGCCTAGATCAGCACAGATCATGCCACAACTCAGTAGCCAATTCTGAACCTCAATAGCATTCTCCGTTCCAGCAAACGGCTTTCCTCCCAAACTGGTGTAGTCTCTGCTTAGCTTAGCATAGTTATTCCCAATTGGAGCCACAGGATTAGCTCCTCCAACATTACCATCTACTTCAGCTTGCAAAAGATTGGCTAACAACTAATACACCATCCCCGCATCTACTGGCGGATTTCCAGCACCTACCTTGGCTTCAGCATTTGGATTAGCATTAGCATGTCGACCTTGATTCCTCCCGGTGTTAGGTCGAGCATTTTCATTTGTTGTGGTGCTTCCTCCACCTAGATTTCCTCTTCCGTTTCATACTTCCATATCTTCTTTTTCGTTAATATGCATATGAGCCTTAATAAGACATAGAAGGACGCTCTAAGGGAGGAGGGAACACACACACACACACACATATCTACGTTACTATATTGTTAACCCAAACCCCGATCATATTTTCAAATTCATTGGATTATGTTAGAAAATCTTTAGATTTAACTTTCTTTTAAATTTTCATAAATCTATGCTCTGATACCAACTTGTAACATCCCCCCACTTGGAGGCCCAAATCTAATGGCTATATGATGTAGTCATCCTTATTATTAATCGTCAGTGACCAAATACGGTGGTGTGAGATTCATTGATACACAGAAATACACGAATATGGAAAATTTTAAACTTCAAACAAAATCACATTTCATCTCAAAACATTTCCAATTCATTACATAATTCCAAATTGGCAATCACGTTCAGAGAAAATATATTATTACAACATACGCTCAGAGCGACATATGAAGATGCCCCTAGTAGGATCGGAGTATATACTGGCAATATAACAATTAGGCCATTACAAAAAACACAGCGGAATCAAAAGAAAAGAGAGCTATAAGTAGCTATCATGCCTCCTACACGTCTCCGGAAGCTTATTCGTCTTATGAGGTACCTAAAAACCTCAACTCTCAAACTACTCAAAATCAATTGAGTACCCGAGGGTTCAAGGAGAAAATATAAACTTCGAGTTAGACATAAAGCCTGGTATGAATAATAATTTACCATCTCAAATCATTTAGATATCTAGTGAGCCATGCCACTTAGCGAAAAGGGTTTCCCCTCACTAGTATCTCAAAACCCTTTATAAAACCATATACTATGCTCCTACATCCATAATGGTTAAAACAATTTAAAATAGTATAATATGATGATAGGCAAAAAAAGGAATCATTTCTAGATTACCCATCCCCGTTCATTTTAGACCATTTGTCTCAATTATAGTTTCTTGGATTACTATTAACCTATTATTTTTTATGGGCTGACTAATAATCGGTTAAACATTTAAGGACTCTCTGTCCAATCACATAGTTTTCGTGGGATCACTATAAACCTGTTGGTAACTCCAATATTGCTCTTATCCTAGTTATCATGTGTTAACTAGGAACCTATTGGTAATCCCAATATCTTTTCTTCTTACCCTATTTTTCATTGGTTGACTAGGAACCTATTAACATCGGTCCATATTTCATTCGGATATAGTTTTCATGGGCTAACTACAAACCTACTGGCCCTGCTAGTATCAAGTCATAGTTTTCATGGGCTTACTATGAAACTATCTATCTGACAACTTCCTTTACACATAGTTTTCATGGGCTAACTATGAACCTTTTTATCCGACATCTTTCTTTATACATTTTTTACGTGGGATAACTATGGACCTATTGGCTTCTGCCAATATCTTTCACTTACACAGTTTTCATGGGCTTACTCAGAACCTATTGGCCCCTACCAATATCTTTCCTTTATATTTTAGCATCCTATATTCTGGTCTTCCTGACCTCCCGAATGCATTTTTACTCATTCAAGAGTTTTATCAATTTATATTCACTACTGGGTTAACCTAATCGGTTCTTCTACCTTTTATTCCAAAATGCAGTTATGGGTCCATTTAAAAGTGAATATATTCATATTTGAAGAAGAATATAACAACATAGTAATACCACTCCTGTGGGTTTAAAATTATCAAAAATAGCTTCTTCTTAAAACCATTATAAAAACTCCTTTAAAATATAGCCATTGGTTTTTCCTTCAAAAATAGAGTTTGGGTCATAAAACCTTTCGATACCTTCAAAACCTAGCTTTCGACTTCATAGGATAACCTCCTTTGAAAGCTCTTAAAAATATTAGGCTCCTGCCTTATAATACTTTAAAACCTACCTTTCGAAACCTTTCGAATACATTAAAGTATTAGCATTTTAACATTATAAGCTTAGCTTCGAAAATAGTTGAAAGTACCCCTTTTGACACTTATGGAAGTAACCCTTCCGAAATAGTTGAAAGTACCCCTTTCGAAAGCATTAAGATTATACTTAAAACATATTTTGGGTCAAAGTGAATATAGGCGAAAGCATCTGTTTCAAAACCATCCTTTATCATATAAAACATTGGGGAAAACTCGGTGGCGTCGGCACCATCTCTTTCGAAAGCATAAAACATCTGGATAAAAACATTAGAAGGTTGGTGTCGAAACCCCTTTCGAAATTGTCACCTTCGAAACACCTAACCGCTTTCGAAAGCTTTAGGAAGTGTCTTTAGCTTATAAAACAAAATACCCTTTCGATAGTATTGATATCTTTAGCTCCATTGAAAGGTTAAAGAACGACAGTAGGGTATCGACTAGTTCGTAACCCCTCATTTTAAAACCTTCTTTCATAAGTAAAGGAACCCAGTCGAAAGCAATCTTAAGTTAAAGGCAACCCTTTTGAAACCTTTATAAAACCTCTTTTGAAACCTTCTGCTTCGACCTCGTCGAAGGCTAAAACAAAACATAGGCAGGCACTTTTCTTTTAAAAACAAACCCAGTTACGACTCCTTCGGAAGCTTGGCTTTCGACACCTTACCTTTCGCCTTCCTCCAATCCACTACATACCATCATAGTGATACCTTGTCTATTGGTTTCGGTAGGGTAGGTTTCGATTAAGAAAAAGGCGGAGGCATCTATATCGATAGTTGCTTTCCTAAGTATGCGAAACCTATTTTCTGATGTAAACCTGGTTTGTTATTTATAAAGTAAACTTTTCTCTAACTAACCTGCCATGTGTCAACACCAGATTAGTTGCCTTAACATTTTCAAATTCTTTTCCAAAATTAACTGCTGCTAATCAGATTTAAACCATGGTTAATTTAATCAATTAAGCCCTTCCATTAGACAAAACCAATTTTGCAAAGAAGTCCATCTTCTAAAACATTTTTTTTGCATAGCAAATCACATTGGAAATATCCTCAAAAATTCTAGAAATTAAGTTTAATCATGTTATCTAACTCATCAAAATTACAGACCCAAATTCTCAATATATTTTCCAAAATAAAATATAAAGTCAAATAATGATATTTTTCTTTGAAAATTCATGATAATCTTTCCATAGCTTGGAAAATTCTCAAAATTGGAACCCAACTCCAAAATCATTTTTTTCATAACATAAATTTTTTTCCATGCATTTAATCAGCATTGAATCTCGGTTTTGACCTAAAACCATGCTAAACTCTTTTAAACAACCTTGTTTAAATCAAATAAATCGTGAATCAAGCATTTCATCATCCTATATATCATAAAAACGAATTTATCCCTTAAATCCAAAAATATATAATTTAAAACAAAATAGAAATGGAATTATTATCCACCTTGATCTAGAGAAGGAAATTGGATTGAGATTGATTCCCCTAAGCTTGAATTCTCTAACTTTATTTTGAATTTCCTCTTCTTTAATGGCTAGCCATTCTTACTCTTTTGGTTTGCGTTTTAGTTTTAAAATGACGTGAATGGGAAGAAATGGTAGGAATGAAAAATATATATATAAGGGTATGAACCATTGGGCGACAATTTCCAATAATACCCTTATGTAATTTTTTTGACCTAAAAATCCTTCTTAAACCCATTTATTAACATATTAGGCACGACCTTTATGTTATTATTTCAAGTCTCAATCCACTTATCGCTTACATTTTACATTATTCTATTTAATTTATCTAATTAAATCTCCTGAGTAATGTTATCTAAAATTAAGGGTGTTACTCCTCTTTTTAAAACCTTTTCAAATCAAATCAAAATTCAAAATTTCAACTTGCTTTAGTTATGATTTGCTTGATTTGATGGGTGACTTATGATTTGGTTTTAGTTTAGTTGAATTTGAGGTTGTTTGGTTATAAGTTTATCAAGACTTCACTCATGCACTTCATTTTCATTTCTATCCTCTTTTTTTTTCGAGTTCTAGGAAATGAAATCAAAGCTCCACCCTCAATTTAAAAATCCATATCTCTTTAACAGTTTGATATTAGCCAAATCTTCCAACATGGAAGCTGTTCATTGTAATATCTTCTATTTTTTAAAATTGCTTGTCGTTTCATCAAGAGAGGTGGTAGGAATTGGTTGGAAATAGTAGTGGGCGAATATCGGTCGTTTTTCCATGATAATGGAAGAGAGAATGGATGGTATAGTCATGTTTATTTCAGCAAATGAGATTTTTGAAGCTAGTAGCTCGATTCTAGGAGGTTGGGATTGGCTATGGTGGTGAGATGAAAATTTTCTGATCATCTATTAAATTTCGACGATGTAGGCGGTTTTGGGAGAAATGACGAGTGTGTAGCGAAGCTTGGGTTGAGACGAAGCCAATGGGTGCGATCGGAGGAGGTTCGATGGACCACGGTGGCGGCGATGAGCTCAGTTAGGGATATAAGACCATATTTTTTAGGTTTGAATTGTTGGATGGTGGCAGCGATAGGAAGCACCGAGCTCGACGAGGTTAGGGGCGAAGGTGTGGTAGTTGATGGCGGTGCTAACAATGGTGGCGGCGTGGGTCTAAATGGGGCGTAGCAGCAATGGTAGAGGCGTGTTCGTCATCCATTTTGTTTTGCCTGGACGCGTTTGAAGGCAAGAAATAATTTGGGAAGAAGGTATTGTTTAAAACGATTACGGGTTAGAGAATTTACAGGCCGAGTCTTATTTTGGTTGTTAGGTTAGAATTAATTTTAAGTATTGTTTTAAGTCATATAAAATAAGTATGATAATTTTAAAAGGATATGTCTGATTGATTTTAAATTCGATTAGACCATAGATTTTGCATTAAACTCGTATATACAAGTGCAACATTATGGTATAACTTGTTGATAGTTTTAATGAAATATAAATTTTTGATAAAATAACTATGATTAAATTTAATTATCTCATTTTAGAATAATAATGTGGTTAAATTAATTGTAATTCATTGGTGATATCTATTTGGCCAAATAAAATATCGTTCTGCTATACTTAAATTGAATAGATTATTTTGGACATCTATTTGGCAAAATAAAACACCGTTCTGCTAGAATAATCGATTATTGATGGCAGAATAAAACACTATTCTGCTATAATTAAATTGAATAGATTATTGATGACATGTGTTTAGCAGCATTGATCCCCGTTCTACTACTATATTAATTTGAACACTTAATCATACACTAATACAAAAAGTGCATATTGCTTCGCCTAATTTGCATCGGCTGAAGTAAAAACTGATGCATATAGAACTATTTGCATCAGTTCTATCTTAATAACCGATGCAATTGATATGTGGAAAGCAATAGGTAGTAAAAAAAAAAATCAAATTTGCATCAGTTCTCACCGACAACCGATGCAAATAGTGTTAGTCGTATCGGTTTTAAAGTAAACCGATGCAACTACATGTTGATGGCAATATGAAATTTATGAGGGAAATAATGAAAAATTGGCTCCAAAGTAACTATTTTGAACAAATGTACTCCTTTCACCTCAATAACCCACTCCCAGAAAAAAATCTCCTGCTCAAAAACAACTACACGCGTACTTGTTTATATAATCAGAAAGCTTATACAAAAAAAAAATCGAAATCCAACTTTCACGATTAGCCCCAATTTCACAATTCAATAAAAAAATTCACAATTCAGCCAATTTTTTTGATTCGATTTAGGTGATGGAGGCGGATTCAGGTCGAATTGGGGATTGTTGAGGTGGGCGAGGTGGTGAAGTTAGTTTCAAATAGTTTGGTTCGCGTTTTGTATTCGGGTGACGTTGAGATGCAAAGGTGGTCGTTGGTTGTCGCGAATTGATTGATTACTGTGGGTGCTTAGGTTGTTCGTTGTTGAGGGTATGGTTGTCGCTATCGAAAATTGAAGTGAAATTGCGTTCGATTTGAGGATTTAGGAGTTGGAGGAGGGTGGTTCGGTGATGTTCGGGGGTGGGTTGTTCGAGTTTCAGGTGAGGTTGGTGCCACGGCCGATTGCTAGTTCAGAAATTTGAGGGTGTCGAAGTCGTGGTTGTGACAAGTTGCGACTGGTTGCAGGCGGTTGGCCGAGGTCGTGAGTGGTGGGTTGTGCAGTTCAACTATGAGGGGAATTTGGTTGCAGAACTGCTTTGAGGTTACTGTTTTCAATGCTCGTAGTTGTAATTTTCAGCAGTGAGGTTGCGATTTCGATTTTTTGGTGAGTTTTGGCTGCTGAAGGAGATGGTGTTGGTTGATTTGGTGGAGAGGAAATTAAAGTTTGTTGGCAGTGCAGAGGTCAGGTGAGGATTGGTCAGTTCTGATCGCAATAGCAGTAGAGGTTTGTCATCAATATTTTTGCAGTAATCTTCAATCTCTGATTAATAAGTCACCATTTGTGAAATATATTACTTGTCTCCATATTATATGTCAGGTAAAGTAGCCAAGCTTCATGTGTTGATTTTCATGAAAAATTGTGCTATGGCAATGTATTTATCTCATGTTCTCTCCGATATGTATACTTAGTTCGATACAAAATACTATACCTTGCATTGTTCTATATATGGGACCACCGAATTCGATAGACTTTTTAATTTTGACTTCTTAGATTTATCGTGCTTCATTACTAACACTAAAGAATTCTAAAGCACTGAACCTTGAAAAGTTGGAAAAGATAAATAATCGAGTCATTGTGCAAATATGTAAGACTAATGATTCTGGTTTGGTTTTATACCTTGGTGAACAAGTTGATAGGTCTCACAACTGACAGGTACACATTAGCATATTGCGGTATATGAAGTACTTGAAAGGATAGAATGAAGAAAATTTACAAGATGTAATCCCAATATTTTTCATATACAACTGGAGTTTTAATGCCTGAAGAATTCGAATCCTTTTATGATCTATGTCATGACTGACTACAGAGCATTACAATGGATGTGCAAATAAGACATTGAAGGTTTCATTAATAGATTTTATAGAAATATCTTTACTTTCAATTGGTCAATATTTCACATACGAAGTAAGAAAATTTGCAGAGCTTTAAAATTGGTACATATTAATTCAGGAAATAGACATACATATATGTTTTTCTTCATGGAATTTATTATACTTAATTTACAGGGATTTACAAAGAGCTACTCATAATTTTACAACGGTAATCGGTCATGGTGCATTTGGTACAGTTTATAAAGCTCAAATGGCGACTGGTGAAACATTAGCTATCAAAGTGCTTGCTTCTAACTCTAAACAGGGTGAGAAAGAGTTTCAATCGGAGGTACAATCTCTGGGATGGTATTCTTATACACAATGGTATAATAGTTTGTCAATAAGTCTTTTTGAAGCACATATGACATCTTATATAGAAAGCAAAAGGCTACTTGGAGAAATGCTTGACTTGGTAAACTTAGTTTACAATCTCTGGGATGATATTCTTACAAAAAACTTGATGTGCAATCCATCTGTGCTGTTTTTATGAAGATACATATACAACCCATGCTTGCTCTCTAATGTATTGATGTGAAGTTAATGATGTTTGCTGAATAATTGCACGTAAAAATATGAAATAAAATATTATGCTACCTTTTGTTATCCAATAGGGAATAAATGAGTATCTTCCTACATCTTCATTGACCATCTAATGCACTAAGCAAGAAGTACGAAACAAATTTCTACCTTAATATAAGATCAGACAAAAAATAAAAAGTTTTAGATTTTGATAGTTGGAAACGAGGAGTTTGTCGACTAGTAGACTGGTAATTTTGTAATTCATGGACAGTTGAAATTTTAAATGATAGTCGAAAGTGGGGAGAAATATTCTATTTCGTAGGACATGTTTACACAACTTTTTTATAGACTTTTATAAAGGGTCTTTTTCAACAAATTGGCCTGGTTGAATTGCCGAAATATAAAAATGCTTCTAATATGCTTATGTTTAATTGCAGGTCATACTTCTAGGAAGATTGCATCATAGATATCTTGTAAATTTAGTAGGCTATTGCATAGAAAAGAGAAAGCATATGCTTATATATGTTTACATGACTAATGGAAATCTTGCATCTCACTTGTACAGTATGTTCAGAACTTACTTTTATTACATATTAGTTTCTTTAGTATGTTTAATTCCTACTCATCAAGAATTGACTGAAGATCCTTTGAGTTTTATTTATTTTTTCTTGTGCAATTTTGACTAAAGATCCTTTGAGTTTTATTTATTTATTATGAATTGTCGCTTTGTGTTCAAATGTGCGGTAGTTTTTGTGGCTGAAGTTTGAGTATTGATAGATGTATTGCAGTTTGGAGTTGTAAGTTGATGATGTAGGCAGAAGGCAGAAGGGCAGCGATTTGCTGCTGGGTGGTGAGCTGTAAAGGACAGAGAGGGTGGATGAAATGGTAGGAGAAGTTTGTGATGATGTTGGTGTGGAGATGTATTGTTGCAGAGATGTTGGTGTGGTGTGATGATGTTGGTGTAATGATGTTGGTAGGAGATGTAGGAGAGGTTATTATATGCAGTTGACAGTAAGTTGATAGAGGGGGTTGAGATGCTTGAACCAAGGTTGTGAGGTTGTCGAAGCTGAGAAAGTGGGTTATATGATGTAGTGAATGTTGTGATCATGGGAAGAAGGGGAGGCAAGGCACTGTTGATGGAAAGTGAGTAGTAGTGGAGGTTATATGTTTGTTTTGAGGGTATTGACAGTGATGAAGAAGGGATGGACACAGCAGTTTTGGTGATGAAGAAGGATGATCAGAGGTTTGGTGATGAAGCAAGGCAGTGAGAGGTTTGGTGATGTGCAAGTTATGGATGTATGCAGTAGTTTTTTTTTTTACACAGAAGTATGTTTGAGGTAACTAGCAGGTTATTTGATGTAACTAGATGGTTGCATAGTTTGATGTATCCACACTTATTTTGTATAGATTATTAACACTGTAATTGATATATGCTTATTTTGGTATTATGTTATTCAGTTTGTATTTGCCATCAAATTTAAATTTGAATGATTGTAATACTGCATGCAATAATTGTTTGTTATAATCAATATATATATATATATAGTCTATTTGAGTACTGTAATAATGATATTTTGCATCAGTTGTTATTAACAACCGATGCAAAAAGGACCTTTTTGCATCGGTTTC
Source organism: Allium cepa (assembly GCA_030765085.1). Taxonomy (NCBI): domain Eukaryota; kingdom Viridiplantae; phylum Streptophyta; class Magnoliopsida; order Asparagales; family Amaryllidaceae; genus Allium; species Allium cepa. The sequence goes on along the minus strand of CM060941.1, from coordinate 735,086,796 downwards.
AGAACTGATGCAAAAGTGTTAAGCCTGTTGCATCGGTTGCATACGCATCGGTTGTTGAACTGATGCAAAAAGGGGGTAAACAACTGATGCAAAAAGGACCTTTTTGCATCGGTTTCAGAACTGATGCAAAAGTGTTAAGCCTGTTGCATCGGTTGCATATGCATCGGTTGTTGAACTGATGCAAAAGGGGGTAAACAACTGATGCAAATAGCCTGTTTTGTAGTAGTGATATGCCAGTTAATTCATACGTGGATTAATTATATTGGATAAGTGATGGATTAACTAGTGATTGTTAATTGTTGATTTTATTTCCATATATGCTTGCTTATGTAAATACCTGTGATATGACTTAGAAAGAGAAATTAAAATAAATTGTAGCTTGTTTAAGTACCATAATGATTGCTAAGCCTCTTTTCGGATTTAAATAGTTATGGAATTAAATTAACATAAATTTTATAACAATTTGAGGTTAAGTATTATTTTATTAATGATATTTTAAATTTAATTAATTGTTTATTAATGAAGTTTTAAAGTTAATTAATTAATTATTTAATGATGTTTTAAAGTTAATTATTTATTTATTTAATAATGTTCTAAAGCTAATCAATTATTTATTTAACGATATTTTAAAGTTACTTAATTATTCATTTAATGACGTTTAAAGTTAATTGATTAGTTATTTAATGATTTTTAAAGTTAATTAATTATTTATTTAATAATGTTTAAAGTTAGTTAACTATTTATTTATGATGTTTAAAGGTGATGAATTAATTTAATAAAGGTGTTTATAAATAATAAATTGTTTTATAGATGGAATTTTACTTTATAAAAAGGATTTATAAAAGGAGATGTATAAATGATATTTTGAAAAGAGATTTATAAATGGTATTTTATAAATAAAAGAGAGATTTATAAAGGGTACTTTATTGTTAAAAGAATGGATGTAAGCGATATTTTAAAATAATGAAGATTTATGTTAAATATATAAGTTTAAAAAACGAGTTTTGGATTTATAAAATGATTTTATAAAGGATTTTTATAAAGAAGTTTATAAAGGGAGATTTATGAAAGAGTTTTATAAATGGAAAAGAGTTTTATAAATAGAAAAGAGTCTTATTAATAAAAAGGAGTTTTATAAACAATTTTAGAGATTTATAAAAGAAATTTTATAAATTTAAAGATTTATTAAAGGATTTGTAAATATGGAATGGGTTTATAAGAAGTTAATTTTATGAAAGGAATGAGGTTTGATTTTGATAAATAATTCTTCTTAATTATAGTAGTATGGAAGCATTTTTTCCATACTTAACACCAAAAGAAAAGTTGTATGGGTTTATAGTAATAAAGAATTATAATGACTTTTGTTTGGCCTGCTTAAATAATATTTTGGAAAATTGAAAAATAATTTCTATATTGAAATGGTTTTGTGAATATACATTTCTAAGTATAGAAATGGTTTTTGAATATGCTTATACCCTCGAGATAAGTATATGAATGTTTTTCCAAGTATTGAAAAGAGTATAAAGGGTTTGTGAAAATATATTTGGTGAAGGTACTTTGAATCAAATAATTTAAAAGATATTTATATTAATGGAAAATTAATTAATAGAGGCTTAGTGGATCTCAAATGGAATCAAATCTATGTTTGATTATTTTTTTATTGGATAGTTAAATAACCGACTATCAATGACCAAAATATAACTAAGGAAATATTTAGAAGAAACATGGAGGTGACATGACATAGTTATCTTTGATGAGGCTGTACTATGCATACAAATATCCTTTTGTTCTCCTAGGAAAATGATAAGAAATCTATCCGCTTAAATGATTAGGAGTTGATCTCCGCTCATATGTATTGTATGATTATTTCCAAATGAACCGAGGCTGAGTTTACTGGAATCTATTGATTTATTTTGGAGCGACCAGTAAGTGGAGGACTGTACTTATACGAGATGACTCAAAACCGTAGCCAATCTAAAAGCATATACATGATCGACGCTTGGGAAATGGTTCGAGACTGGTACGAGATGTGTAGGAAATGCGGATTATGGATCTTAAGGCATAATTAACACTGAGGGAGGGGGGTGAATGGTGCTTAATTAATTTTATGAATCTTTTTGAAATCTTTTCAAATTAAAACCAAACAGATGCAATTCACAAACAAATAGACAATTACAGAACTAGACACAGATGCAAATAATAAATAAAAGCAGTAAAGGAAAGAACACATTGGAATTTATACCGGTTTGGAGTTACCTTTCATCCAGTCCCATGCAATTTCTTGTGCAGATTTCTTTTCAAATATAATATCGATATTACAACCTCGATTTCAAGGCCACGAGATGCACCATCTTATCTCTGAGTCCAGGGAAAGCTCTCCTGATTTAACCAGGCTACAAGATCACCTAATTGATTTACAGGCTACAATCACACCCAATTGATTTACGGTCCACAATCACACCGTTTCCAATCACACTTTGATAGAGAGAGGCTCGACACACTTCGATCTTTCGATCTTTGATTACAAATGATCCTATAACTCTGAATAGCACTGAGATCTTTGAGAGAGAGTGGCAGAGAATCAAACTAGAGATGATCAAGTTTGATTCACTTAGGATTTTGGCAGAGTTTTGTTAAGAATGTATGAAAATAAGAATGGAAGAGAAGGAGGAGAGAAAACAAAAAAATCTTAAGTGAAAATTCGTTGAAAACTACTGGTATATATAGGAGAATAACGGTCATGTCCATTCATGAAAAGTTATGAAGAATAGACACTTCTTTTGAAAACTTGAATTTTAGAATCTACTATACCATGTCGACATGGAGGAGGGGGGGTACAGGCATGTCGACATCCCCTAGTATTTTTTGAAAATTGATTTTTGTTTTAAAAAAGATATTCTTTCTAAAGTTTGTCGAAACAATCTTAGAACTTTGTAAACAATTTTGAATATACTTTGTGATTATAAAAACCTTTGGAAAGTGATCTTACAAAATAAAAAAGTAATAAAAACTAAATATATAAATATTTTGAGATTAAAGCAAAAACATTAAAACTAGGAGATAGTTTAAAAACAAGAAATGATTTTGAAATTAATATGATTAAAAATATTTTTTGAATTAAGGATAAAATAATTAAACCGAGGGAAGATGTCTTTTTAAAAAGATAGTTTTGAAGAAAATCTAAAAATAAGTCATTTTGAAATTTTTATGGATTCCATTCCACTAGAGAAGGTTGTGGGTTCCATCCCACTAAAGAGATCGTGGGTTCTATCCCACTATTAAAGCAAAAAGGTGGATTCCATCCCACAATTAAAATCCGAATAAATATTTTAGTGCTATTTTGAAGTTTTAACATAAATCTAGACTTATTACTTATCTTGATATCTTGAACTCTTGAACTCTTGATACTCATGAGTCTTCAGTCTTGATTTCTTCAACCTTGAATTCATCAGTCTTGAATCTCTATACTGTACAGTCTTCATTCTTAGTATATACATACATACATACCTGCATATACATATATACCTAGACAAAGATATTAGTATTTATATTTTATAACAAGTCCTAAAGTTGTTGTCGTCAAAACCATCATCTTAAGAACTAACAATCTCCTCCTTTTTGATGACGACAACCTATGTTTATAATACTCTACTAAACTCTGATTTCCCCTTATTCCGACAAATCCCCTTTAATCTACTAACTCCCCCTTAATCTAAGCCTAACTATCCTTTTTATAATTCTCTGCCTTTGTCATTAACAAAAACTAACCCTAAACTACATAACTCCCCCTTAAACTAATATAATGGAACTAAATGCTAATAACGAATTATAATAAGAGAAACATAAATCTAATTTTATTATAAATGATGTTACATTACACACATATATATGAAACATAGACACAAATATATACAAGTGCCTAAAATATAAAAACATTAATACAATAACAATCTAACGAGAGTCCTTGACTATTGGTGACTTATGAATTGAACAATTAGGGTAATGGAGAAGGAAGTTTCCATATTGTTCGACCAACTTACCATTTTTGTCAAAATAGACTTCTCCAACGCAAATGGCATTATCGTCCTCATCCATTTGCGCTTCTTCCTCTTCTTCTTCTTCGTCGTCCTCTAATGGATTATGAATAGTGGAAATTAGCCACAAGGACCTCTTTAGCAAGTGGAATTAGTTTCTAGGACACACAACTGAAATAATTACTTTCAAGGATAAAACACAAAATAATTAGTTTCCAGGACCTAAAAACCTATGAAATTATGTCCTTGAAAGTAATTGGACTGCTGACTTTGTCCTTGAAAGTAATTATTCTGCTGACTTTGGCCTTGAAAGTAATTTCTTTGAATGTGTGTCCTAGAAACTAATTGGACTACAAAGTTTGTCCTTCTGGTGAAATGCCCCTTATGAATACGTATGTTAGAGGAATCATCTTCAATCAAAATAGGGTCTGCATGATTATCCATTAGAAATTTTTGCAAATTTCTAAGAATCTTGCCTTGTTTCTGTTATTCCGTTGCCATCCTTATTTGCATGACTTGTAAATTAGTCAGCATTTGCAGAGAATCCTTCATAATTTCCTCGATCTTCATTACTCGAGCCAATGTAGTACATTGGAATGGACCAAAATTAGGAGAGGGGAAGGAAATAGTTGCATTCTGGTTTGATTTAGAAGAGGAGGCCATTACTTTGTATTTTTAGAAGTTCATTACAGAGAAAATAAAGCGAGAAGACAGATGAATTCGAAATATTATGGTTATATAACCACCAAACTGATATTAGAGGGAAAATCAAAATTTCAAATCTGACCATTGTATGTTGACATAGGGGGTAATGGCATGTCGACATCCCTGTGAAAAGTTTGAAATTTTTTCTCTCTCTATTTATTTAAATATATATGTTACTATATCTATATTCTATATCTCAGTTATAGAACAAACACCTAGTCCTCTTCTTAATTTAGTAAAGTTTGATTGATTCAAGGTTTGGTTAGAATATCAGCTATTTGATTCTCAGTGTTGATAAATTCAAGAGAAATAATCTCTTTACTAATATTATCTCTGAGAAAATGATGTCTGATATCGATATGTTTGGTTCTGGAACGATGAGTAGGATTTTTGGATAAATTTATTGCATTTGTATTGTCACAATAAATTGGCTATTTTGAAATATTTAATCCAAAATCCTTTAGGGGTCTGTTGCATATAGATAACTTGAGAACAAGCCAAAGCAGCAGAGATATATTCCACTTCAGCTGTTGATAGTGAGACAGTATTTTTCTTTTTACTAAACCAAAAAACTAGAGAATGTTCTAAAAAGTGACAAGTTCCACTTGTACCATTTTGGTTATAACTAGAATAGTCAGCATCACAATATGAGATTAAATCAAATGACTCATATTTAGGGTAAAATAGGCCATAGTCTAAAGTGTGTTTAACATATCTTAGGATACGTTTAACAACTTTTAAATGGGTTTCTTTGGGTTGAGATTGGTATCTTACACAGAGACAGAAACTAGCATGATATCAAGCCTACTCGAAGTTATATAGAGTAGCGATCCAATCATTCCTTTGTATAGTTTTTGATCAACATCTTTTGACATGTCTTCTTTATTCAAGGCTACATTGGTTTCCATAGGAGTGGGTTTTCCACTCGCAGTGGCCATACCAAACTTACTAACTAGATCCCTAGCATACTTTTCTTGACTAATGAAAATACCACTACTTAATTGTTTAATTTGCATTCCTAAAAAGAAAGTAAGTTCACCCATATGACTCATCTCACACTCTTTTGTCATTATTTTAGAAAACTCTTTGTTCATTTCATTGTTTGTTGATCCAAAAACATTATCATCTACATAAATCTATACTAATTGGATATCCTTTTTGTTTCTTTTAATAAAAAGAGTATTATCTACTCTACCAAATTCAAAATTTGATTGTAATAGGTAAGATCTTAGTCTGCCATACCAGGCTCTAGGAGCTTGTTTCAGACCATATAAAGCTTTCTTTAATTTGTAAACATGATTTGAAAACTTTTCTTCTTCAAAAAGTGGAGGTTGTTCAACATAAACATCCTCTTTAACAAAACCAATTAAAAAGGAACTTTTGACATCCATTTGAAATAATTTGAAGTTGTTGTGGTTTGCGAAAGTAAGTAGAATTCTAATGGCTTCTAATCTTGCTACGGGTGCAAAGATTTCATCAAAATCTATTCCTTCTTCTTAACAATAACCTTGTACGACTAACCGAGCTTTATATCTAACGACATCACCTTGTTCATTCATTTTATTTTTATAAATCCATTTAGTTCCTATTATAGTTTTGTCCTCAGGTCTAGGAACAAGTTCCATACATCATTTCTGGTGAATTGATTCAGTTCTTCTTGCATAGCAAGAATCCATGAATCATCAAATGATGCTTCCTTTGGATTTTTGGGTTCAATAGTTGATATAAAAGCTACATTACTCATCTTGTTTAGTTGATTTCTAGTTCTAACAACAGATTTAATATTTCCTAGTATATTTTCTATCTGATGATCTTTCAAAAGCTTGATCCTTTTATTTGGATGATTAGTTTCACAATTTGTTTCATTTGATTCATTATTTAAAGTAACAAAATCATCTTCATCATTTATTTGAACAAAGTATTTGAAATTTTCATCAAAAATGTTTCTTTAATGGTGTTAGTTTTTAAATTGAAAACTCTGTATGCTTTACTTTTATTAGAATATCTAATAGAGATTCCTTTGTCGGATTTAGGACCAAATTTATCCAAATTGTCCTTGTATTTAGAATAAAGCATTTACTTCCAAAAACTTTAAAACAAGATACCTTTAGTTTCTTATTGAAAAGAAGTTTATATGGTGTTTTATTGGTTAGAGGTCTAAATAAAATCCTATTCAAAATGTAACAAGCTGTAGCGATTGCTTCAGCCCAAAAATTTCTTGGTAATTTATTATCTGAAAGCATAGTTCTTGCATACTCTTGAATCGTCCTATTTTTACGCTCTACCACTCCGTTTTGTTGTAGAGTTCTTGGAAAATAAAAATTATGAGCTATTCCTTTTGATTATAGAAACTCTCAAAATTTTCATTTTCAAATTCTCCACCGTGATCATGACGAAAAGTTTTGATTTTTTAAGAATGTTGATTTTAAATTCTTTTTGCAAAAATTTTAAATAAATCAAAAGCATCGCTTTTATGTTTCAGAAAAATTATCCTTGTAAATCTAGAATAATCATATACAATTACAAAAACATATTTACTGTGATTTATTGACTGAATTTGAGATGGACCAAACAGATCTAAATGAAGTAACTCTAGAGTTTCTGAAGTTGAAATCATGTCTTTCAATTTGAATGAAGTCTTCCTAAGTTTTCCTAATTGACAAGCATCACATATAATATCTACTTCAAAATCCATTTTAGCAAGACCTCTTACTAAATCAAGTTCTGAAAGTCTAGATAAGAGTTTGAAATTCAAATGCCCAAATCTTTTATGCCAAATCCAAGGGTCACTTGTATTAGCCAAAAGACATAGGTTATCATTTTTGATTTTCATACTAAGAATATAAATATTTTTCTTCAAGTTCAATGATAATATTTGATTTATTATCATCGATGTGACACTTATCCTTTTCAAATTTAATTTTGTAGCCCTTATCACATAGTTGACTTATTCTAAGTAAGTTGTGTTTTAGGTTCCCAACTAATAGAACTTCAGAAGTAGTAGGAGTTTTAGAGTTACCGACATTACCGATGCCAATCACATATCTTTTGAATTGTCTCCAAAGTTGACCAGTCCTCAATCTTCATAAATTATGTCATTCAGTATCTTCGGATTGCCAGACATGTGTCTTGAACATCCACTATCAAGTATTCATTTGTTTTTCTTGATTTGCACCATTTGTCCATTGAGTGTTGATTCTTCAAAATCCATATAACACATCTGTTCCTATGCAATACACCAATTTGGTAGATAACTTGATTTTCTATAATAACATTAAGCAGACTTATGAGATGATTTGGACAGTTTTGAACTAGCGTTAACAGAATCACCCAAAATTTCCATTTTTAAACTTTTTTAAAATTCAGATTATGATAAATTTGAAAACCAATGCTCGAATACCAAATGTAGGAAATGCGGATTACAGATCTTAAGGCAGAATTAACACTAGAGGGGGGTTAATAGTGTTTAACTAATTTTATGAATCTTTTTGAAATCTTTTCAAATTAAACTCAAACAGATGCAATTCATAAACACAGAGACAATCACAGAACCAGACACAGATGCAAATAGTAAATAAAAGTAGTAAAGGAAAGAACACACCGGAATTTTATACTGGTTCGGAGTTACCCTACATCTAGTCCAATACAATTTCTTGTGTAGATTTTTTTTCAAATAGAATATCAATATTACAACCTCGATTTCAAGGCCACGAGATGCACCCTCCTATCTTTGAGTCTTGGGCAAACTCTCTTAATTTAACCAAGCTACAAGATCACCCAATTGATTTACATGCTACAATTACATCCAATTGATTTACGGGCCATAATCACACCGTTTTCAATCACACTTTGATAGATATAGATCAATACACTTCAATCTTTCAATTTTTGATTACAAATGATCATATAACTCTGAATAACACCGAGATCTTTGAGAGTGAGTGGTAGAGTATCAAATTAGAGACGATTAAGTTTGATTCACTTAGGATTTTGGTAGAGTTTTGTTAAGAATGTGTGAAATAAGAATGGAAGAGAAAGAGGAGAGAAAACAAAGAAATATTAAGTGAAAATTCGTTGAAAACTACAGGTATATATAGGAGAATAACGGTCATGTTCATTTGTGAAAGGTTATGACGAATAGACACTTCTTTTGAAAATTTGAATTTTAAAATCTACGGATACCATGTCGACATAGGGGGGTATAGGCATGTCGACATCCCATAGTATTTTTTGAAAATTAATTTTTGTTTTAAAAGAGATTTTCTATCTAAATTTTGTCGAAACAATCTTGAAGCTTTGTAAACTATTTTGAATATACTTCATGATTATAAAAACCTTTGGAAAGTGATCTTATGAAATATAAAAGTAATAAAAACTAAATAAATAAATATTTTGAGATTAAAGCTAAAACATTAAAACCAAGAGGTAGTTTAAATATAAGAAATGATTTTGAAATTAATATTATTAAATATAGTTTTTGAATTAAGGCTAAAATATTTAAATGGAGAGAGTGATGTCTTTTTAAAAAGATAGTTTTGAAAAAAAAAAATAAGTCATTTTGAAATTTTCGTGGATTCCGTTCCACTAGAGAAGGTCGTGGGTTCCATCCCACTAAAGAGGTCGTGGGTTCCATCCCACTATTAGAGCGAGAAGGTGGATTCCATTCCACAATTAAAATCTGAATAATGATTTTAGTGCTATTATGAAAATTTAACATAAATCTAGACTCTATACTTATCTTGATATCTTGAACTCTTGAACTGTTGATACTCATGGTCTTCAGTCTTGATTTCTTCAATCTTGAATTTGTCAGTCTTGAATCTCTATTGTACAGTCTTCATTCTCAGTACCTACACACACACACACATATCCTGCATATACATATATATCTAGACAAAAATATCAGTATTTATATTTTATAAAAAATCCTAAGGTTGTTGTCATCAAAACCATCATCTCAGGAATAACAAGACGATGGGATCGATGACGGAATTCTTTAAAGTGCAAGGGCTACTTGCTACTAATCCTAAGGGTGATTTCAAAATGGATGTATTAGAAGTAGTGCCTTCGGTTTGTTCATATCCTAAGCAATTTGTATGGATGAATGCAAGCATTGCATTAATGGCTAGAGGGCAGTGTTAGTATTCCAAGTGAGAATTGTTAGGAGGACAAAGTAAATGCGTAACCTCACAAGCCTTGCAACGCGCTAATGGCTAAAAATGGAGATGCCCACAGAGCTATGTGGTGAGCTACCATTAGAAGCATTGTTGCTCGATCTAGATTCAAATTTATGGATTTTAGTATGTACGTGGGGAAAATGTAGGGCAATGTTTGCAAATTTGGTGCCTAAGGGATGATGTAATCCGGTTTGCCATGTTAAAGGGGCAGCCGGCTCTGTCTTGATAGGAGGTCAATAAGTGGCCCCCGTGTACATTTTATCTAGAGTTGTACTGTACAGAAGGTAGTCCCTTACCTTTTCATTGTATGGAATCCTTCTCTAATACATGCCCTTACGGACTTAGTTGTATACCTATTATGCTGGAATATAAATAATGTAACCATTTCGGCTATGGATAATATTTATTTTAAAACCTAGACATTATTTTAATATCACAAGATTTCCTATAAATGATTTAGTTATCGTAAGGTAAAAACTCATCCGTATTTATGTGCAGCATGGTCTTACGAGATACTTTTATTTTGAAAGGTTTTTTTATAATATTAAAAATCCATCGGATGTGTATTTCTCAAACTAGTTTACCAAAATGATCCGGGCATTATTTTTCTTATAATGTTTGTAATGACCCAGATTTTTTGATGTTTAATTTGGGATATTCGAATGGTTTTAAATATTGGATTTGGGATTATAATTGAGATAATAAGTTTTAGAACTGAAATTTCAAACGATTTCATAAAATTTTGAAATCGTCGATTTAATCGACGCATTAAAATAGCGATCTGGGGCACAATCTCGGAATTCGATGAAACCAGTTCCATTGGATCTGCAATAGTGTATTATTATTGGATTTCAAATTTCGTAGCGTTTGGAGTTATCTTTTGGTAGTACGTGATAGAAATGCATTGAGTTTAATATCGAAAATTTAATATTATAATTGGATCCAAAAGCTATCTTCTCCATACGATCGAATTAGGACTTGAAACTTTTTCCATTACATTCGGAATAGGGGTATAACATTTTAAATTCCTACGACACACCTTGATAGGGGTTCGAGATTTTAAGTTACGAAAATCAAGATATTTAAAAAAAAATTAATTAAAATAATGTCTTGTCAAACTTCCTTTCAGATGTTATTACACCTTTCACTGTACCCATTTACCTATTCAAACACGCCACCACGTACAACTTCCACTTCTTCTTTTAAATCGCAAGTGCTTTTCTCTATAAGTCATGTTTGCTTCTTCCTTCTACCAAAGAACATTATCGAAATTTAATAAAAAAAGAAAGAAACGAATTCAAAAATCGCGAGCCTATTCCCTTTCTTCTTCTTATAAATCGCAAATTCCTTTTTTGACTTCAGACAATAATCGAAATCGCCTGTCGATTTTAAAAAAAGAGGGGCAGGCAATTTTAAATCGAAGATGAATATAGGGGTGCGATGGATGAGCATCGTTTGTGAGGCCTGAAGGAGGAGGGAGCACACGCGATCGCGTGATTTGCCGAGGTAGTCGCGAATTCTAGTCACGTGTTCGTGAAGTGTGAGGCAAGCATTGATGAAGGGGGAGTCGCCTGGTCATTGGCGAGCGAACGTGAGTAAAAAATAAAAATAAACTGGTATGCGATCGATGGGGAAGTAGGGTTTTGCATAGTGGGAGGGTATTCTAAGAGGGGTGCAGTGATATGCAATCGGGTATAGAGGTTGCCGTTTGTTAGCACCAAAATTGGTCACTAACACCCTTGAGTAGAGTTGTGTAGAGAGATTAATGAAGAGAGTAAATTAGAACGGAAAAATAGTGTAATTCAATGCAAAAAGAACTGCAAAAATGAGAACACCAGATTTATAGTGGTTCGGCGTAGTTGCCTACATCCACTTTGAGTTTAATCTTTATTGCTTTCTCCATTACTTGAATGCAGATACAATCCGTAAATCAACCACTTGAATACGAGTTTGAATTAAAAAGAGAAGAGTATAAAAAAGGGCAGGGTCTCCCCAGTATTCCCGGAAAAAGGCCCCTTTTCACTACGCCCCTGCCCCTCTATTTATAGACGAAGATAGGCTGGACTTCCTTCACGGATTCAAGGCCGAGGTAACTTGGCCCATATAGGGCGATCTCAATCTGGTTGGTCCATTCTTGCCAAACCATACCTAAATGTCAAAACATGTCGATCAAACCCGTATATCTTCAAGCTCTTCTTAGTCAGAATCTTATTTAGTGCTAACGATAATATCTTCAACTTTCGTTTTGTAGCCAGGCCAAGGTATCGGGAAACACCGTTGATGTCCTCTAGCGGCACGAAGTGGGGATGATCGGTTTTCTTAAGACATGTCAGGTACGTTTTTGTTCCAGGGTGATGGAGATTTGGGTTGGGCGTTCGACCATGGGGTCGCTATGTTTATTCGATGATCAAAGTGTTGTGTGGGATGCACGACAGAAGTGCAGAAACGGGTTGAGCATGTTTGGTATGCGAGGCAGATGCTGGGGAATGAAGTGTTGAAGGTAGTAGTTCGAGAAGCCTTTGATGGTCTGGGCATGTCTTGTTTTAAGGAGAAGCAGGATCGTTAATCTCGTGCTTAAGAAAATGAAAGGTAATTAACATTATAATTAGTTGATTTAATTTATTAATTGGTAATTAATTGTTTTAATTAAATCATATGCTTATAGAATATATGTTTCGTTGATACGAGGTCAAAATTATACGGAATAATTTCGTGCGCTCGTAGCATTGAATACTACACAACAAAATTGGTTTGGAATTTTTCAAAGTCTGCCAGGATTTTAGAAGAAATAAAATCAGGATATTCGACAAATTAAAAATCAAGGTGAGCAAATCTCACTCGACTTGGATTATTGGTTTAATTTAAAATATGTTGCAATCATTTATTTATTGATTGGATGAATGGATAGTTATTATTATCTCTTATATGTTTTGTGTGTGTGTGTGTGTGTGTGTGTATAGTATATATATTAGTATTTGGATTGATATTCCCACATATTTTAGCGGTGAGACCCTATGCGTCCGCATAATAGCGGATGACCTTATATTACCGTGATATCCCTCTCGAAGTGGGATTGGTATATTTATGTTGTATTAACATCGGTGGATGCAGGGAAATGGGTTGGAGGGATCCAACTAAATTCCTCAAATTTATATTGATTGTTTTCATATATAATAATATATGATGTGTTAGAATAATCTGTTATAGATTATTGTGGTGATGTGAATTACTGGATGATATAGTAGCATTGGCCTAACTTTTGGTATTTTAAATACCATAGATATTATTTTTGGAATTCGAAAAGAATTGAAAGCAGATTTTGAATATAAAATATTCATATAGAAATATGAATTATTTTTAAGTAATTGATTTGGATAAATACAATAAATGATTTTGGTTTGTATTTAACTATTCGTAAAAATATTTTAAATAAAGACTTTAAATAAAATATATAAAGGATTTTTTTACAACGATGGATTTTTAAATGATATTTCTGGAAAATATGGAAAGAAGTTGAAATCGAGATTTAAAATAGATTGGCAGAATGAGTAGAATTTATAAGGAATTGAATTTATAAAATGGAATTCTATAAACGATATAATTTTTATAAAAAGCGAAACCTAGAGAAGTTATAAATTTCTAAATGATGTTTATAAATAAAGGAAATCGATAACAGATGAAAATTTAGGAATATAAAATTCATAGGATGAATTTATATTAGAGTATAAAAATAGGGTTGGGAAAAAATAGTGGATACTATTTTTAAAAAGTGGAAATGGATAGGATGCTGGAATGGAATCGATGGGGTGTAAATCGAGAGGATTTATAAATTGAATTGGTTATTGGAATTTTAAAAATATATTTTTAATTTTAAGAATTTAAGTTTGTTTTAAAGGGAAGTACGTGACATATCAAACTTTGAGATTTTGAACTAGTAGAATTAAATAACATCGAAAAGTGAATTTTTTTTAAATACTTAATATTTATTTTAGTAAATTCTAATTTTAAAAACCAGCTTTGAAATTGATTTTATTGATGTTTATAAAAAGGGTTTCGATATTTTTAAATGACGACTTAAACTTGTTTTAAAAATAAATAAATTATTACTCTTTTAAATACTTATTATATATATATATAGAGTTTTGGAGTGATTGAAACTTTTATTTATAAATTCTCTCAAATTCATAAATGGGATTTATTAATTGATATGATTTTAAGGAGAGGAATTTTATAAGGGATTTGGAGGAAATGGAATTTCAAAATGTTGAATATGGGAACTTCGAAAATGAAATTTGAATTCATAAAAAAGTTATAAATTATTGAATGGGGTTATAAATAAGTATACTGGGTTCTGGAAATTGTAAAAGGGAATTTATTAGTGATTCCGAAGACTTATGAGATAAGTTACAAAATATTCTCTTAAGCGTTGATATTTGAAAAGGCTTTGGAAAATAAGACTTATAATATTTTCCTAAGTATAAAAAATGGAAATTTGGAAATATTTCTAAGTGTTGAGATGGTTTGAAAATATCCTGTTACGGGTTTAAGTATTTGACAGTGTTTTTAAATGTTGAAAGGGATTGATATATCTTATAAAGATATTTTGAAAATAAATATTTTGGAAAAATTTATAATAAGGCCTAGAGACTGCTTATGGATGTTTTATTGATAGTTAAACAATCGACTATCAATACTGGCCAATTTCGTTATTGTTTCGAAGAGGCCGAGATCAGATTTAATTATCCGAAAACCACTTCGATCCGGTTTGAACGTTACGAATGGATATCGTGAAGATAGTGAAGATGGTGATTCAGTTTGTCCAGACCCAGGACAACTTGTATGGATGAATGCTATCAAAACATCGTCACTGGGGGACGACGAGCATTCTAAGTAGAATTATTCTTGAAAGGTAATCGTTAGCCTCAAGTCTCATCAATTGGGAATGACTAAAACAGTGGAGATGCAACAAGGCTAAGTGGGTCGCACCGAATTAGGGTATGTTATCACTTTTCTGGATATCCTCGGAAATATTTATAAATTATCGATATGGTTGTGCATGAAAAAGGGAGCGCGCGATTTTTAAGGGTGGGAATACTCGGGGTGATAACATATTCGATCTATCTAGGTTAGGGGTAGGCCGGTCTTATGTAGCAGGGGATCCCGGCGACGTCCACGATATATTTTTCTAGAGGTGTACTATCGGTACCCCAATAGGCCAGTCATTGTATGGGATTCATTCTCCAATACGAACCATTACGGTTTTGTTTGTAGAGCCAAGTATGCAGGAATTTAATTAATGTAACAATTTCGGCTATTTAAATAAGTATTTGTACTTAGACACTATTGTAAGATCACTGGATTTTCTATAAAAATGTTTTGGTTATTGTAAGGGAAAAACCCATCGTGTTTATGAGTGACGCGGTCTTATGAGATACCTTTGTTTTTCAAAGGGTTTTGATAACTTTAATAATTCTAATTGGGTGTGTTTTCTCACGCTGGTTTTCCAAACTGACTCGAGGGTTATTTTATTATGATGCTCGGATTAGACCGAGTATTTCAGATTCAAGATAGGATGCTATGGAGCTCAGGAGACAAGCTGGATGACAGAGACGTATTTCCATACTTGACTTGTATTTTCCGCTGTATGAGGACAAGTTATTATAACTGTCCAGATTGATGTATTGATTATTGTACTCTGATGATTGTAAGTATAAACAATTACAGATTCTTTTGTATAAAAATATGTTATTATATATTATATTTTGTTACGCAGCGATTGTAAGAGCCTGTGTTGTTATTCTTATTTTTCTTCCACCTCTTTCTTCTTCACCCCTAGCGATCAGTATTTTCATCACTTGAATATTCGGTATGTTATATAATAAACGTATAGATTTTGATTTTTGAGGGTCAAAAATCCGATTGGCGACAATGTTTGGGTCAGCACGAGCATATTTTCAGATTTAGTGATGGATGCTTTGGAGCTTCAGAAGACAAGCTAGATGCCTTTAATACGTATTCACGTTTCTTTATTTCCGCTACATTAGTTGTGTTGTATTTATCAGAATTTGCAAGGACGGACTGTTATAACTATCCAAGTTGATGATAAGTTAGAATTACACTGATTATTGTATGAAAAACATATTTTCTTTTGTAAAGATCATTTTATATTACATATACTCATCATGATATGAGATTCTATTCTATCTTTTCTTTCTTTCACCCCAACAATCTGTCTTTCCTACACTTGGATGTTCGGCACGTGAATACCATGGATGTATTTGTATCAACTTTTAAGGGTCGGAAAGGCCAATTGTTACAGCGTGGTATCAGAGGTTAGGTTGAGCTAACACCTAGGCTTTGGTGTGGTAAAATCATTAGAGATAGGGTAAGTGATACCCTAGAATTAGTTTAAGTGTATTATATATACGAGAGCGCATATGTTAGTGCTATAAAATTGTCTTATATTGTATTAATTTGTCTGTTGAGCGGTTTATGAATTCTAATCGATGTTCCTGATCAACTTGTCGATAGGAGTTTCTAAACACTTGAACAAGACAGACCGACATGGTATTATTTTAAAATTGGTAAATGAGATAATTTACCTAGAATTATATTTTATATATAAAAGAATAATTTTAAAATTTTAGATAGACTTATGACGTGTTTGTTTATTAGGAAATGATAATATTAAGTTATTATCATTATTGTTTGATTGGTTGTGCTCGGTTAATTTATGAGCAGTTTTACCTTTTCACTGCAAGGAAGGGGTAGATAAAAATTATGGAAACGTTGAAATGAACACCTTGTGAATTTAGTTTCACAGTTTGATTATAAGGCGTTTAGTGATAATGCTGGTTAAGTTTTAAATTTTAATAAAAAAATTATTTTGTCTAAACAAAGATGCACATTTGTGACATGATTATCTGTAAGAAAGTGAGATTATATAAGTATGGTTTATAAATCTGGTTTGTAAACAAGAAGAATTTAAAGCTAAAAATTTGAGAACTTAAATCTCGATGTTTTTGAAAATTGTTTTTCAAAGTTTTAGGGAACATAACGATAGTATTATTTTGAAAGTATTGATGAATAGAAATATTTTGAAAATGATTTTAAAGAGATAGAAAGCACTGAACTCACTTCTATCACTGGAAAATAATTATGGTGATGACTGCGGCATCAACGACATCTATTTTTGAGTTTTAAGTAGGGAAATACTACCATAGTAATTTGCTATAGAGTTGTTTTGGTAAAAAAAATTGTTTTAATTTCTAGAAGTATGATTTGATATACAAAAAGGAAGTATGTATATTGTTATTATTATTATTTCAAAATGATTTGAAATAAAATCGACCGTTTAATTCTAAAGTTCTTAGTTAGATTATTACAAGGACTCATGTATCATGTGAATTAGAGAAGTTTAGAGTTATGCGCCTCACTATGATATAATATTTGATAATTTTCATTTGTTTGAAATAAAATGGAATTTTCAATGATTTTGGATATTAAAAAACTTTCGAATTGATATGAAGCTAATTGTTTTTGAAAATATAAAAGTAGAGTTTTGTAACTCTAGAATGGAAAGATAGTAAGTTAAAACTAGTTTTTAAAAGTGCTAAGCATCATGGTTAAGTTAAATAAATCTTATTGTATATATACCCTTAAGTATAATATAGTATTATACAAGTTAAAACTTAAGTTAAGTTCATATGAAATAATTTCATAAATGATTTTCAAAGAAAAGGAAATTGGTATAAGTAAGAACCAATAAGAATAAGTACGTAAGTTGTGCATAGACCATTTCTTCGCACGGTTTTTGATTCAAAATTCGAGTACATGACTATAAAGTGATTTACATCGACTAAAATTAAGGATTTATTACTCAATTCTTGACGGCGAACACTTGATGAGGGTTCTTGATATATTATAGATGTTTTCTATCATAGTATATGGCTATGTAAAGAGAACAGAGGTTTTTAATCATGGAGCCCAGTCTGAGTCCGCACTAGGGAGTCACTTGAGCGATACTAGTTTGGAAGAGAAGTTTATGTATTTGAGTAAGTAATCGAATCAGATATTGCATATGGATAATCTATATACATCTTACAGGCTTATAAGATTGTTAAGTATTTATGTAGGCTTATTTCTTTCTAGGTTGATGGTGAAGGAATTTCGGGGATGAAATTCTTTAAGGGGGAAGAATGTAATGACTTGGAATTTTTAACGTTTCAAATAAAAATATTTAAATTTATTTAAATATTCAAATTTGATTCGAATATAATAATAAATAAGAAAATAATTTTTTTAATAAAATGATTTGATTTTAATAACGTATTTTAATTTAGTTTATAGGATCTTTTTCATAATTTTTAATTTGAAAAATAATTAAATTTTCGTTTGACAAATTTTACGGCAAACGTTGGAAAATAATTAAATTTTCGTTTTGCATATTTTAATAAAACGACATAGTTTGGAAAACTATTATATTTAATTTTGAAATTCAAATAAGTTTTTTTGTGAAATCAACCTATTTCACCCGCTGCAAACTGGCCTAATTTCCTTGGGCTTTTGGTTTTTTTTCTATTGTATGTGTTGTTATATTTTCGTAAAAGTAATGATATGGATACATTAAATATATACAATTGTAGAATTCTTAGAAAAAGTATTTAATCGATAGCAGTTATGAATGTTTTCGTAACCATGTGTTCTGAATCTAACATTTAAAATATTTATTCTTAAATTGTTCATAGTCAAGATGTATTAAGAAAATAATATCATTATATCCATTGAGAGTAGTGTGTAATGCTATCTGTATGATGGATGATGAATTACTTATGACGATTAGGGACACAAATTGACTACATACTTGTGGTTGTTTGGAAATATCAAAGAACGATTTAACGAGAGTCTTCGCAGGTTAAAAAAACCAGTTCAAAATAAACGATCTCATGTAACGTTGTTCAATAGTCTTTAGACTTGGGAGCATCGTAAATCTTTAGTACTAAAACTATACTTTTGATTATGGTCAATCACATGTCATCACAATCATGTTATGACTATATTTGGGTACAAATTGAAGTGCTTGAAGTGAAACACTACTCAAGAGACGATTTCTCTCCTTTATTGTAGAAGGTAAGTATCACCGTAATTGGTAGTCACTTTAAAGTTAAAACCTCTTCCCATAGAAAATTGGTTAATCGATAAATATTATTAGATTAAACCAATGGCTTTAAAGTGGCACTATGCATGGATATTGGAAATTTTGACCATTGACCAAACTCTAGATATCTTTTTGATATATGGATGATGAAAAGAAAACGTACAAAAATATTGTTACTTAGGAAGCAGCTTAGAAAAGATTAGAAATTAGATTTCGCCTAAATGATCTATAAGCAATTGAACTTGTGCTTGATATTGTACTTTAGCTAAGTCCGTACAAACTTTAATATTTTATTTATTTAACTATTATCGAGGACCGAGATCACACCAGGGAGACGACTAAAAAATGTGGTTAACATTTTCCAAAGTCAAATTGTTTTTAATTAACTTATAAATGTTATAAATTAATAGTAAAAATTAATATAAATGTTGTTTTAAAGTTTTATGGATTTTAATTATTTATTTAAGGCCTTAGAATTAATTAAAATAATATATTATTATTATACGTTAAATTTGAAATAATTCTAAAATTAATATTTAATTAATTAATATAGGATTTTAATTAGGCCCAACATCATGGAGAGATAGGAAGGGTTAACCAAAATATAGGGAAGTTGGAAGTTTTAATACTTCTCCTTGACCAAGATCAGATCTAGATTTAAAAGAAGAGGAAAATGTGGAGATTTTGTGATATATGGTGGCTATAATGACATCATCTTTCCTCGTTCAAAACACAAAAAAGCTAATCCCCACTAAAATACTTGGAGCATATAGTTGGGATTTGCATACCTATCCAGGTGGAAAAATGAGCCAAACTTCAAACGGAAAGATAACAACACAACGTGTCAACGAGTGGCTGGATCTAGAGGCAATTTTCAATTTAAACTGTTCAGTATATATTTTTTTAACCACCAATTGATTCGACCATCAACTAAAAAGATCAAAATTAAAATTATATATATTCTTTAATAATTAGTGTATAAACATATATATAATATAAATTTGTACACCGAATAACATTTTTTTTCGATTTGTCCTTGACACACACATACATGCGTGCGCGCACACAAACACACACATATATCAAAACAATATAATTTTAGAGTAATGTATATATTACATATTTTCTCATGAGTTTTGTAACAATCCACCCTCAGATGGACCTAAATTTTGACCCAAAAAAGGCCCATCGAAATTAAGAACCATCTCAAAGCCAGCTGTTGGTTAGCAAAAAGAACAATACATTGCTATTTATATACATATTCAGAATCTCACAAGGGAAGGATAAAATATAATGGTTACAACAACACCAATTTCTTCAAATTTCAAAATGTTATTTAAAACCATAACAAAATATCCATAATTCCAAAACCCAACAATAACCGTAACATATTCGCAACATTCTAAAATTACAACATTGTCTTTATTTCATGGGTACATCAAAAACTGTGGAAACAACAAGTAAATAAATGGACTACTACCATAAGTCTCATCAACTTCTCCGCCTTCAGCATCACCCTTCCTAACCTGTGTTGTAATGAGAAGGGAGTCAGAACAATATATGTCTGGTGAATAAAAGGATTTTCAAATATAAGCCTTACTATATTAATACTTGGGCAATATAATTTAAGTAGGAATATATCTTACATTTCCTACCTACATCATAAATCTTTTCAATATAAGCCCCAAGGCTTTTCACAAACTTAAATAAAAGGCTCTCCAAATATGAGCCTGTAGCTAACTTACTATCATCCCAATAACCCATCTATTGTCCATAATGTCATATCAATATAACAGATAGTACTCAAGTCACTTAGTACCTATTATGGGAATTAGGAAGACTCCGACTATTTAATATCTTATTTAAGGAAGGTCAATGTCATTTACTCCCTATAATCCCAAGGCGGACTCCTCACTAGTAACCATCTAATTGACATTACACCGAATCTCTTCAGCCACTTAATACTTCCTAGTGATGCGGGAACTTCCATGAGATACCCTCTATCGTTCCTAACCCATAAATCCAACCATTAACTACTTCCTACATAGAGAAGAGACGAACCTTCACACAACTGCTTATTGCTTTCAATCTCTAAAGCAAATCCTATATATTATGACCCGTATGCACGATGATGCCTCAGATTAGCCCACTATTCATAGATATTGGTAGCCAGATAAGCTAGGCAGATTTACCCTACAGAATTGGGACTAACCTCGTGTCGTTGTAGTTACTTATTATAAGCTATGTCTCACGTCAGACCCAAAGCCACACTGCTAGTAGCTAGATTAGTTGGGAAGACTTTTGTGTGCTTTTTACTGACCTTACGTCCCTATACATAGTCATAATCTAAAACACACTTTACATATATTATCATACATCTCACTGCTTCAATAATCAGGGCCTTGTAAGTAATCTTTCTTATTTTGCCTTTAACATTAATTACCGTCCTAAGGGGGATTTAATGATAATTATTAACCTAATTAACTATGAGATTAATATGTTATCATTGTACGTTAATTATGCTAACACAAACAGATATACACACACTTGCCTAGCAATTTCTAAGCCTGTGGAATATACGCATTAAACTAGCATTTAAATGTCAACTCTTTAAATAATTATGCAAGTCTCATTGCATATTATCAACATTACCAAACTTTCAATATTCATATCAAAAATCCAAATCAATAGACTTGTATACAATTAAAATTTAAACTCAACTTGTTATATCTAAATAATGGAATATATTGATAATAACAACTTATGATTTCAGTTTTTACTCTGTATTCAACTCCTTTTTCATATAGAACTAAACAAAGGAATCTCTATTTAATTCATGGGAATATGCGGTGCAAATATGAATAAAACTTGTACCTTACATACTATTCCTTAATCAAAATCCTTTAGGAAAATTCAAAGAAGAAGAATAAGGAGTGGAATCGAAGGTAAAATTATCAAAACTGCAAATCTATACGAATTCCATTATTTAGAACCAATTTGATATTTCAACCTAGAATTGACATTCCGCATTAAAGTAATTATAGGGGTTTATAATATACTATTTTCACAAACCAAAACTCCCTGAGGCATAATAAAACCCAAACCATACTAATCAATTAGTAAAATAGAAAAGCTACGATTTCCACTTGCGGTATATCCTTAGCTTTGCCTCCTTGGATCTGGCACTCCTTTGACAATCTCTACCAGATATCTTCTTTTTGATATATATATATATATATGTATGTATGTATGTATGTATGTATGTATATATATGTATGTATGTATACAGTAAAGAATTTGTACATACATTAGATTCAAAAAATTAAAGGTTTGGAGGAGAAGTTAATAAAATTAACAATGAACAAAAATAGATATATAGGATTTCTTACCTGAAACCCTAATGGAATTTTCTAAATCTTAAAGGGACGAACAAACAGAAATCATTGGATGAAGGTCGGTTAGAAATTATAAAATCTAAAACGCTCAAATTCACAAACCCTAGCCACCAATTGATAGGGAGCGGTCGACTGTCCCTTTACCACCGGTCGAGGTTAGGGGTCGACCTCTCCCCTTATTTCGGGAACGTTAATTTTGTGTCGTTGTTTTATTTTTTATATTCCTCAGTTATTATTAACATTAATACCGATTTTAATGTTTTCTTAATCCCCAAGTCTATTTACTGTTAACTTTTGAATTTCAAAATTTAAAATTAATTATTCATTTGAGTTTGAATTCTATTTCATGCCGACTTAATTTAATGTTCCATTTGATAAGCCATCCAGAGATTTAAGGTGGTATAACACTTGCTTCAAGGAATTATCTATCAGCACTCTGATCGGGTATGCCTGGAAGCATGGTCGTAACTTTCTGGATGCGATAAAGAGGCAATATGCTAGTTTTCCTAATTTTGGATAGTTCTTTTCTGCTCCAGTGAACCGTTTACCAATGTAATTGTTATCCCGCCTTTTAGCAAGGCCGTGATACCAAAAGATTAACTGGAAACCAAAGACAGTTCTCCTCGATTGCCAATTATGTACAGGTCAGCTATGGATGTCGGTAATTTTGACCAAGTTCGGGTCAAGCTTGATATGACACGATAAGAAAACCTATGGAAGTCAACATTTCAAATTTCTCTTTTCTATCTCTTTCTTTCTTCATGATGATACGACTTTTCTGGGGAGAAAAGTCGGGTCGTCACAGTTTCCCATTATATCTGACAGGCATAGCAACATTATGGTTCAGGCAAGTGGAAAGCGGCTCCGTTGGAGCATGGAATGAGCTGACTGAGAAGTTCACGAGGTAGTTCAAAGTTCACATCTCGAGGCCCAAGAATGTAATGAGTCTAGCGGCACTGAAGCAGAAGACCGGAGTGTCCTTGAAGAACTTCTTAACATGATTTAATGCAGAAGTGGCATCAGTGGATCGCCCAGATCCATCCATGGTCTTAATGGCAGCTGTATCTGGCATAGCTGATGGAACAGGGTTCAAAAATTCACCGACATGGGATTCACCTATGAATCTAGTGGAGTTTTATCTTAAGGCCGAAGGATTTTTATGATTAGAGGATGCAAATGTTGAAAGAGAGGAAGGAGAGGGAGTTGATATTTATGCAGTCAAAAGCGGAAATCCTCCCGAAAAAGATTCAGCCAATGATAAAGGAAATGAAAAGCCGAGGATACCGACGATGAATCAAAATGACCGCGAAAGGAACCAAGGTTCACCTCTTATACGGAGCTGAATGAGACTTTGGAATGGATCTACCAGGACATCAAGGGGCAGGTTCCTTATCGAAAGCCAACGAGGAGGGATCTGACCAACAATGAGAGGAAATCAAACAAGTACCGCTTATTCCATGAGCTAAGTAGCCATAATACCAATGATTGCAGGCACTTGAGGGATGAGACAGAAGGGCATATGCGAAATGGCATGCTATTATAGTACGTGAGGAGGTGAACCATGACGGTGGAGCAAGAACGACCACCACCTGCACCAACTGGGAACGGCTCAGGATCGAGGCGTCAGCTTGTCATCAACTGATTGAAATAATGATGAATAAGTGGCAAACCCACATCAACACGGTTAAGTCATTTACACATGTATAGGATCACGAACGATCCTTAGGCATGCTCTGATACTACTATCGATCGCATCAGTGTAGGTTTTTGCACTTTGACGTCTCTGTTTTACTTTTGTTTTCTATTTCTCGTGTTTGGACTTGGTTTTACTGGACATTTTTGTTGAAAGACTTATTTTGAATGTAAATATGCTATTTTTGATCCCATAACGGCTGAGCCACTTATACATGTATGGGATCGCGAACCTTAGGCATGCTCTGTGATGATGATAAACCACCATAAAAAACAATTTAGAAACTCACTCGAAAGTGAAATTTGACATTAATGATACTAAGTCCCCCCGGGCACACACAATTCGCCTCGAACGGCACCCGACCGCGAACGGTCACAATTTGCCACAAACGGCACCCGACTGCGAACGGTCACAACTCGCCTCGAACGGCACCCGACCATGAACAGTCACGATTCGCCTCGAATGGCATCCGTCCACAAATGGTCACAATTCATCTCGAACGGCACCTGACCGCGAACGGTCACGATTCGCCTCGAACGGCACACCGACCGTGAACTGTCATCATTCGCCTCGAATGGCACCCGACCGCGAATGGTCACATACCACCCCGAACGACATACGATCTCGAACGGTCGCCATTCGTGGCCTAGTAGGATTATCAATCTCTTTACAGGTCATTAACAAGATATGAACATCCAACTTATGACATTACAAAACACACCTTTCTATCGCAAGGCATGTTTTGGGGGCCAAGTGTTATCCCGTCTTTCAGTAAGGCCGTGATACCAAAAGATTAACTGGAAACCAAAGACAGTTCTCCTCGATTGCCAGTTATGTAGATGTCAACTATGGATGTCGGTAAATTTTGACCAAGTCCGGATCAAGCTACAATTGATATGAAACGACAAGAAAACCTATGAAAGTCAACATTACAAATTTCAAGTCAATCGGAGTTCATATGCTCAAGATATGATCGATGCAAGTTAAGCAATGCTCTTATTCGTATCCATTGGATCACTTTCTTCGTATCGCTTTCATTCGTGTCCATCTCGTTGCAGGCCTCATTCACATCCATCCACTTCGTATCGATTGACGTCCATCCACTTCGTATCGATCGACGACCATCCATTTCGTATCGATCGACGTCCATCCACTTCGTATCGATCGACTTCCATCCACTTCGTATCGATCGACGTCCATCCACTTCGTATCCATCAACACCTACCCACTTCGTTTCGATCGACGACAAAATGAAAGCCCATTTCATATCGATCAAACTCCAAACAAGCGTCGTATCGATCGACCACAGATCGATATGAAAGCAACGCTTCTTATTGATACAAAATGGGACACAGGACATCGATACGAAGTGGACTGCAAGCGATCGATACGAAGTGTAATACACAAAGTCAACACGAACTGAGATACAGACGATCGATGCGAACAAAGTCAGGTTGGGTCGATACGAATGAGGCATATACATCAGAAAGACTCGATCATTCGGCATGAAAAATTGACCGATCCAAAAGTTAGCGCCACATCATCGGGCATCGCGTGCAGAGCCATCGATGCGAAGCTATCGATTCAAACAACATCGATGCGAACTACGCAGCCATCAAAAAGTACAAATTTTCATCGATCATAACTCACAATTGACAAGTCCAAATGTCACTAAATTTTCACAGGAGCTTACGTATAATCTAAAGAATGTTCTTGCTCAATTTCGATTCAATTGGATCAAATCTTGATCGATACGAAATTCGTTCATATCGATCACGGACCGAGTGCAGATGACATGGGATCGATCGCGTGGGCCCGCCCATGTGAGAGAATGGTTCTTCCGAGATCTGAGCGGGATATTTGCAGCCTATGCCTATAAATAGAAGCCTAGGACTTACAAAAAAAATGTCTTTTGGCCCTTCTCTGCTGAGATCACTTTTGTACTTTAATTCTACTATTGTAACTCATTGTAACCAGCGAACAAAGATCAGTAAAAGTCAGCCATTTCATAGTGGACGTAGACAACACGCTGAACCACTCTAAACCTTTGTGTTTCTGTGTGATTCTTTATAAATTTTGAGAGTTCTTCACATTTATTTTCTCTACATTTCCGCTATCTATGATCTGGAATTGTGAACTAGTGCTTTCATCGGCAATTGGGTGTTTGTGACCAAGTTTGGCCCAAACAGTAATATATGGGTCGCTGGATCTTAGCTTCTTCTCATATGAGTGCGACACTCAATGCATATGGCGGGACTGCTAAGTAGATGTACAAATCCTCTCCATCTACCAGCTTGGACAGGATTGGAGGGTTTTTCATATGTCGCAGAAGATCTTTGAGCACAGTTTGATAAGCTTGATTCCATTTGAAGTTTTCTTTCCCTTCTTTAGTGCATTAAAGAACAATATACATTTATCGGTTGCCTTTGGGATGAACCAACTAAGTGCTGCAACCTTTCCATTCAGGCTTTGTAACTCTTTCCTATTCCTCGGGACCTCGACTTCCCACAAAGCAGTTATTTTCTCGGGATTTGCTTCGATGCCTCTGGCGCTTATGATGAGTCCCAAGAACTGTCCAGAGGCTACCCCAAAATGACACTTAAGTGGATTGAGCTTCATTCCATATTTGTAAAGTATTTCGAACATTTCGGCAAGGTTATCCAAGTGATTTGCAGCTATGCATGATTTAACCAATGTATCGTCTACATAAACTTCCATAGTTTTCCCAATCTGATGTTTAAACATGGCTTTTACTAGTCGTTGGTAAGTTGCCTCAGCATTCTTTAAGCCAAATGGCATTACTTTATAGTAGTGTACTCCCTAATCAATAATGAAACTGGTATTTAATGGATCCGATTCATGCATCATGATCTAGTTGTACGCCAAATATGCATCCATAAATGATAGCAATTCACGTCCAGCGGTCCCATCCACAAGCTGATCGATTCTAGGCAAAGGAAAGCTAACTGCATCTTTTTTACTTCACTATCGCATACTTGGGATCGATGTCAAGTGTGTAGAAGGCTGTCTCCGGTGACACCCCACACACATCGAAATGCGTCCAAGTGAATACATCCAGATTGGTGCGAAGAAATTTGATGAGTTCCAGTTGCATCCTGTTTCCAAGATGCGATCCAATTTTGAGGAACTGTGTTGGGTCATCCATATCAACCGGGACAGACACCGTCAATTCTGCCAGTGCTACCCATTCCTCCCCTGAACTCTTCTTTTTAGAGTTCAAAGCCTTATCAAATCGGCTATGGTATCCAGGCCAAGGGCGGCTCTACAGTCGCTATTAGGCAGGTTCATGAATGTGGAGAGTTCTCCCTATATTGTTCCCCTTTTCTTTTCTTTTAGACTCGCGTAATTCCACGATATAACATTCCCTAGCGACACTTTGGTCTCCATTGATTACCCCAACTGCATTTTCTAATGGAAATTTCATAGTCAGACACCATTGAGCGAAAGCAATCCTAAAATCTACCAAGGTGGGTCACCTCAGGAAGGCATTGTAGGTAGAAATTTCATCCATAATTGCAAAGGTTTGGATGAGGGTGACTCTTCGGTCGCCTTCTCCATGTTCTACAGGTAATTCAATCATTCCGATAGGTACTTTGGGTTCACAGGTGAGTTCCCGAATCTTTGTTTGGCAGGAAGATACATCTTTCATACTGATTTTCATCTGATCAAAGGTGCGTTTGAAAAGGATATCCGTAGAACTACCGCTGTCTACCAATATATGTCGGACAATGGCAGGTCTGATTCCAACTATCATGGCCATATGGTTGAGAGTTGGAGCTTCTATTCCTTCAGTGTCTTGATTTCGGAATACTACGTCATCATTCAAGGATCTCTGCTGCTTAGCAGGTGTTCCATTTTCGATCGTGAAGCACGCATCTTTAGAAACATGCTTTAATGAGGTCACATACCACTCCATTTCTCCCTAACTCTTCTACGTGGGATGGGGCCCTCCAGATATCGTTCCAATGATGGGTTTGTGGTCAGTCCATTTGGGTCCCACTTTGTTGGTTCCAGCTTGGTTCCCTTGGTCTCTAGGAGCTTATGGTGCTACGAGTTGGTCAGGATTTAGTGGTTTTCTCTCACACTACTGAAGCTTGTTTTCCCGAATAAACTCCCCAATCAAGTTCTTCAGGTGATGACACTCATTCATGTTGGGCCATATACCTCATGGAAGTGGCAGTACTTACTGGAATTCTTTGTTCAATTGCTTCCTTTTTAGGCGGCTACTTGTACTCTTCTGTCCCATGTGTCATGAGATCGATGTTTGGACTATCGTTGAGTGAGGTGTATTCTTCTGGCCACAGACCTTTGAGTCGCTTGCTACTTCTATTTCACTTGTTAGAATTCTGGTTCTTCCTTTTTGGTTCCCATTTTTCCTGCATTCCCTTCAGCGGTCTTGGAGGTGTTTATATCTTGGTTTATTGCCATACCACTCTGCCCAACGTTGGTCATTGTAAGTTAGTTGGTTTTCTTTCTAATTCCTGTACGTCTTCCAATCTTACTGGCTCACCTTTTGGTTAAAGTCCTTTTTAGTGGTGGGTTGTTTCATTTTGATCCATTTCCCAAATTATGTCCCATGGTGAACTGCATGGACTAAGGCCATGAAAACCATATCCTCATTCGAATTACTTACTTCAGTTGCTACACTGTTGAACTGATTCATGAATGACTTCAAAGATTAATTCCATCCTTGAAATAGGCCAGACAAGGACATCACATCTTTGGGCTGTGCCGTGTGAAGTCAAATTTGATCAAGGAATCTTGTTGCTAGTTGATTGAAGGTGGAGACGGAACTTGGCGGAAGCTTGATGAACCATATGGAAGCAATTCCCTCCAGAAAAATCAGGAAACATCTACATTGAATGGCATCCGAAGCATTAGCTCCATCCATGTACCAACTGTACTTATATAAGTGGGGTTTCAGGTCTCTTATTTCGTCGTAAGATGGAATAGTTGGCATAGTGAACTTTTCGGGGTACCGCTCATTCAAAATGTCATTAGTGAAAAGAGTCTGACTTGGAACAGATCTACATTCATTATCCCTTATATCCTTACTTTCATCCATTAGACGCTTGATCATGTCCGTGATATATGCCTAAGATGTCCGGTAATCTGAGGGTCGGCTGTTAGTGACTACACCAAGTGTTTGACTACACCAAGTGAGTGGGCTGAAGCCTAAGCTCTCCTATCTTCGGGAGAGCCACTTACTCAAGATTGCATTGGCTTGCGGTTGGTCTAATGGGGGCAGTTTGGATCTCCCTGCATCATTGAATGCATTGGTATTTCCTTCTAAATTGTCATCAATTCGCTCACCATCTTCTCAGTCGGAGAGATCCATGGCTATATCTTCCCATAGGGTTTTCACTTCTAGATTCAAGTCTATAGCTGGTTGCCTCGCAGTTGTTGGAGTGTTTGCGTTTCCTTCCATATAGATTCATACGGTTCCACCCATCACTCCTTTATGCAGCTACTTACCGTTTCTCTTGTTCAGGCCAGAGATGGAAGAATTTGCTTGTTCCATTGTAGCCATGGGCTCTGTCATAGTTCTTGGAGCAGCATGTGGCTGTAAGTTCATTAGGGCATTCAATTTTTCCGTCAGAGCCCTTTAGCTGTTTTCCATTTTCTGATTGATTTCGTCAACCATTTTATTTAGTCCATCTCTAGCGACAACTTCGTGCTAAATAGAGGATCATGGAACCTAATCTCCAGAGTTAGCTCCTAATTGTAGATTTTTGGGGTTATTGACTTCAATCTGCTGAGGGGTTTGTTTCTTTTCCAGCAATGGTAGCTCCTATAAATCTTTTGGAAGTAGTTGTCCTTCTTCCAGGTGCCATTAATTCTCAGTAGTAGATTTTCTGAGCAGAGATTGTGGATCTAACTCCTAAACCTGTCTGATCCAAAGTAGATAGCTAGATCTAAGATGAGTTCAATTCTCAATGAAAGCGCAGAAATGTTAACCTGAAAAATAGATCAACACCCTAGATTGAGTGCGAAAGCACCAGCCCTGTTTATCAAGGAAAATTAAATAGAAACAGGGAAAAATAATTTGTAGATAAAGTAAAGAGACAAGAGATTTTTATAGTGGTTCGGCTGTTAACGAATCCTACATCCACTTTATAACTTTTGTTATTGACCGACAACAAATACAAGTTGAATCTGATTACAATTTGATTGAATCTTGTAAGTTTGATCAAGTCACTAGTGTAAAAGTTCGCTGGAGAATCATAGTGACCATATAGATGACTGTTGTGTGGGAGGAGAAGAGTGAAGAATAGTTTCTGCAGAGTTTCAGCAGCCAGTCCATAAGATCTTCCTTATGTTGCAAATAGTTCAGTATTTATAGGGATTAGAGAGCTATTGGGCTAGGCCACCTTGCTAGAAGCTTGCATTTGAAGGTATGAAGGAGCTCAAGAAATTTCATAGCGAACCTAGCTAATATGATGGATCGCTAGCGATCCATAGGGCATCCATCAGGCATGGATCGCTAGCGATCCATGCAGTTTTCTTATTTTTACCTTGCTTCTGTTGTTCCACATTCCTTACCTTTTATAGATTCTCTTCATGCAATTTGGTGAATAATTGCCTTTTTTATGGTGTCTAATGCATAAGTTGGATTGCAGATGAATGCTCACTCCTTGAACTAGCTTGATGGAATACCATGAAACTTGGTAGGCATCCCTAGAAAACGTATTAGGTCATGATGTAAGAGGATAGGAGGATCCACGAGCAACCCTTATGGATCGCTATCGATCCATATGTGATGGATAACTAGCGATCCATTATTTTGGTCAATTTTTGGTTTCTTTTCTTGAGTTTTTCTTAATTCCTATTTCTAGTCTTTTTGGTGGATTATTGAGTTGTTCTATCTTGACATAGATGTTCTGACTTCCTTTGAATTTTGTTCGGTCGAAAACTTAGATAACATTCGCCCCCTAGATTATGCTTTCATTGAAGACAAGGCATGCTAGGGAGGTAACTGCTTATGTATTCCTACTTTGCGAAGTTTAATTGTTCGCGTTGAGGCTATCATACAAATTTGGCTTTGGTTATCCAACCGTTTGTTGAGTTTGACGTGAATCATCGTTCTTATCATAATAAATCAATTTTAATCCTCTAACATTCAAGATGCTTGTAAAAGATACTTATATTATGCTTGGTATGTTTGGGAAAGTTTGGTTGCAATACCTTGGATCGCTAGCGATCCAAGGACTTAGCATATTTTTCCCATGCAATGTCTTATTTAGTTCATTCAAGCCGACCTTCTTCCGTTCCATATTTTCATTTGCAAATCGATCCTTCTACCTCATGACCTGAACTAAGGCATTCAAACCTTGCTTCACCTCTGCCATCGCCGCTACTTATCTTCGCCATCGGAACTTCTCGCCATCGACTACTTGACCTTGCCATCGCCTTAACCTAATCACTAGTTCTAATTGCTTCATCCTTTTGGATCGCTGCCGAGCCTGTCCCTTTGGGTCACCACCGATCTTACCTACTTTAAGTCAACAACATCCTAGGTTCAACCGTGTTCTCCTTTAGATTCTTGACTAGAGGTGGTTAATGCAAATTTTGGTGTTTGTTTAGCAATTCATCGATGAGGTTGTATCGGTAGTGATCGTTACGAAGAATTCAAGTTGATTGCGATTTTGTGGAAGAAGATAGTAAATCAAACCTTGAGTTCTTCACGGAACAAATTTCGGATCTTGCCCAGGTGATTAACATGTTTTGCTATCTTCGTCTAGAAAATCAGAATTAACTTGCATCGAGTTACATTGTTAATCCGATACGATGTCTTGTGGATTGGTTTTGTTTTTTCTGGGAGATGATAATAGCTTAGGGTAGTGTCTCGTATGCAGCTTATGATGATGTCACCTTTCGAAGAGCTAAAACCGACTTATGCTGAGAATTCTCTACTTGATTCAGACCCATCAATCTATAGTTGCTCACTTTGGATTGGTCCCATTATTGCACAATCGGTGTATGTAGAATGGGAAGAGCTTCCCGCGTCGCTTCGGATGGAGGATTCATTATCGATCGTTGATCGATAACGGGTAAGTGTAGGAGAAATAACATAAATAAATGATATGAGAAGCTCTTTTCTTTCTTCACTGTGAGTGAATTATCTATACCTGATAGAGAATTTGTAGTGTGCAGGACACCGAGCCTATCCTACATAGATAACACATAGTGCTTCCCCCAGTCAACCCTTGAAACCCGATGTATTGACATATATCGATATTTTTTACGGAGTTCAAGTGTCGTTGGTGGACTTTTAGTCAAAGACAGAATTACCATAATGAAGCACCCGCCATCTCGTCATAAGTCCAGCGGAGGAAGTCCGACACTTTCAGGAGCTGAATCATCATCAATTGCGCCTTTGCAAACAATTTCAGTAGCACCTACTTCTTTAGTACCGCGAGCTAAATACGGTTAACTGGTTTCGGTTGGTCCGAGCTAAATACAGTTAACTGGTTTCGGTTGGTCCGATTGTAGATCGGACTCCTTCAAATTTCAGACTTCTACTCAATCCTTCTGAGAGAGCTTCCTATGTAATCTCTGCTAAAGTTTTGCATAACGTTTGCTTATAACACGACATTTCGGATGATGACGTGTGCCTTTTGTCGAAGAATGAGTTTGCATATATGCTGCCTTCAGGGTATACTGCTTGTCACTAGTGTATGTGTCCCCTTCAATCACTTCTCGAAAGAAACTATTCTGAATTTGGGAATCGCTCCATTTCAAATTCATCCTAATGGGTACAGGATCTTGACTTGCCTTCACGTATTATTTATGTAGACATTTAATCATGCCCCAAGTTTTGATGAGTTGAGATATTTTCTCTCATTAAAGAAGAGAGATAAATGTCCATACCCATCATCATTGAGGCCTAAAGAAACTGCAAGATCATGCTGCAGCTTCAAAGTAACCTGTCTTTATTCAAAACCCAACATTTCTTCATTAGGTGTCCTAAGGGATTTAATCGTCTTTAGACGACGGAGTTAAGTTCTCTCTTTTACTTATCGAGATTTAATACGTCGCTATTGGATTTTTGATTGATTGAATACTTCTTGTAGTTATTCCAAGGCCGAACAAAGGTCCATTACTTGATCTGATTTTCCATACTCCGAAGGCCGTAAATGCCAAGGAGAGATCGATCAAGTTTTTGCTAATGGACGAGAATCTGCTTCGGTGTGGGCTGTTGCATCCCTGGAGGTCTACCTGGCTTTGGAAGTTCCGTCTCCTTCCTGTTCCATTATTCAAACATGTTCCACTTCTTCATCATGCAGCTCCGAAGAAGGCAATCTCCCAAATGGAGAAGGTCCATTTTGTGGGTCTAATGAAGAACTTCATGAAGGAAGGGGTGTTATGACTGAAGCTAGCTACTCGCCTAGGATGCCCCCTATTCTGGAGGAGGAGGAAGAAGAATTCAAGCAGTGTAAGGGTAAGGTTGCGGTGACAACAGAAAAGGAGGAGGGTGAAATTGAGGGTAGCAACAGTTATGATTCCTCCTCTAGTGATGATGAATTCAATGCAAGTTCCATTGACGCAAACTTCGAATCGTGTGATGAAACTCTGGGAATGAGTCCTATTTTCTCGGATTCACCTCCTCAAGAGATTCATAATAAAGATGCTCCCCAACAGCCGAGCGACTACAGAATTCCCCGCTTAATGAAATCGGTATTGACTTTGGAGATTTGAGCAACATTTACGTAGATATCGATGAACTCATGGGAGAAGATTTCAAATTCGAGGGATTGTCTCCTTGTCCCGGTCATATTGTGTCTGGAGTCAGCTCGATTTCCATCACCGTGGCTTCTCGATCAAGTTTGTGATATCCTTTTAGGCCGCCTATGACATGTTATACATTTCACTAAGGTCACGTTCACTTGCATATATATTATTTAGGTCCATTTTTTATCGCTAAAACTCTTTATTTATTTTTTGCATTAGGTACTATGATAGGCCAAGGATCTTGAACAATTCGCTGATTCACAAAGCTGGTCAAGACGGTCTTCAAGCCATCATCAGCCCCATGAAACCGAGGAAGACTGAAGAAGTCGGAAAGACTTGAAAGCTGAAGTACATTGTCGGGATGATAGAGAATGGGGTAGGGTTTACAAGAGTGGTTGGAGAAGAGAAAAATTCCTGACGACCGAGAAAAGCCGCCCAAGAAGTCGAAGGTAGATCGCGGTTCTCTTCCCTCTACCAAGCTTATGTACTGACCTCAGTCTCTATCGGAATTGAAGTTCCAACTTCCAATATTCAAATTTCAAGCTCCATCAACTCATGTGGTGCTTACTTCTGGTTCTTCACGTCGAGACTGACTTATATTCTTCCACCTGGTCCCCCTATACTCGAAGCTGCGCTCCTCAAGTGGTTTCTAATGGGAGTTGAGTTTGACCATGACCTGCGCCTAATCCGTAAAGATTTTTATATGCTCCATCTCCAGGTGATCCAAAGTGATTTGGATTAAGTCGTGGGATGGGGAAAGTTATGCAAGCAACTGGTTGACATGAACTGCAACAATTATCAACAGATCCTTTCCTTTGAATCAGAAAAGGATGATTATGAGAGGAAGTTAGTTGAACGTGATGCTAGAATCGAGCGATTAACAAAGGAGTGGGACGCTGCACTGCAAGAGAGTAAGAGCAACGCTAACTTGCTGAAGGAACCGAAAGAGGCCCTTGCAAAAATAGAGATCGTTTTCCAAGATGAAATCCAAAACGTCCACATAGATGAGGTTAAGCTGAAAGAAGAGCTTGAAGCCTGTGACGCGATCATTGAAGCTTAGAAGAAAACTATAACTATTCATAACAAAGTTGTTGAAGCCTATAAAAAGACAATCGCTGATTATATGGAATAGTGGAATCCTATGACAAGATTGTTTTTGATCAGACTCAAATGATCATTTCACTCCAGGAGAGAGTCATGCAGCTTAACACTGAGAAGACCCGACTAGAAGTTGAGAAGGCCGCCATGATAGTGGGCTACTTGGAGTTGCAGGATACTTTTGAAAAGAAGAAGGAGAAGATGAATGCCACTATTTTAAATTTTTATGTCAACCCCTTGTTGCATCAAGGGAGCCTCAGCTATCTAGGCCCTAAATTCTTGCATACTCTTTCTATGGTTTGGAAAGAAGTTCTTGCCCGTTTCTAAGAGAACAGGATTGTATACACCGAGCAAGAGTTATAGGATGCCTATCCCAATGTGAATCGAAGAAAGCTTTGATAGAGGATCCGAAGATTATTCGAATTGAGAGGGAACAGGAGGCCGTTGATGCTGCTGTGACTGCAACTGCTCAAATGCCGCCAAAGCCATTCATTTTTGGGCTTGGCGAATCATCAAAACAACCTAGAGATTAGTTAGTGGGTTTAGCTGGTGCTGCCTTGTTGTCTGCCCCTCCGGCGGCTGCCTCTGAAGCTTCGGGTGGTTCTGCAACTTCTTCGAAGATCATGCAGCCATCCAAAGAAGGAGAAGATAGGGAATACGAGATTGATATTCTTGAACATTCTTCTGATGTAGGTAACCTTCTTGTTTCCTTCGAGTTTGAGAATTTTCAGCTCATGCCTTAAGAACAAGACAAACTTAATGCTTTTATTTTTGATCTTATAAGTCTGTCTTCATTACCTATTGACCAATCGATTTCTTCGATCCCTATGCTTGCTGCTATTTCAATTGCCTCGATGCTTGTTTCCGTAGCCTCTTCGATTGTTGCACCTATGTTTGGCTCACAACCAGGGTTGGAATTCGAGAAGATTGCTGCATTACACGGTCAGGACGACCCTTCCGTATCTTTGGAGGGTGGTTTCATGGCAGCTGAAACTCGAGAGCAGGAAGACCAAACTGGCCAGCTAAATAAATTTGAATAGCATATGGTGGCCATTAATAAGGAAACGATCGAGGAGAGAAAATCTTCAAGGAGCTCCCATAAGTCCCAAAAGTGCAGGACCAAGGGGGAGTCTTTTGAGAAGGTCAAAGAACATGGAGGAGATGCTGACGCGGAGGAGATAGTTGATATTTTAGGCAGCGACACTATTCCTGGAAGGGATTCTGAGAGGAAGAAACTTCCAATTAAAGGTGGGAAGAGAGCGGTGGGTAAAAGCATTGATAGGCTCAAGTAATAACGGAACTAGCTTTTGTGACATTTTTTTGTTTGATACATGTTTTGTAAGTGCAGAGTATGCTCTTATTACTTTGATTGTTATATCATCTATATTTTCCTTTTTTGTTGGCCGATATTATGTGCGTACGACCCCTACATTTTGACTTTGTATAGAAAATACTATGAGTAATACAATGTTGAAATTTGATTGTAACTTTATTTGTCAACTTATCTACGTTTCATGCACTTATACTAATTTTATTTACTATTATTTTGTCTAGTCCTGTAATTACCGCCAGATTTTTTGTTTGGAGAAACAAAACTGTGAAGTACTTGTTTTTTTTAGTTTCGGTGTGTGCTTCCCCCATTTCATGGGGCCGTTTAGTACAGTTGACGAATGACCGAGTGATCTGTGTGATTCTATGGAAGTCTGTAACCGAGTCTATTTTTTCGTTCCTATCTTCATGAGCTTGTAATTTGAGCATCCCAATTCTATAGATTTTGTCAATCAACAATCAGGATGCTTTGCCGATTTGTAGCCGTGCGACATTGTTGGATTCATACCCGTTGCTCCTGATAGTAGGAGTGGATTGATTCTTATTAGTCTTGTAATAAACAAGTTTCCCGGCACTACCGGTACTTAAGAGTATGCATGGCTTATAAAATGCGCAACTTCTAAGAATACACACAGCATATGAGATGCGCAGCTTTTGGGAGATGCGCGACTTATGGAATGCGCGACATTTAGAATCGATATGACCCGTCAATCTGGAATGGTTTGGAATTTTTTGACATTACCAATCTTCGGGCAATGTAAGGAGTTCATGTTATGAGATTGTGGTTCCATGACTCAAGAAGCAATGCGCAGCTTTAATTGGGGCCTTCCCAGTATCGCCGGAGCAACATCGGTTCTTAGAAGGCAAGGATCGAGTTCCGTCGATCCAACTGTTTGAGTGGATTTGCTTACATCGACCTGACAGGTAGATAGGGCTTGCTTGAGCATGGTTCCACTATCTTAAGTAGTGATCGGATATTTTCGAGCCGATTTGACCCTATCGGCTGGGCAAGTTACTTGTGTGAACATGGTTTTATCGGTTCAGAAAGCAAAGCAATTTTATTAATGAAAGTTGGGAAAGTTATGCCTATTTATAATGCCTCCAGTATTTTGGTGTAGCTTATTTGCTGGAAATAGGATATACATAAGATAGCCTTAGATAAAGTAAGATGCATCGATTCACTATTCCATGCTTGGGGAATTTGGGCTCCATCAACAGTTGTTAGCTTAAATGTGTCATCCCCTAGCTTCTGACCGATCACATAGAGTCCCTTCCAATTTGGTCTGAATGCTCCTGATATAGGATAGACCATCTTAAGGACAATGTCTCCTACTTTGAAGGTGTGGTTATGAACTTAGGAGTTGAAGTATCGTGCGATCCTTTTTTGATGAGCGGCAATCCTTAATTCGGCTTCTTCCCTCTTCTTATCGACCATATCGAGTGACTCGAGTAGGAGTTGTTCATTCTGCCTTTGGTTTTGCCTCCAAGGAGAATGGACTTCTAGCTTAACCGGGATCATTACTTCTCAACCATATGTTAGGGCGAACGGAGAGTGCCCAGTTGTGGATTTATTCGTTGTCCAGTAGCCATAGTGCAAGTGGAAGTTCATCTACCCAATTTACTTTTGCTTTAGTTTGCCTTTTTTGATGGTGGACTTGATGATCTTATTTACTGCTTCCACTTACCCTTTTTCCTATGCGCGATGGAGGAAAAGATTTTCTCAATCGGAAGCATTTGCAAAAGTCTTTAAAGTCGGCGCTTTTGAATTGAGTCCCGTTATCCGTGATTATTTTCTTTGGTGCCTCAAACCTACAAATAATATTTTAAGTAACAAAGTTAATAACTTTCTTTGTGGTAATAGTGGCCAATAGTTCCACTTCGACCCATTTGGTGAAATAATCAACAACAATGATAGCATATTTGGCTCCTCTTTTAGCCATTGGTACTATGATGATCAAATCGATGCCCCAGATCGTAAACGGCCACGGGTTGATTATATATCTTAGCTCCGTCGATGGGGTTCTTTTGGTCTGGCTGAATCTTTAGCATCAATCGCACCGTTTGGTGTAATCTGCTGCATCACAGTTCATTGTTGGCCAAAAGTACCCATATCGGAGAACTTTCTTTACAAGGGTTTGGTCCTCAGTATGATCTCCGCAATCACCTTCATGAACTTCTTTTAGGATCCTTCGAGCTCCGTCATTGGTCACACATTTGAGCAAGGGGGTAAAGAATCCCTTTCGATAGAGTATCCTATCCTTTATTACAAACGTGGTGCCTTTTGAAAAAGTTTTTCCGTTGGTTCCTGTCTGTGGGGGGAGCTCCCATAAGTATGTAATCTTTGATCGGGGTTATCCATGCCTCTGGTTCCTTATTGTCTCAGAAATCCAGTCGATATCCATTTTTCTTATGCTTGGAGTAGTTGGGGTTTCAACTGGGACTAGCCCCAATGATTGAGCTTCTCTGGAACTGGCCAGTTTGCCTAGATAATCCGCCTTTGTATAGTTCCCTTGGGATATGAGTCATGGTGTAATGCTCGTTGTTGTTCAGCAGCTCCTGCATACAGGGCGAGGTTCTCCCTTCGAGCCTGGTATTCGCCTTTCACCTGACAAATGGCTAGTTGAGAGTTGTTGTAAATATGCAGGGATTCTATCTTGATTTCCCTAATAATCTTTAACCCAGCCATCAATGTTTTGTATTCTGCCTTGTTATTTGTTGAAGGGAATTCCAAGTGCAAGGCACAACAAACGGATCGTCCTTCGAGAGTCTCGAGCACTACCCCTGCTCCCAAGTAGAAGTTGTTAGACGCACCATCGAAGAACAGCTTCCAACGTGTCTCCACTTCTGAAGTTATTCTTTCCTCGTTATCTCATATTGTAAATTCGGTAATGAAATCTACCAGTGCTAGCCTGTTTATCGCCATTTGAGGTTGGTATGTGATTTCGTACCGACTTAATTCGATGTTCCATTTGATAAGCCATCCAGAGGTCATAGAGTGGTATAACACTTGCTTCAATGGTTGATTTGTCAACACTCTGATTGGGTGTACCTGGAAGTACGGTCGTAACTTTCTGGAAGCGATCAAGAAATAATATGCCAATTTTTCTAATTTTGGATAGTTATTTTCTGCTCCAATCAACCATTTACATATGTCATATATGGATCGCTAGACCTTAGCTTCTTCTCGTACGAGCGCGACACTCAATGCATGTGTCGTGACTACTAAGTAGAGGTACAAATCATCTGCTTCTCTCGACTTGGACAGGATTGGCAGGGTTTCAATATGTCGTAGCAGCTCTTCGAGCATAGTTTGACAAGCTTGATTCCATTCGAAGTTTTTCTTTCCCTTCTTTAGCGCGTCAAAGAACGGTATACATTTATCGGTTTCTTTTGAGGTAAACCGGATCGGTGTTGCAGCCTTACCATTCAGGCTTTGTAACTCTTTCTTGTTCCTTGGGGCCTCGACTTCTTTCAAAGCGGTTATTTGCTCGGGATTTGCTTCGATGCCTCTAGTGCTTACGATGAACCCCAAGAACTTTCAAGAAGCTATCCTGAAATTACACTTACGTCAATTCAGCTTCATTCCATATTTCGAAGTATTTCGAAAATTTCGACGAGGTTTTCTAAGTGATTTGCAACTATGCATGATTTAACCAACATATCGTCTACATAAACTTCCATAGTTTACCAATCTGATGTTTAAACATGGTGTTCACTGGTCGTTGGTAAGTTTCACCAGCTTTCTTTAAGCCAAATGGCATTACTTGTAGTAGTATAGTCCCAAATCGATAATGAAACTGGTATTTTTTAATCCGGTTCGTGCACCGTGATCTGGTTGTACTCCCAGTATGCATCCATAAATTATAGCAATTCATGTCCAACTGTCCCATCCACAAGCTAATCGATTCTGGGTAGAGGAAAGCTATCTTTTGGGCAAAATTTTTCCTGATCCGAGTAGTCGATACAGGTTTGCCATTTTCCACTGGACTTCTTGATCAAAACCGGGTTAGATACCTATTCAACATAGGTTGCATTGCGGATAAAACCATTCCTCATCAACTTGTCCACTTCTTCTCTTAACGCTTTGGACCGCTCGGGCCCTAGGCTACGCCTTTTCTGCTTTACTGTCGTATACTTGGGATTAATGTTAAGTGAGAGGCAGGCTATCTCCAGCAATACCATGCAAATTTAGGAATGCGTCCAAGCGAATACATCCAGATTGGCATGAAGAAATTTGATGAGTTCCAGGCGTCTCTTGTTTCCAAGATGTGATCCAATTTTGAGGACCCATGTTGGGTCATCCATATCAACCGGGCTAGAAACTGTTAATTCGGCCGGCGCTGCCCGTTTCTCCCCTGAACTCTTCTTTTTTTGGTCCAAAGCCTTATTAAATCGGCTATAGTCCCCAAGTCGGGAGCGGCTCTGTAGTTGCTATTTGGCAGGTTCACGAATGTGGAGAGTTCTCCCCACATTCTTCCCCTTTTCTTTTTTTTAAACTCGCGTAGTTCCACGATATAACATTCCCTGGCAGCACTTTGGTCTCTCTTGATCACCCTGACTCCATTTTCCATCGGAAATTTCATAGTCAGACACAATTGAGCTAAAGCAATCCTAAAATCTACCAAGGCGGGTTGCCCTAGGAAGGCATTATAGGCTTAAATTTCATCTACGATCACAAAGGTTTGGATGAGGGTGACTCTTCGATCACCTTCTCCAAGTTCTACGGGTAAGTCAATCATTCTGACATGTTATTTGCGTTCACCGATGAATCCCTGAATCTTTAGTTGGTAGGCGGATACATCTTTCATATTGATCTTTATCTGATCAAAGGTGCGTTTGAAAAGGATATCCACAAAACTGCCGCTGTCTACCAATACTCGTCGGACCATGGCGGGTCTGATTCCTACTGTCACGACCATGTGGTCGAGAGTTGGAGCTTCTATTCCTTCAATGTCTCGATTTTGAAATACTATGTCATCGTTCAGTGTTCTCCACTTCTTAACAGGGTTCCATCTTCGATCGCAAAGCATGCATCTTTTAGAGCTTCCTGTAATGAGGTCTCATATTGCTCCAGTTCTACCTAACTCTTCTGCATAGAATTGGGCCCTCCAGATATCGTTCCAAAGATGAGTCTTTGTTCAGTCTATCTGGGTCCCTCTTTGCTGGTTCCAGCTTGGTTCCCTTGGTCTCTATGAGCTTGGGGCACTACATGTTGGTTGGGATTTAATGGTTTCCTCACACAACAATGAAGCTTGTTTTCCCAAATTAACTCCTCAATCAAGTTCTTCAGGTGACAACACTCATTTGTGTTGTTGCCATATGTCTCATAGAAGCGGTAGTACTTTCCAGAATGCTTTTGCTATTCAGCTACTTCCTTCTTAGGTGGCTTCTTGTACTCTTCCATCCCGTGTGTCGTGAGGTAGGAGTTTTCTAGAGTATCGTTGAGCAGGTTGTATTCTTCTGGCCGCAAAGCTTTGAGTCTTGCTACTTCCATATCACTTATTGGAATTTTGGTTCTTCCTTTTCTTATTCCCATTTTTTCTATGTTCCCTTCAGCAATCCCAGAGGTGTTTATATCTTGGTTTATCGTCATACCACTATACCCAACATTGGTCGGTTGTAAGTTAGCAGATTTCCTTTCTAATTCTTATGCCTCTTCCAATCTTAAGTATTGGCTCACCTTTCGGTTGAAGTCCTTTCTAGTGGTGGGTTGTTTAATTTTAATCCATTTCTCGAATTCAGTCTCGGGGTGAATTGCGCAGACTAAGGCCATGAAAACCATATCCTTGTTCGGATTATCTTCAGTCACTATAGTGTTGAACCGATTCATGAAAGACTTCAGTGATTCATTCCGTCCTTGGAATAGGTCAGATAAGGGTATCACATCTTTGGTTGGGCCGCATGAAGTCTAAATTGATCAATAAATCTTGTTTCTAGTTGATTAAAGATGGAGATGGAACTTGGTAGAATCCCGATGAACCACATGGAAGCAATTCCCTCCAGAAAAATCGGGTAACATCTACATCAAATGACATCCGAAGCATTTGCTCCATCCATGTACCACCTGCACTTATACAAGTGGGGTTTTGGGTCTGTTGTTCCGTCGTAAGATGGAATAGTTGGCATAGTGAACTTTTCGAGGAACCACTCATTCAGAATATCATCAGTGAATGGAGTCCGACTTAGAGAAGATCCCCATTCATCATACCTTCTATCCTTACTTTCATTTATTGGTCACTTAACAATGTCACAATATATGCCTCAGATATCCGGTAACCTGGGGTCGGCTGTCAGTGACCACACCAAATGTTTGATTTTGCAAACGATCATGGTGAGTGGGCTGAAGCCTAGGCTCTCCTATCTTCGAAAGAGCCACTCCCTCAGGGTTCCTTTGGATTGTGGTTAGTCTGTTGGGGGCAGTTTGGATCTCCCTGGCATCATTAAATGCATCGGTATTTCCTTTTAACTTGTCGTCATTAAGTCGCTCACCATCTTCTGAGTCGAAGAGATCCATGGCTATATCTTCCTGTAGGGTTTTTGATGCAGCAAGGCATATGGGAATTCAAAAGTTAAACCATATTAGGTCGTACACGAGCTTAAGACGTGCATGTTTGATGAGTCGGTTACGAGCTAAGGAGGAGGCCCTAAG
The DNA here is from genome assembly GCA_030765085.1 of Allium cepa. Lineage (NCBI taxonomy): Eukaryota > Viridiplantae > Streptophyta > Magnoliopsida > Asparagales > Amaryllidaceae > Allium > Allium cepa. The sequence goes on along the minus strand of CM060941.1, from coordinate 735,043,806 downwards.
TCGTTTCCGAGATAACAAAGGTCGAGTAAGATGGACTTCGGAGTTGAGTCGTCCCCGACTTAGTTTGAGTCGTCTACGACTCAGTTTGAATCGACCACGACTCAACAAGACACGGGAAGAAAAGACACGAGTCACTGGGAAGGAGTTTGGGGCGGCCATGAGTCGGGACCGACCTAAGAAATCAGGGAAGGAGTTTGGGGCGGCCATGAGTCGGGACCGACCTAAGGAATCAAGTTTAGGAAAGATACGACCTAACTGCAAGGCCATGAGTCGTCCAGTATTAAGTCGGTTGAAGGGATATGCCACAAGTAAGCTTGAGTCGTTGGAAGCTGTTGAGTCGCATGAAGTGATGAGTCGTGAGTCGCAGTTTCTTGAGTCGGATGTGATGAGGCGGGCCTGTTGAGTCGCGCTGAGTGTTTTTGTGCCATAAGTCGTAGGTCGTTGCCGACCTAGTATGAGTCGCGAGTCGTTCATGTGAATTGTTCTTGAGTCGGAGGCGGACCTTACATGAGTCGTTTGCTTTGTGTTCTGTTGCAAGGGGTTGGAGTTGCGTGTGATTGAGTCGGTAACGACTTATGATGAGTCGGCCAAGATGAGTCGTGTATGTTGAGTCGGTGCCGACTTAGGAGTTGGGTGTTGTATGTTGTGTTGAGTTGTAATGACTATAAATAGCGTGTGTGTTGTAAATTTTGAGGTTGTTGATTTTTGAATAAAACTCTCTTTTGTTAGCTTTGTGCTTTCATACCAATTGGTAGTTGAGTGTAATCTCCTATCTCCACTTACGTCATTCGAGTGCGCTCGAATCCACGTTTGTTGAAGCCGATTCACGGAATCTAGTGCGCTAGATCAACGTGCGAAGAATCGTAGATCTTTGAACACGGTATAGTGCGCTATCAACGTGTTTGAGATAGCTAGAGTTCGGTATCTTTGGATCAACGAACTTGGGCATTTTGGTATCTTCAACTCACCGATTGCTACATTTCATCGATTGAAGTTTTGTTTGATTAATCCGCTGCGTCATTATTGGTATCAGAGCCATACTTAGCCAATCATAGCTAAGTTTGATTCTTGGAGCCAAGTTTTTGAAGTTTTTGAAGTTTATGAAGTTTGAAGTTGTTCATTGTGTTCATATTGAAGTTGCATCAAGTTTGAAGAGTTTGATCCATTCCATTTAGGATCAAAAGGAGCAAAGGTGTTTGAATTTAGTCTTGTTGAAGTTGCGCGCCAAGGTTTGAAAGGTGAGGCCGTGTATACTTTGTGCCAAGCCGAGACAAGTGGGAGCCGATCTTGCTTGAGTCGTTAACTCGTTGCCGAGTTAGTGAGAGCCGAGACAAGCATCGCCGTGTAGTGTTGAGCCATAACTTGTTATTTTGTTGAAGCTTGAAGTCTTGTGTTGAATTTTGAAGTCTTGGGAAGTTTTTCAACCATGCCACCGAGGAGAGCTAACCGTCATCAAAACGTTGAAGCTTTGTATCGTAGAGAAGAAGCCGAGCTTATGGAACAACGTATTAATGAAAAGTTTGATGAAGGCATTGGAAAATTGGAGAGATTGATGAATGATTTGAATCAAAGGAGGAGATCACCAGACTCGAACCATGGAGGAAACCGAGTTTCGCCATTGGTTACGGAAGCGAGGAGGGTATCACCACATTCTTGTAGAGATAGAAGAGAAACATCAATTTCATCACGAAGAGATCATCATGACTATGCACATGAAGAAAGAAGAAGTCATCGAGAATTTGACCATGAAGTATATAGAGATGAAGAGAGACATAGTCAAAGAAGCATGCATGAGAGAAGGGATGATGTTAGTCGAGATCGATGTAGGCGTACCTTTGATTTTGTTGAAGAGGGTGATAGAGCAAGTATTCATTATCGAGATCGAGACCAAGTTCGAAATTCTTACCGTGATGTGGAGGATGACCGTCGTTGGGAGTCGGGTATGAAAATGGAGATTCCGGAGTTTAAAGGCGGGATGGTTGCTGAGGAATTCTTAGATTGGTTGTCTAATGTGGAGGAAATCTTTGATTTCAAGGAGGTGCCGGAGAATCGAAGGGTGAAGTTAGTTGCTACAAGGCTGAGGGGGAGAGCATTGGCATGGTGGCAGCAAACTAAACTTACTCGAGAACGAATGGGGAAGTCAAAGATAGAATCTTGGGAGAAGATGAAAAAGTTGATGAGATCTACTGTCTTACCTTACAACTACCAGTCACTTATGTACCAAAGGTTGCAGAATCTGAGGCAGGGGACGAAGTCTGTTAGTGATTATGCTGATGAATTTTACCAACTCATTGCTAGAAACGATATTATGGAGACAGAAGAACAGCTGACAGCTAGATTCGTTGGGGGTTTGAGAATGCAGATCCAGGATATGGTTAATATGTTTGATCCTAGATCCGTTGTAGAGGCACATCAGAAAGCGTTAGCTTGGGAGAAACAAGGAAGGCGTGGAGGTGGTGTGTTTACTAACTCTAATAATCAAGCAAGGGGTGCTGGTGGAAGTTCTAATGTTCCTAAACCAGTTACAAAACCAGTGGTGAAGGAGGTTGAGAAGGAGAAGGCTAGTAGTATTTTCAAATGTTATAATTGTCAGGAGTTGGGTCACAGAAGCAACGAATGTCCGAAGCCGAAGAAGAGAACCATGGTTGCAGAGGTTGAAGCAGATGATGGTGAGGAGGCAGAGTATTCAAATGTACCTTATGTTGAGGAGGAAGAAAAAGTGTCGGGTGATGAAGGTTGTAATCTTATGATGAGGAGAAGTTGTTTGACACCTAAGCAAGAGGAGGATTGTAGTTGGCTGAGAAGCAATATTTTTCAATCGACATGTACTATTCTGGGGAAAGTTTGCAAGTTCGTTATTGATGCGGGGAGTTGTGATAATATTATTTCTACAGAGGCAGTTAGGAAGTTGAATTTGAAGACCGAGAAGCATCCTAAACCATACAAGCTAGCATGGTTAAGGAAAGGAGGTGAAGTGAAAGTGTGTCGAAGAGCTTGTGTGAATTTTTCTATTGGGAAGAAGTACAAGGATGAAATTTTGTGTGATGTCGTAGATATGGATGTTTGTCACTTATTGTTGGGCAGACCATGGCAGTTTGATAGAGCAGTTCAGCATGACGGTCGTGCCAACAGTTACAGTTTCATGTTCGAGGGTACTAAAATCACTTTAGTTCCTAAGAGACAGCAGCAGAAGGAGAGCAAGCTAGAAGAGATTGAAGAATTGAAAACTCTGTTGACCTTGAAAGAGTTTGTTAAAGAAGTGGAGGAAGAACCGGAAGTGTTTTTGTTGATTGGGAGAGAGAGTAGTGAAGAAGTTGAGATTCCCGAAGAAGCAAAGCCAGTTTTGGAAGAGTTTGAAGATGTCTTTCCAGAGGAGTTGCCAAAGGAGTTACCACCACTTAGAGACATTCAGCATCAGATTGATCTTGTTCCGGGGGCAGTGTTACCACATCGACCACATTACAGAATGAGTCCGAAGGAACATGAGGAGTTACGAAGGCAGGTGGAAGAATTACTTGAACAGGGTCGTATTCAGGAAAGTTTGAGTCCGTGTGCTGTACCTGCATTGTTAGTACCAAAGAAGGACGGAACTTGGAGAATGTGCACTGATAGTAGAGCTTTGAATAAGATCACTGTTCGTTACAGATTTCCTATGCCGAGGTTGGATGATTTGTTGGATCAGTTGAGTGGGGCAACTATATTTTCAAAGATTGATTTGAAGAGTGGTTATCATCAAATTCGTATCAGACCTGGAGACGAATGGAAGACAGCTTTCAAAACTAGAGAGGGGTTGTACGAATGGTTGGTTATGCCATTTGGATTGTCAAATGCACCAAGTACATTCATGCGGGTGATGAATCAAATTTTTAGGCCATTCATTGGAAAGTTCGTCGTGGTTTATTTCGATGATATTTTGATTTATAGCAGGAGTACGGAGGAACATGTTCTACATTTGAGGGAAGTGTTGCTTATTCTTCGTGAAGAACAATTTTATGCTGCTACCAAGAAATGTGTGTTTATGACACCTAGTGTTTTATTCCTGGGTTATGTTGTTTCAGGGAAAGGTATTCAAGTTGACCAGAGTAAAGTTGAAGCAGTCAAGAATTGGCCACAGCCAAAGATAATTACAGAAGTGAGAAGTTTTCATGGGCTAGCGTCATTCTACCGAAGGTTCATACCACACTTCAGTAGCGTGATGGCTCCAGTGACTGATTGCATGAAGGGTAAACAGTTTGTGTGGTCAGAGGAAGCGGGGGTTGCCTTTGAGAAGATCAAGGAATTGTTGACGTCTGCACCAATTCTTGTTTTACCAAATTTTCAGTTGTTGTTTGAATTACACACTGATGCTTCGAAGGTTGGTATTGGAGGAGTTCTGAGTCAGAATGGGAAGCCAGTTGCTTATTTCAGTGAAAAGTTGTCAGGGGCGAAGACGAGATACAGTACATACGATGTTGAGTTTTATGCTGTTGTACAGGCTGTTAAGCATTGGAGACATTACTTATTTCAGAAGGAATTTGTTCTGTACACTGATCACGAAGCTTTGAAACATTTACAGGGGCAAGATAAGATTTCTGCGAGACATGCGTCATGGATTGCTTATTTGCAGCAGTTTACTTTTGTCGTTAAACACAAATCAGGGGTGACGAATCGAGTAGCAGATGCTTTGAGTAGGAGGAGTCATTTGTTAACGACAATGAAGGTTGAAGTGACCGGGTTTGAAATGTTGCCAGAAATTATTGAAGAAGATCCTTACTTTGTGAAATATGTGGAGAAAGTGAAGGATGGGAGTACCGATGAATTCATGTTGGTTGATGGTTTTCTGTTTAAAGGGAATCGTTTATGCATACCGGACTGTAGTTTGAGGATGAAGATTGTGAAGGAATTACATGAAGAAGGGCATGTGGGCCGTGATCGTACTTTGCAGTTGATTTCACAATCTTATTTTTGGCCATCGATGAGGAAAGAGGTTGAGAGGTTCGTGGAGCGATGTCATATTTGCCAGGTTTCAAAGGGGACAGCAACGAATGCAGGGTTGTATATGCCGTTACCAGTACCATCTAAGCCATGGGTTGATATCAGCATGGATTTCGTTTTGGGTTTGCCGAGAACTCAAAGGGGAAATGATTCGATATTTGTTGTGGTGGACAGGTTTTCAAAGATGGCGCATTTTGTTGCTTGCAAGAAGACAGCAGATGCAGTTCGAGTCGCACAGCTATTTTTCAAGGAGATTTATCGACTTCATGGTTTACCAGAATCTATTGTTTCTGATCGAGATACTCGTTTTCTGAGTCACTTTTGGCTGAGTTTGTGGAAGATGGTGGGAACGAAACTGAAATTTAGTAGTGCTTATCATCCACAAACCGATGGACAGACAGAAGTTGTTAACAGGTCATTGGGGAATTTGTTGCGTTGTCTTGTACAGGATAATTTGAGAAGTTGGGACATGAAGCTATGCCAGGCAGAATTTGCTCATAATCATGCAGTAAATCGTAGCACAGGATTCAGTCCGTTTCAGATTGTTTATTCAAATTTACCCAGGGGGCCGTTGGATTTGGCAGTAGTCCCACAATCGAAAGGAACAGTTAAACGAGCTGTCGATTTTGTTGATGAGCTGACTGAATGTCATAAAATCGTTCAGGAACGATTGGAGAAATCAAATAAGAAATATAAGAAGTTTGCAGATTTGAAACGTCGGAATGTTGAATTTAAGGAAGGTGATTTGGTTTATGCAGTATTAACAAAGGATCGTTTTCCGGTGGGTGCTTATAACAAGTTGAAGGCACGAAAAATTGGTCCAGTTGAAGTTTTGAAGAAAATCAATGAGAATGCTTATCGATTAAAGTTACCAGATGATGTTTATACTTCTGATGTTTTTAACATCAAACACTTAATTCCGTATCATGGGAATGAGATTGTTGAGAAAGAATTTACAAATTCGAGGTCGAATTTTTCTCAACCAGGGGAGGATGATGCAGCAAGGCATATGGGAATTCAAAAGTTAAACCATATTAGGTCGTACACGAGCTTAAGACGTGCATGTTTGATGAGTCGGTTACGAGCTAAGGAGGAGGCCCTAAGTCGTTTCCGAGATAACAAAGGTCGAGTAAGATGGACTTCGGAGTTGAGTCGTCCCCGACTTAGTTTGAGTCGTCTACGACTCAGTTTGAATCGACCACGACTCAACAAGACACGGGAAGAAAAGACACGAGTCACTGGGAAGGAGTTTGGGGCGGCCATGAGTCGGGACCGACCTAAGAAATCAGGGAAGGAGTTTGGGGCGGCCATGAGTCGGGACCGACCTAAGGAATCAAGTTTAGGAAAGATACGACCTAACTGCAAGGCCATGAGTCGTCCAGTATTAAGTCGGTTGAAGGGATATGCCACAAGTAAGCTTGAGTCGTTGGAAGCTGTTGAGTCGCATGAAGTGATGAGTCGTGAGTCGCAGTTTCTTGAGTCGGATGTGATGAGGCGGGCCTGTTGAGTCGCGCTGAGTGTTTTTGTGCCATAAGTCGTAGGTCGTTGCCGACCTAGTATGAGTCGCGAGTCGTTCATGTGAATTGTTCTTGAGTCGGAGGCGGACCTTACATGAGTCGTTTGCTTTGTGTTCTGTTGCAAGGGGTTGGAGTTGCGTGTGATTGAGTCGGTAACGACTTATGATGAGTCGGCCAAGATGAGTCGTGTATGTTGAGTCGGTGCCGACTTAGGAGTTGGGTGTTGTATGTTGTGTTGAGTTGTAATGACTATAAATAGCGTGTGTGTTGTAAATTTTGAGGTTGTTGATTTTTGAATAAAACTCTCTTTTGTTAGCTTTGTGCTTTCATACCAATTGGTAGTTGAGTGTAATCTCCTATCTCCACTTACGTCATTCGAGTGCGCTCGAATCCACGTTTGTTGAAGCCGATTCACGGAATCTAGTGCGCTAGATCAACGTGCGAAGAATCGTAGATCTTTGAACACGGTATAGTGCGCTATCAACGTGTTTGAGATAGCTAGAGTTCGGTATCTTTGGATCAACGAACTTGGGCATTTTGGTATCTTCAACTCACCGATTGCTACATTTCATCGATTGAAGTTTTGTTTGATTAATCCGCTGCGTCAGTTTTCCATCCTAGATTCAAGTTCGTAGCTGGTTACCTCGCAGTTGGTGGAGCATTTTTATTTCCTTCCATATTAATTCCTATAGTTCCATATATCACTCCTTTCTATGGTTGCTTCCCGTTTGTCCTATTTAGGGCCAAAGACTAAAGAATTTTCTTGATCCATGGCAACCGTGGGCTCTGCCATGGTTCTTGGAGCAGCATATGGCTATAAGTTTAATATTGTTTTCCATTTTTGATTGATTTCATCAACCATTTTATTTAATTCATCTCTAGTGACAACTTCATGTTGAATAGAGGATCCTAGAACCCGATCTCTGGAATTAGCTCCTAACTGTAGATTGTTGGGGTTATTGGCTTCAATTTGCCGAGGGTTTGTTTCTTCTCCAGCAATGGTAGCTTCTTGGATCTTTTGGAAGTAGTTCTCCTTCTTTCAACTGCCATTAATTCTCAACAGTAGATTTTCTGAGCAGAGTTGGAGGATCTAACTTCTGAACTTATCTGATCCGAAGTAGATACCTAGATCTAAGATCGAGTTCAATTCTCAATGAAAGCACCAAAATGGTAACCCAAAAAATGGATCAATACCCTGGTTGAGTCTGAAAGCACCAGCCCTATTTATCAAGGCAAATAAAATAGAAATAAGAAATAATAATTTGCAGATAAAGTAAAGAGACAAAAGATTTTTATAGTGGTTTGGCTGTTAATGAAGCCTGCGTCCACTTTATAACTTTTGGTATTGGCTAACTGGAATTAAGTTGAATCCAATTACAATTTGATTGGATCTTGTAAGTTAGATCAAGTCACCAATTTTAGAGTTCATTGGAGAATCATAGTGAACCATTTAGATGACTGCCGTATGGGAGGAGAAGAGTGAAGAATAGTTTCTACGGAGTTTTAGCAGCCATTTTAGAAGATCCCATTTATGCTGCAGATGGGTGAGTATTTACAGGGATTGGAAAGCTATCGTGCTAGGCCGCCTTGCCAGAACCTTGCATTTGAAGGTATGAATGAGCTTAAGAAATTTCGTAGTGAGCCGAGCTAATATAATGGATCGCTAGCGATCCATAGTGCATCCATTGGGCATGTATCACTAGCGATCCGTGCAGTTTGCTTATTTTTGGCTCGCTTCTGTTGTTTCACTTCCCATTCCTTTTGTAGATGCTCGTCGTGCAATTTGGTGAATAGTTTCCTTATTTTGATGGTGTCTTGTGCATAGGTTGGATTGAACCTTGCTTGGAATCAGATGAATGCTCACTCCTTGAACTAGCTTGCTTGGAATATCATGAAACTTGGCAGGCATCCCTAGAAAACGTATTAGATCATGATGTAATAGGATAGGAGGATCCATGAGCAACCCTTATGGATCACTAGTGATCCATAAGTGATGAATCGCTAGCGATCCATCATCTTGGTTAATTTTTGGTTTCTTTTTCTTGAGTTTGTCTTAGTTCCTATTTGTAGTCCTTTTGGTTGTTTCTTAAGTTATTCTATGTTAACGTAAATGTTCTGATTTCCTTTGAATTTAGTTGGGTCAAAACCCCGGATAACAGCTGCGGTCCTATTGCTCCTAACGAGAATAAAATGGGCCCTTTTCGTAAGTCTATCCACTATAACCCAAATAGCTTCATTGCCTCTTTAACTCCTAAGAAACCCATCTATGAAATCCATTGATATGTGTTCCCATTTCCCTGTTAGGAGGAAATAATAAACCTTTGAGCTTCCCTCACTCAGCTTTAATCCTTTGACACGTCAAACACCTAGAAACAAATTAAGCAACCTTCTTCTTCATCCCTAGCTAATAGAAAATCCATTTCATATCCATATACATCTTTTCTCCTATGTGGTGAATAGCCATTCATGAGTGGTGACATTTTGTAAGCACTTCCTCCAATATACTTTCAATCCTTGGGTCGTAGAAGCATCCATCTCCCCTCAAACATCCCTTCTTGTCTACTACATATCTACTAATGTGGGGAAATTGTTCTCCTCTCCTCAACTTATCTGAGATATCAACTATTCATTCATCTTTATTTTGCTCAAGTCTAATACGGTCCATTAACACTGGTCTAACCTCCATTGCTACTAAATAGTTTTGAATGGGTTCTATTGGCAGTTGGAAGTTGAAATTCGAGGGAAACTCCAATTGTCTCCACTGTATATAGCACCCAAGGTAGCATGCCTCTAGCTAAGGGCTTCGACAATGACATCCCCTTTTCTGGGGGTATACTGTATCCCAAAGTCGTAGGATGCTATAAATTCCATCTACCTCTACGGCTAAGTTTTAAATCCTTTTAGGAAAATAGATATTTGAGTGATTTATTTTAAGTAAACTACTCAACCATTTCCCCAAAAGATAGGGCCTTTACATCTTTGAGGCAAAAACAATGGCTGCTAGCTCCAGGTCATGCACTGGTATCTCTTCTCATGGTCCTTCAATTGCCTGCTAGCATAAGTTATCACTCTTTCTTCTTGCATAAGAACTGCTCCTAATCCTATGCCACATGCATCTATATAAGCCATAAAAGGCTTCGTTCCATCGGGGTTTACTAGTAATGGTGCACTTGTCAATAGTTCCTTTAGCTTCCCGAGTGCTTTTGTGCAATTCTCATCCCAAATCAAGACTAAATTCTTTTTGGTCAACCGAGTTAGAGAAACATCTACTTTTGCAAAATCCTTTATGAATTTCCTATAATAACCTATTAACCCTAGGAAACTTCTAACCTCCATGGCATTCTTTAGAGTCTTCCAATTTTGAATAGCTTCTATTTTTACGTGCTAACCCATGTTCTGAAACAATATGCCTAATAAATCTCACTTCCTTTTTCCAAAAGTGGCATTTTGAGAATTTTTCTTCAAGTTGTTGCCTTCTCAAGGTTCATAACATCTTCATTAGGTGACTTTCATGCTCCATTTCACTTTTGGAAAATACCAAGATGTCATCCACAAAAACTATGACAAATTTTTTAATTTCCCCCTAAACGCTCTACTCACCAAATCTACAAAGTATGCAGGTGCGTTTGTCAATTTGAAAGGCATCACCTCCTATTTATAGAGTCAATCTGATGTGCGACATGCAGTCTTTGGTTTGCTATCCTCAGTGATCCTTAGCTGATGAAATACAGTTGTCAAATCTAATTGGGTGAAGACTTTTACTTCCACAAGTTGATTAAACAAATCGTCCAACTTAAGTAAGGAATACCTATTCTTCTTTATCAACTTCTTGAGTTCCATATAACCAACACAAAGCCTCAATGAGCCGTCTGCCTTAGTGGCAAAGACAACAAGAGTTCCACATTCTGAGGTACTTCGTCGAATGAATCCCTTTTGCAGTAGCTATGTAAAAACCCGACTTTTCTTGGTCATAAAATCGCAGTAAAATGAACAATCGAATCGTTATAAACATTTACACAATATGCAGAGAGCTAATGCCTAGTATAAAAATTCATTAACCTGTCTCGTCTACAAAAACAAAGTTATCCCATCATAATAAACATAACATGATGACTAATTATATAGTTACATGGTAAATACCAACACGCACTAGATAAACCGACTAACTACCGCATACATATGAGTTGAATAAACGGAACCAACTCATAATGTAAAGAGTTGAATAAAAAGAGCCAACCCACATAACAAGTTGAGTTAGATAAACATAACTAACCCACGTATACATATAAGTTTAATAAACAAAACCAACCCATAGTATGTAATGAGTTGAATAAACAGAACTAGCCCGCATAACCAAAAGAGTTAGATATGCATGACTAACTCGCGTAAGTGTATGAGTTGAATAAATAGAACTAGCCTGCATAACGAAATGAGTTAGATAAACATGACTAACTCACGTAAACATAGGAGTTAGAATAAACAGAACCAACCCTAGTACATAACGAGTTGAATAAATAGAACCAACCTACGTAATGAAATGAGTTAGATAAACCTGACTAACTCGTGTAAACATACGAGTTGAATCAATAGAACCAACTTAATGTGAATGTATAAAATAAATAGAATAACCCAATAACGGATAACACTTAGCCACAATGCATTCATACTCCTTCAGTACATCATCTTTACAAGCGCTACACCGTTTCTTTGGAAGCTAATCCCACAATCGCCCAAAGCCCAGAAACCACTAATAGATGATGCATCATACCAACATCGAACCTTGCTTCGTATACTGTGAACCGATCGAACCCTGGGCCTCACTATGCTTTTAGGTCCCCTACCGGTCCACCGGCGTACATGTTTTCTTACAGTTTCAGGTTTTTAAAAGTTTGCTTTTTGGTCGTCATTTTCACCTTCGATCGCCATCGCCTCACCTCAGATTGTCTGCACACCATTCTATAACATGTCTGCAAGTTCTAAACCCTAGCATACATCCTTAGTTCATGCCTACACATTTTATTATCATCATATCATTGTAATTTAAACCCATTTCTGAACATTTTCATTCAAATCCCTAATTCGGTCCGATTCTCTACTAATCTCATATTATATATCAATATAGGTTCTGTAATTACCTAATTACTATTCTCCTAACATTCTATACTCATTAGACACTAATTTAACTCTAATTAACAATCAAACAATACTTTTACTCTTATATTAACAATATATAACCCAACAGTGATTCCCACTCACCGAATCGTGTTGCAAAGCTCAAGAAATCACTAAATTGCTGTCCTATTGCTAAATGTCCTGAAACACAGTCCTTCCAACATTCCCGAATCACCAAACAGTTGGTATAATCAGAATCCTCTTCTCATGCTAATCAATTTAGTATATTTATTTGTTGAATTTCGTTGAGAATTGACATGATTGTGAGAAGACAGAGGAAGCGGGTTTGTAGAGAGGCGAAGGAAGAAGAAGAAGTTAAGAAACGAAATTGTATGTATATTGAGAAACTGAATTAATTCAAAACTTCCTCTCAGCCCATTATACAAAATTATGAACCGTTGTTTCATCCTAATAGGCTTAGGTCCATTTAAATAATTTAAAAACCCAATTCTTAAAATACGCTTATCTCCTTCATACGAACTCCGACCCGGACAAACCAATATACCGTTTTGACCAGAAAAACATGCTCTACACAATGGGATAAGTCCCGATGTCTAATTATAATGTTTGTAAAATTATTAGTTTACCCTTTTTAGTTAAAATTAACAAAATACCCTCAACATTAATTTCCAAAATTTACAGGGTATTACAAGCGTCGAGATCTGCTTATCTAGTTCTCGCCTTTCCTTAGGGGCCATGTGTCTTAATTGTAGAGTGATTAGTCTAGCATCCCTCTCTAGATCAATGCTATACTCAATCTCTCTTCGGGGTGGAATTTCTGAAACTTCTTCAAAGACATTAGAGAATTCTCGAACTGTGGGTATGAATGAAAGTTTATTTCATGATAGGATCACCGAGTATAGATAACTTATCTCGACTAAAATCAAAGGTGTAAAACGTACGTCGGAGTCTCGCCTTTTACAATTCTTAAGCCATACTACCCTCTTATCGCAGTCTAAGGCTGCCTCGTAGTGCGATAACCAGTCCATACCTAAAATAAATCCATACCCCTCATAATATAGAACATGCGCATTGCATATGAAATCAATGCCACATATGTCAATCACTAGGTCTTTGCAAAGTGAGAAAAGAAGCATCGTCTCCCAATAGGATTTGAAACTACTATTGGGTGGGTGACAGTTTGGGTTTGAAGATTTAAGGAGTTAATCACATTCCTAGTTATGAATGAATGTGATGCTCTGTAGTCAAATAGACTATGAATTTTATTCCCAAAAATAATAGTTATACCTTCCATATTTGTCTTTCCTTGGTCTCTAAGGGGTGGTCTACTCGAAATAGGGACAGCCTCAATGGTGTATGCTTGTCCACTCTGCCCTTCCTTTACCATCTTCGGGTACTATTTTTGAAATGCCCTTCCTCGTGGTAGTGGTAACACTTCCTCTTAAAAGCTTCCTTCAATCAATTCACTTTACCATCCTTTGTAAGGTGTCCTTTATTTTGGCATCTATTACACACTTTAGTTTCTTTCTTAAATTTCCCTCTTAACTTCTCATTCGCCTAAAAATTTCCTTTTTAGTCCTCCTGATTTTGTGTAGGTCATGCCTTCTCTTTCTCTATCTCTTTCTCCTCAGCATTTTCCGTCCATAGTAAAGCCATTTCAACAAGCATCTCGTAGGTAGCTCCAGCTAGTATTCGAGTCAACAACCATTCCCTAAGCTGGAAGTTCAGGCCCTTGACAAACTTCGCGGCCTTCCTCATGGGTGTATCTATCAAACTCATCCCAAACTTGGCTAGCTCTATAAATTTGCTAATATTCTACTTTAGAGTGGAGTCTCCTTGCCTAAGATGTATAAATTTATCTAATTGCATGCTCACTTCTACTCTTGACATAAACCTAGTTTACAATTAGTTCTTGAACTCAACCCAAGTGGAAATCCTACTAGCATCCTCCTCATCTACTATATTCCACAAATCTAAGGCTTCTCCCTTAAGGTGTCGAGCTGTCATTCTTTGCTTCAGCCGATCCTCCCAATCAAGCTCTTGAAATATCCTTTCGCAATTATTTATCCATGCCTTAGTCTTCACGAAGCTTTCTTTTCCAAAATATACTCTTTCTTCCGTATTCATAAAATCCTTACACATTTTGGAAAAATTGATAGGATGAGATGCTGCCTAGGCAGGCGAAACTACAGGTGTCACTGGTGAACTATGTTGGGGAACATGGGCTTGACCTACATACCTAAGTTACCGTTTAAATCATTCGGGCATCCTTCAAATGGTTGACATTCCTTTGGTGGGGTCTGTAGTCATAGAAGAAGAAGGATTTTCAGCCAAATTCCACTATCTGTAGCGTAAACTTTTAGTAATAATTTCCCAAAATAGTATTATATGCTGAAAGAAAGATTTGCCTAGTATGTACGCGTATGTTCATAATAAAGTGTGTGTATATATAATAAGGTTTTTTTGGAATTTTTTTTTTCAAAAATAACAAGTACGTTTCTCATATGTAAACATCTCCATATTTGTCGGGTAACCTAGGCTTCGATATCAAATGTACAACCTGCCTCGAAATGGACCTAGATTCTGATCCAGAAAAGACAGATCGAAAATTAGAACCATCTCAAAGCTGGCTGTTGGTTAGTAAAAAGAACAATACGTAGCTATTTATCTAAACAATCAGAATTTCATAGCAAAATAATAAAATATAATAATACAGTAGTACCCGTTTCATTCAATTTTCAAAATGTCATTTAAAACCATAACAAAACATCCATAATTCCAAAGCCCAACAATAACCGTAACATATCTCTAATATTCCAATATTACAAGATTGTCTTTATTTACTAGGTGCATCAAAAAATACAGAAAATAACAAGTAAATAAATAGATTACTGCCATAAGTCTCGCCAACGTCTTCGCCTTCAGCATGCCCTTTCGAACCTGTGTTGTAATGAGGAGGGAGTCAGAACAACGTATGTCTATAAAAACCTCGAACCTTACTATATTAATACTTAGGCAGTATAATTTAACTAGGAATATGTCTTATGTTTTCTACCTACATCATAAGTCTTTTCAAACATAAGCCCAAAGGCTTTTCTCAAACTTAAATGAAAGGCTCTCCAAATATAAGCCCATAGCTAACTTGCTATCATCCCAATAACACATATCTATTGTCAATAATGTCCTATCAATGTAACATATAGTACTCAAGTCGCTTAGTACCTTTTTATGGGAATTAGGTAGACTTCGATCATTTAATACCTTGTTTAAGGTAGGTCCATGTCATTTACTCCCTATAATCCCATGGCGGACTAACCACTAGTAACCATCTAGCTAACATTGCACAAAATCTCTTCAGGCACTTAATTCTTCCTATTGAAGTGGGCAATTTCTCCAGATATCCTCTACCGAGCTTAACCCATAACCCCGACCATTTACTACTTCCTACATAGAGAAGGGATGAGCCCTTACGCAACCACTTATTACCTTCAATCTATGACATAGGTCCTTCATATTATGACCCGTATGCACGGTGATGTCTCGCATTAGCCAAATTATTCGTAGGTACTGGTAGCCAGATTAGTTGGGTTGATATACCCTACATAATTTGGGACTAACTTTGCGTCAATGTAGTTACTTATTATAGACAATGTTTCAAATCAACCCCACACTGTTGGTAGCTAGATTAGGTGGACAGACTTCCACGTGCTTTTGACTGACCTTGCATCCTTATAACTTAGTCATAATCTATATCACACTCTATATATATTATCACACATCTCACCATTTCCATAATCAAGGCCGTATAAAAAATCTTTCTTATTTCGCCTTTAACATTAATTACCTTCCTAAGGGAGATTTAATGACAATTATTAACCAAATTAACTACTCAATTAATGTGTTATAATTGTACATTAATTACACACACACACATATATATACACATGTGTGCCGAGCAATTTCTATGCATGCAAAATATATGCACTAAACTAGCATTTAAATGCCAACTCTTTAAACAATTATACAAGTCTCATTCCATATTATCAACAATACCAAAATTTCAATATTCATATCCAAAAATTCAAATCAATAGATTTATATATAATTAAAATTTAAACTTAACTCATCATATCAAAATTATGGAATATATTGATAATGAAAACTCACAATTCCAATTTTTACGCGCTGTTCATCTCCATTTTCACATAAAATAAACAAAGGAATTTCTATTTAATTCGTGGGAATAAGCGGTGCAAACTATGAATAAAAATACATACCTTACACACTATTCCTTAATCAAAGTCTTTTAACCAAATTCAAACAAGAAGAATAAGGAGTGCAATAGAAGGTAAAATTATCAAAACTGCAAATCTACAAAAATTCCATTATTTTGACATAATTAATTTGATATTTCAACCTAGAATTAACATTTCACATTGAAGAAGTTTTGGGGGTTTATAATAGATATTTTTGCAAACCAAAAGTACTAAAGGCATTTTCAAATCCAAACCATACTAATCAATTAATAAATGGAAAAGAGATGATTTCCACTCACAATATATCCTTAACTTTGCCTCCTTGGATTTGACATGCGTTTGACAATCTCTATCAGATCTCATCTTTTTGATATACATATAGCAAGGGATTTGTATATAGATTTGATTTAGAAAATTAAATGTTTAGAGGAGAATAAGTTGAGAAATAAACAATAAAAAAATAGATACATAGGATTTCTTACCTAAAACTCTAATGGAGTTTTCTGAATCTTAAAGAGACGAACTGCCAGTGCTTTATTAATGTTCCTAAAATATTACGTGAATAAAAATGAGGGTCTAGGGTCTTATTTATCGTGGTTAGAGCACACAGGAACCGTTGGATTAAGGTCAGTTGGAAATTATAAAATCTGGAACGTTCAAATTCACAAATCTTAGCCGCCACTTGATAGGGAGTGGTCGAATGCCCCTCTACCACTGGTCGACCGGTAGCGGTCAATTGGTCGAGGTTAAGGGTCAAACTCTTTCCTTATTTCAGGAATGTTAATTTTGTGACGTTGTTTAATTTATTATATTCCTTAATTAATATTTAACATTATCGTTGATTTTATCATTTACTTATCCTGCAAGTCTATTTACTGTTAGTATCTGAGTTTCAAATCTTAAAATAAATTATTCATTTGAATTTGAATTCTATTTAAATTATTTAATCTCAAAACTTCAAACATCCATAACTTTTCCATTTAAGTTCAGTTTTCAACTTTTGATATATGGAAATTGATCGGAATTTCACCATAAGGAATCCCCAAAGGATAAATTCGGATACAAAGGGCAAGGAAGGCCTTCTAACATGGGTTAATCCCACTTAACCCTCTATGGGTAATAAATCTATTAATCGATTAGTGGTTGTGTTCTTGCTCCAGGGCATCTGACTGCGTCTCACAAGCTCTCCCAGATGTTGCATCTGACGCTCCAGGCAACTATATCCGAATATGAATCTGTATCTTTCGCTCCAAGCATAGTTTAGTATTGGACGAGAAAGATAACAGGAATCCCAGACCCTAATATATAATTGCAGAGAACTCACTGGCAATCCGGTCGCATCTATAGTGACATTAAGATCTCCTTCTGTAGCATCTTTTGCTAAGGTCAGAGCGAATCATAGTTAGCATAGCATCGGACAAGGCCCATCGAAGCTTCGTTAACTGAAGAGACAGTAGCCAGAGAAGAAGCAAAGAATCCCATACTACCAGGTATATTTTCGATGAGATAACAGTAGAATAAGCACTTGAGAAGGCCAGCTCCCAAAAGCAACGACATAACTTTCACGATCAAATTCCAAATTTTGTAAAATTTCATTTTTATCCCTATCTTATTTTATTTATCCAATTCATTTATGATTAATTTTATGAGGTGTTACAAATTTTAAAATTAAAAAACATTTCATTCGGCCTTGTTTAAAAAAATTACGCATATAATTAGATATTATTATTGATTAGAATAAAACTAAATTTTAAACATGCACGTGCGTATGCGCGCGCGCGCACACACACACATATATGTATTAAAACGAAGATTATCTTAGACCAAAATAAAAAAAATAAACGAATTTAAACATAATATACATACATACATACATACATATGTATGCATGAAATTATGTTTGTTTACTATATTATGTTGAAAGCAAAAAACTATTTTTATTAGCCAAATTTTGCATAAAATATCGAACATGTCTAGATATGTTATAAGTAATATTGTACCATGTTATAATGCTATAATGATGTTAAGTTTTGAATTTTCGATCTGTATTGCCAAATTACTCTTAAAAATCGAGTGCATATATTTTACAGATTACAAACTGTCTACTTGGTTATTTTACATAATACAAGTCAAAAACAGGTTTATAAAAACCAAGAAATTCATATAATTTGTTTCTTTATTGTTTTCTTTATTTTTATACTATATTCGTTGTTCCTTTGTTCATCTAATTATTTTTTATATTTCATATTTATAATTTCTTCGGTTTTCATTTTTACTTACATTATTGAACAAATAATGTTAGATTGATACTAATTACTATTTCCAGCCCATTCTTTATCGATATGTCAAATTTATAAATTTACCGCTCTTCAACTTTTAGTTCTTGGTGCATTAAAATAACTAACAAAAAATGTATTTTCATAAGCTAACTTACCAAATTAGAAATAATAAACAAAGAAAATAACTAAAAAAGAAGTAGCACTTATATTATCTTTATTTTAATGGTAAAGTATTCGCACAAACTAAAACATTAAAATTGATGGAATAAATAGAGTATTTTTTATTGAAAGTTTAATGCAAAAAATTGGAAAAATACAATTAAAACTAAAAATAGTGCATTGGGATTTCAAATATGGTCTATATATTACCATTCGCCATATATTAAAAACAAACATTAAGGATGTGATGATGTTTTTTTATAATTTATTTTCTTCAACACTAACAATATTGATTGGTATTTTTAAAATATATCTAGTATTCTACACTTAATATCAGAGCAGTATATTGATAAATATCGAGCGATACATTGGTAATGATATTTTGAAATATATCAACTAAGAAGCGATATGAGATATATCGGTGATATATCAATAGCATTGTTTGATATTAACTACTTAAGTTTGGCATGTATTCGAAAATGAGCCGAAGGCTAAATCCGATAATAATGCTAAAGAAATATCAGCTAATGAGTCATGATCAATAGACTATGAATTTCCCTAATTTTGCGTACTATCTACCATGAGCACCAAGCTCCAAACATAGCATGAAAATATGCAAGTTCATTCCATATTTATGCACCATAAAATTTAGGTAGTGAAAAATCTCATATCGTAAGGTAAAAGATCTCATTGAAATTGTTTAAGTTACGAAAATTAGCATAGGGACTCCTATCCAAGATCACATACTCGACATGATCAGGTACATAGAGAGTAACTACATTAGGAGTGACCCTTGATCAAGAATTATAGATTGACTTGATTCTTGGATCATCGACTATATAGTTTAATCCGCTGGTATTAAAATTCAATATGAACTCGTTGATGTATACTGTAGTGAATCTCCTTAATATGTTAAGGATGATCAAGAGTATGTTCAAGAAAGAACCAAGTATAGTACTCGCAGTCGAGGGAACATCTCATTGAATAGTTTTCAGGAAGGGAAAATGTAGGTCGGAGGGTAGCAAGGATAAATCTAAGACCAAGTAAGAGAAGGGCGAATGTCACTATCGCTCTAAAACATCATAATGAAAGAGGAACTGTCCATTTTATCTGAAGATGCTCAAAGGGAGGGAAGCTGATTTCACTCCTAAATCTATTTTCTATACAAAAATATGTTTATCTAATAATTGTTTATTCTTAGGTTTTAGATACCGAATCTGAAACTCATATTTGTAATTCATTACATGGACTTAGAATCAAGAGGCCTATAGAGAAAAGAGACCATGGAATTCCAAGTTGTAAATGGAACAACTGTAATTTCCATAGTGGTAGGAGATTACCAAGTGGAGCTTGCTACTGGGTATGATTTAGTTTTATATATTCATTATTTTGTACCGACTCTTAGTGGAATAATTTTCATTTCCCATTTGATGGAAAGCAGTTAGTTTTATTTGTAATTACAATATTATGAATATTTGTTATGATAATTAAATTGTTTGCTTTGGTATTCTTAAAGATGACATCTATATGTTTAACTATAATCATGTATTGCTTTTGAAAATAATAACGCACCTATAACGACCTAGAATTTCGAATATATTGTATTTAAATATCTGAATTATTTAAATATTCAAATCTTAGATTTAATGTGATTAAATTGATTTAATGTGATTAAATTGATTTAATAACCTTGTTAACCCCCTTTTAAATAATAAATAATGACAAGAAATTTATTTTCATAATTTGTTTACAGAAATATATAGTTCAAAAAAATATCGATAATATGACTGAAATCGTTTTATCGATAAACGACCTCAAAACCCATGAAATTATCATTTCGAATCACGACCTCGGAATTTGATGTAACTGGTGCCATCAGGACCGAAATAATGAGGTGATGCATGCCGACAAGTTTCATGGAGATAGGATGTACCATGTGGTCTACAAGCTCGAAACATGTAACGTTTTAATTAGAGAACTTAAACTATAATATAAATTTTATTATATAAACACCGTCCCTCCTTTAGATATTTCAGTTCCCTATCTTACTCTTTCTTTCTTCAATAAACATAGAGCCGCCACCTTGTTCGAATTAATTCTGAAGCTATTATCAAAATTTGACGGCATTGGATATATTTTGATCGTGGTGAGTAGGGCCTCAAATCGGTATAAGCGATTATCGGTCTAGTCACGATTGGTCGTGTGTGACTTTGGGCAGCTGAATCTAGGGTTCGACATCATTGGTGGTATAAGGGGCTTTAGATAAAATAAGGTATACCATTATGCTTCACTTTGCAACATACGTCGTTGGTGGCGGTGGTCGAAGGTTCAGCCTTGTCAGGTGAGTTGCGACATATTGAATTCATAGTGAAGGGAGTAAGTAGCGATTTATAACGAGATGCCGAAGAGGAAATCGATGATGGAATTGGACTCATTGTGGAAAGAGGATTTCATTGATGGTGGTTGGATGTAATGACCTGCTTTTCTGTACCCTTTGAATTGACAATAAATCACACATGTCCAACTCAAATTGCACGAACAAGCGGATCATTAAGGGTAGAAAGAAAATAAAGATAGAACATAATCTCACATGAATGGAATAACATATATTACTTCAACAATAATCTTTACAGTGGAAAAGTTTAAAACGTATATTAGAGTCTAACCTAGATTCAGCCTGGACAGTTATAGCACCTGCCTTTACAACTGATGATAATACAAATGCAATAGATGCAGCGGATAATAGAATACCTCTATATGATGATGAAGGTCTCCAGCTCTCATCTGGAAACTCCAAGCGTCTTTAGCTAATCCTGAAACTACTCGGATCTTACCCAAGTATTAAAAATACCCGGATCAGGCTTGATAAAGCAGTGTGAGATACTCAAAATTTTAAATGTATAGCTCATGACGATGTTATCAAAACCTTTGAAAAGAAGGTGTCTCATAAGACCACACCCACACATAAATACGAATGTGTTTTTACCTTATGATAACCAAAACAATTTTATTACCAAAATAATTTGATATTATCTCTAATGACATTCTTTTGGAAAACATCTTTCAAATAAACCTATCCAAAATAAGGTATCAATAACTGGACTAAGCCTAAAGCAATATATCCGAACTAGGTCAAACAGAATATACCGGATGAAATATATGATACCAAAAGGGGTAGCTGAAATGTTTGCCAGTCATTATAGCTATTTTGGAACTACAATCAAAACTGTAAAGCTCGTATTGGAATTTCCAAAATGATAGGGAACCTTGATAACCACGCATAGCAACCGAAACCCGATGGTTTTTCATCCAAGGACTCACACACCACTATTCCTCATATTGCCACACTTCTTAATATCCAGTGGCTTCTCGTGCAAGGACTCACACGACACTATACCATACAATAAGTGTCTCATTTGGACACCTTGTTGACCTAGATCATACGCCGCCAGTCACCTTGAGGGATCATACGCCACCCTCATCATACTAAGCCTGAAATATGTAACATAGTTCCCGTACCATTTTCGAGATATGAGTATTGGGAGTAAGGTTAATCTCAACTTAGACAAAGCCATGCTTTTCATACAAAACCACTCTTTACTCATAACAGGTTCCACTTTGAATGCCACATTGTCATTCCTTAATCACTATATGACTTCCACGAATAAACAACCTCTGAGCTCATACCTCTCAAAGAAGGGAGTTAAGCTAAGAGAAGTTGCCTTCTCTGCCACCAAACAGATGTACGTTTTTAAAAGTCAACATTTGTGACTCCACAATACAATGTTAGACACTCATCCGTACAAGTTTGTTCTGGGACTGAACGAAACCGAAGGCACTCCTCCTACTAACATTAGCAGCGAGTAGTCCTTGTAATCCGAAGATTTCAAAATACGATAGAACCACTGCTACAAATGTATCAATATTGGGAGCTACCCAGAGAATTTCAACAAGCAGTCCTTCTCTATGAAGATCTTCGGTCTTCAATAATCATCATCTTCAACATTCCTTTACTTTCGAACATATACATTGGGTTGAAGTGGTTTTCGGATAGGAATTACCCAAATCCGACCCTGATTCCTTCGAAACCAATTATCGACAAATTTTTTTTAGTTCATATGTGGATATCAATCATCAATCAATTACTTCATTTTTTATTTAAATCAAATATCTTTCTTAGATATATTCTTTTCAATTTATTCCATTTTCTTTCGAAGAGTATATGGAATCATTAAGCCTCATTTATCAAATCATTTGGTTTATTTAAACCTTTTTAATCTTGGTATAATTCCAAGTCAATTTATTTACTCAGGTAAACATTTTCAAATCATTACTTAACTCTTTAACAAAGATTTTCCATTTCAAATCATAACTTTTAAATGGGTCAAAACTTTGTTATTTCAGAAATAGTTTACTGCAAACCTAAAATAATTAATTTCAAGTATAGGAATTAAAATAATTCCAAATCCTTTATTTAAATCACATATTGGAAAACATCATTTTAGAGCATCCGGGCTTTCCTTCGATCTGTTTTACCCCTAGTCTAAAAGAGAAAACAGAGGCTAGGTAAGTTCAGGGAACTAGTTGCTCCATTCCTAACCTTATTCACATAACTTGTTTTACCATTTAGATCACACAAGCGGGACAACTATACTAGTCATTTCCGCATACTCAGTTTGTTATTACATTCAAGGAAATGATTTCTATTATACGATTTAAGTGTTAAAATAACCATTTATTTAAACTCATTCTAAAAGAATTATAAAACTTCCAATTTATCTTTAAAACACTTAATTTTTCATTTTTTTATAAATGATTCTATAAAGAATCGTTAAGTTTAAATCTTTATTTCAAAAGTTATAGAAACTACAGCAGAAAAGTGCTGCGAAAAGTGCTAAAACAGTTTATTTGATTACATCAACTTTTTTTAAAGTTTTAAAATTCTTATTTTCCAATTCAAATCTCTTTCAAACCATCTTAATAGATTTATCAAATTTATTTCATATTTTTAATTATTTAAAAATATCATTTATAAAGAAATTCCTTCTTGGATTTCGAATTGCAAAACTATGATGTTTTTTGAAAATTGTTTTGGACATATTTCAAAATTTTCTTAATCAAGTCTTATTTTTTTTCTTAGTTGGAAAACTATGGATATAACAGTCCGAAAAATTCATATCTCGAAGGATTCCAAGCTATATTCCACTTTGTACACTTATTTAACTTTTATGGCACGAAACGCGAACTACCATTACGCGACGCGCCTACTTTTGACTTGTTTTACAATTTCTTTTCAAACTTCATGGAAACACGTTTAAATATTTATAAAACATTTCTAAATCATCTTAAACTCATTTTAAACAATATTTTTCATATTTCAAATCCATTTTCCATTTCATTTCATATTATAATATTATGTTATTATAATATCATTTTCAACCTTAATAGATATTTTAAAATCATTAAGAGGCTAAATAATTTTCGTACACATATTTATATGTGTTTAATTTCTCATTTAATTAACTATGTTTAGTTTCTAACCATTTCTCTTATCATTTATCAAACCAAGTAATTGTCCATATTAACAATCATATAAACAACTAACTTTGCATCCAAGTTATCAAACATTTAAATCATCTTAGATATGTAACTTTCATATTATTAAACTTGGAATTTTTAGTTAATTCAAAAATGAGTACTCACCTTTAACCAAATTGATCAACTTTCTTTCAATATTCTTATCCAACCACACTTCACCAAACTAATCTATACTTCACTAATACATCCATAAACAACTCCACCACCTTGCCCATGCTCATGACCATCCTTCCTCCACCACTTTGCTCTCGGCCCAAACCTTCCTCCTACCTCCATAGCTTATGACCATAGCCTCCTCATCCCAATACTCATGGCCTAAGGCCTTTTAAAGAAGAGAAGAAGAAGTGAATTAAGAAGAGGTTGGAGAGTAATTAGTGGATTGGTGCTTAATCACTCCACTATTTTTTACCTTTCTACATCTCTTAAAGAAGAGAAGCCATTAATCCGCAAAAGAAAGCTCAAAAATGAAGAAGAAGAAAAATGAGAAGTGTGAAGAAAATGAGAAGAATGGATGGATATTTATAGGAAAAGTAAGGAGTGGTGAATTACAAAATTAACTCTTTGCAAAATTACCAAAATATCCTTACTTTATCTTAATTTTTCAACACATACCATCACTTTTTTATATCATTACTTTATGTCCTAATCATTTAATGCATAAGGAAAATAAAGTAAAGATTTGATTTGATTTGATTTGACATGATTTTGCCCTTTTATGTTTACCTTTTTGTTAATGATTTTCTAAAATTTATAACCTTAATTAGCAATAGTAAACTTGATTAGTTAATTGTTAATACTTAACATATGTAATAATATGTACATATATATGTACATAAAGGTGCAACAACATTGCGACAATTTTTATTCGACAAAACGTTGATTTTCGACATGTTTTACGGTCACATTTTAACGTTTTCATTAAACTATTTATTCATGTAAACCAAACTTAAAAATAAATTTCTTATCATTTTTAGTAATTAAAACAACTATATTTGACTTATGAAATAATATAAAACAATGTCAAAATTAACTTGCAAATATACGACATTGATTTTATTAACACGCGACGAAATTGGTCAATCTCTATAACATAAGTATATATACAGTTATCAAACTTTTATCAACCAATTATATATTGATTTTAAAAGCAATTATTTATCCTTTAAAATAACTATTGGACTACATATTCAATTTTATCGAAACCAGCTTTTGTTAATTTTGTCGATGTTACGGTAAAAGTCCAAAATCTTTATTCAATTATAAAAATAAGTTCACCATTCTTATTTATTATGTAAAACATGATTATTTAAGTTTGAAAATTCTATATTTTAATATTTAAATACATTAAATATTTTATTTTCAATGGGGTAAAACTATGGATCGTTACGTTGGAGGCACTCCGCTGCACGGAAGTAGGTCCAATTTGGCTAAGTTGGATCGAGCTTCATGAGGTTGGGTCGAAGTGGAGAGAACATGGAGGGTGATGCAATGGCAAGGACAGTTCGTCGAATTGTCAAGTGAGGAGAGAGGTGCATAGAAATTGGGTTCAACGTGAATGCGTGCACGACCTTGTTTGGAGAAATGATTATAAAAAGGGATTAAAGTAAATTATTAATTAATCAAGTTAGTTAATTAATTTATATAATTTAAATTCTTGTAAAATACATACTTTTTGCATACAAAGTTTAATCGAGAATCCGTCTTTACCATTGCAAAGGATTTTCTACACCTTGGTTTGGCTTGGGCTTGGGTGAGTTTACTCACCATCGAATTGTATATGTTTTATATATAATGTTTGTTGTGTTAAAGCTAAGTAAAAATATATAACAATGCAAGTTATTAATTTTGGACCCTCCTTACTTTGAAAAGCAAGTGATAATATTATATGCAGTATAATTTCTCTTATAACCCTCTAAAACATGTGTCGTGGCCAAGACTCATGTTTACATGTTTGATACTGTTATTTGTGAAGTTGAAGTGTGTTGTAAATGTTTTAAGCAATATAGTTGCTATAAACGCACTTTGAAATCCCTTGTATTTGACATATGTTAAATTGGTTAAAATGTGATATATTATTATGTGATATATTTTAATTGTTCTCTACACATGTTGTCATGTGTTTGGCATAAATGAATTGGTTTGGGAAGTTATAGAAAGTGTGAATGGAAGTTTTGAACGTTAGAAGCGAAAATGTCGCTATGAATGCACTTTGAAATCGCTTTATGTTCGGCGATATTTAAAATTAAAATTGAAAGGCATTCTAGGGCTTTGTTTTTGCTTTTAGTGACTACTATAAGTTTACTTATTATAGGAGAAGATATCAAAATGTAAATATTTTTAATAATTATTCATGGATTTAAGAAGTTAAGGGTTTTAAATTATAAAACATGAATTTAATTGTTTTTAGTAAATTAGAAAGTAGTTAGTTCCAAGTTATATTTCATATAGACATTTAAAATTTATTTATTATAAGTACTTTATAGTATTTACATACATACATACATACATGCATACACACACACACACACACATATGAGTTTGGAAAAATATGTTAAGTATTTTATAAAAGAATAAGAGATGGTTTTGAATTATAATACTTATGTTAATAAATGGCTTTGTAAAGTTAATTAAATGTATATCACCTTGTATAATAAGTGTAGATATACTTAGAGCTTTAAAATGAATGTATTAAAGAGAATGACTAGTATGGAATGGTTTTGGGTTTGTTGTGACAATGTGTTAATTGCATTCTTCCTTTTTTGATTATACTTATGAATGCAAATAGATCTTTGAAGAGAATATTTTTAAGATAAGCAAAAGTGAAATAGTTTTGGGTTTGTAGTGACAATGTTTGAGTAATATTTGTCTTAAGTCCTTTGAAATAGATTTGTAAATGTAATTGGAACTTTCTAATGGATGTTTAACAGAAATAACAAGTATGGAATATTTTGGAAAAAGATCGAAAAAGAAAGGTTTAAAGTAAGAGATCTTGTTAATGTTCTATGAATACACTTACACCGTTAAGATAAGTATATGAATGCTTTTTGAAGTATTGAAAAGAGTATAAATAAATGGAGAAATACTATCAAATAAGTATATATCTTTTATAAAGAGAAATTGAATATATACACAAGTAATAAAGAAAGTTTTAATTAAACATGGAACTTTAATTAAATGAAAGAAGTTTTATTAGATAAAAGAAGTTTCTAATAAAACAGGTTTGATTAATAAAGGCTTAATTAAATAACAAGAGGATTAAAAGTCTTTGATATGACATAATAGTGCTTTATGTGAATTAATCATTCTTTATGTGAATTAATCGTGCTTTGTGTGTTTACTTGTCTATGGAAAATATTTAGTCATGTACTTAGCAATAAAAGCCAACGAAGTAGGCTTGTTATATCTATGTGAGTTAAGACTGATGTTCAAGTAGAGTGTAGAAGCAATAGTGCTCTAACCTACCGGCTTCACTCTTGACCAAGGGATAGTGCGAGTTGTGAAGGTCAAAAACGCGATAAGTATACGAGACATGGTTTCCATTTACGATCATCTATCTTGTACAGATAGTTGATTAGTTGACTATCAAAATTTACCAAAATTAATTTAAGAATTATCTAGAAGAAACATGAGGGTTATATGGTATAATTATCTTCGGAGATGTTATACTGTACATATAAACTCGTCCTGCTCTTCTAGAACAAATAATAAGGAAGTCCGTCTGGATAGGAGATGATCTCCACCCTTATGCATTGTCTGTTTATTTTTGAAAGAACCAGAGTTGAGTGAACCTGAAATCTATCGATTGATATTAGAGCGCTCGGTAAGCGGGGGAGAATATTTATATGAGACGGCTCAAAACCGTAACCACTCCAAAAATATATACATAATCTATACTTTGGAAGAGGTTCGAGATATGTTCAATATGTTGGAATCTACATGAAGATTCATGATCTGTTGATATGCTGGAACCTATGTAAAGATTCGTTATCTATTCAAGATACTGGGATCTATTTAGGAATTCATGGACTATTAAAGATGTTGGAATCCATTTGTGGTTTCGAGATCTGTTCGAATTGTGGCTTGTGTATTGGGATGTTGAACATGACTTTATCATCAATAATGATATAAACCAGAGATAAGAGGCATTGCCTTTGAAGTTTAGCTAACTTAAAGGGTGGAGGTACTCCATTCTAGTGTTTCTTATGGATATGCATATGGGACTGATGTGACCCAGTACCACTTGTTCGGGTATGGACCAGCTATGTTTTTCCTATGATACATTTCCTAGAGATGTACGCTACTTGGAATGATATATCTAGTCCTTGTGCAGGAAGACTGTAAAGACCCTAATTTGGACAAATATTATTTGGGAGATTTAATTAGATAAATCAAACGAAATAATGTAAATGGTTAAGAGATTGAGATTTGTTAATTAAAGGGGTCATGCCTTAATGAATACATAAGAAAAAGAGAATTAAAGATAAGTAAATATGAGGAATATGATAAGGGTAAAATAGGAATAGACTTTGTTCTTATACCCTAAACCCTTCTATCCTTCATTTCTCATTCATTTCAACACTCATAAACAAAATTAAAACCCCAAAAGCTTTGCCGGCCACTATTAAGAAGAATCAAAAGAAGATATGCTAGGAATCAAGTAGAAAGCTTGAAGAAATTAATCAAAGAGAAAATCTTGAAAGTGTGCTATGGATCGTGTAATATGGATATACAATAATACAGAGTATAATGATGATAATGATACTGTAAATAGTGCGGAATAAAAAGCAGTATAGTTAAATGACACCAGAGATTTTTATACTATTTCGAAGCACTGTCCTACGTCCAGTCCCAGACTCCTTCTGGAATATCACTAAAACAACAATCCTCACTTAACCTAGAGGAACAGGTCTATACACCCCTAAGCAGCTGAACCGGGACCTAAACAGCAAAACAGGATTTCGCCTCAACAGCCGAAAAAGACTTCACTCGCCTGAGCAGCAGAACAGGACTTCAACTAATACAGAAAATATTTTGACTAATGTGTGTTCTGATAACACGGATTTGTCACTTGTAGTACACCCTTCCTATAATCTTCTCCTCGAGTATAAATATTTATATTTGAAGTATATGAAGAATAGAAAGGTATAGTATTGCTTTAATGCAGAGTAATTGAAAGTATGATAGCAAATAGATTTCAAAAAGTTAGATCAGAGAATAAGAGAAATCGATTGTGATTCAGTGATTTGAAATCAAGTTGGAGTTTGTATTTATAAAGGTTAGAAAGCACCGACTGTTGGTGAAGAGTTTCGATCGAAGTGTTGCGTCCGAATCTTTTTGTTAAAGGTTCGCAACTCTTCACAAAAGTCGTGTCCTTTCAAATAAGAGGTTGTTATAGAAATTCAATCGACTGAGCCTCTGGGTCAGTCGACTGAGTATAAAAAGTAAATTTAAATTTTAAATTTGTATGTTTATGTAACTGTGCATGCTGCACAAAAAACCCAGTGTCAGTCGACTGTCTCAGGTGGTCAGTCGACTGACCTGGTTATTTTTGTGCAGTTTGCACAATTACATAGACATATTTATTTCTATAACTCTAAATCGCTTTAATAATTTAAATGTGTGCTTATATATGTATAAAATATTTAGTAAATATAATGATAAATATATAAGCTAGTGTAGACATAATCGAGGAGAGATTTTAACAAATATTAACCGAAGACTTAAAAACAAAATACCATAGTTGATGCACCAGTTTTTAGAGCCTTGTCTCCTTATCTCTTTTTGTTGTTGCAGTCGTCAAATCTGTATGTTGTAGTGATAACTTCGTGTCATGAATCAAAACCAAGTCTCAACATTCTCCCCCTTTTTGATTGATGACAACCTGTATATAGATATAGATTTCGACCGTATATATATAACATAAATACTTACTCCCCCTGAATCTTTAACGCTCTATATCCTGCATTCTTATTAGTAGCAATAATATTTCTCCCCCTTTGTCAGCGACAAAAAGGAATAAGTAATATGATATTATAATGTGAAAGATAATATGAAATAAAACCAAGAATAATCATCCACACATTTAACATCCATAGTCAAGAGTGTTCAAAATAAATAAACTACAATGGCTATTTAATACAAGCCATATGAATTGAAAAACCAATGTCTTGAATAAAACAAATGAACATCTTACTCCGTCGGTTGTTTACCCCTACCATTGTAACCTTCATCACCATCATCATCACTACTACTAGCTTGATCGTCGTCAGAAGAAGATGAAGACCATGTAAAGATGGGTTGCTTACCCGGATCACCTATAGTAGCAGTAGATGTACCAGAAGAGCATGATATAGCTTACCATAATTTGGTGAAAAATCCTTTGACCATATCGAGCTTCTTATCAACTTTAATGATGTTTGATTGTAGAATTTGTTGATTACAGCAAATTATATTGATGGATTCACATGGTTGAAGACCTTCATTTGGAATCATAATTTCTTCTTGTTGATAACGCGTCGATATTTGACGAGATGGTCGTTGAGATGGCTCGCCATGTTGTCGTGGTTGGACTTGAGCTGTTTGCCTTTAGGTCCATTCTTCAAATGTTAGTATATGAGGGGGTCGGGCAACCGGTAATTTCATCAAGGCTAAAGTCGGAGCGATTAAACATCCAACGGTAGAAACTGGTGAATCCGGTTCCGGAACTTCACAAGCTTTGAGATGACGCATAATATATTCGCCGTAGTAAATTATATTCATCCTACCGTTGTTGAAACTTAAAAATTCATCAAGAATTAAACGAAGCTAGTTTACTTTGATGTTCACAAAGATAGCATACAAAGCTTTAAAATTATTTTCGTAGACAAGTTCATAACTCCCGGTTCTGGGAGTTACGGTTTTCATTAGAGCCCGATGAATTGAGTTTTCTCAAGTTCTTTTTCCAATATTTTCTTCTCGTCTTTAAGCATATATCTTTCGAATTCTGTCTTGTTCTGATTTTCTACAGCTTCTTTATATTTTCTTTTGAGACTTTTTAAAGTATCTAATAATTCAGAATTTATTTCTATCATATCATCAAAAGTAAAATCACTAACCTCATTAGCTTTAGCCATAAAACACACGTTAGCCTGTTCATTATCGCTGTCACTTTCACTTCCTGAAGAAGTAAATGAGGAATCTGAATCATCCCATGTGACTGAAAAAACTTTTCTTTTGAATTTGTCCTCCCTTTTATTTCGATATTCTTTCTTTTGATCTGGACAATCCTTCTGCATATGCCCCTTTTTGTGACAGTTAAAACATTCCATAACTGATAAAGACGGTGGTTTATTGGTGTTTGAGCTTCTTTTGCCATTTTTTCTGTTTCCTCTTCTATATTTCAAAAATTTCTTGAAGTTCTTGGCAAGAAAGGCTAGGTCGTCTTTGTTTGAATCTGATTCTTCTTATTTTGCATGGAATGCTATATTCTTTTTATCTTGTGCTTGAACTCTTTTAGCCTGCAAATTCACTTCATAGGATATTAGATTTTCGATTAACTCTTCCGGAGTTATTTTGGAAATATCGTTCGCTTCTTCAATAGCGAGAAATTTTCTTTCCCATTCTTCCATTAAAGAGTTAAGGATTTTGGATACAATATCAAAATCAGAATATTTTTCTCCTAATCCTACTAATGAATGATATATATCCTGAAATCTTGAGTACATGTCATTTACAGATTCATTTTCTTTCATTCTAAAGTTTTGAAATTGACTCTTGAGCATGGATATTTTTCTTTGTTTAACCTTGTTGGTTCCTTCGTGTGTAACTTTGAGTGTACGCCATATATCATACTCAGTATTGCACATGCTAACACGGTTAAACTCATTTTTTTCTAAGGCACAAAACAACATATTCATGGCTTTTGCATTAGCTGTGGCATCTAGGTTCTGTGTATTAGACCAAGTAGAATATTCTTCAGTAGAATTAGTATATTCTGTCTGAGTTATATTCAATGACTCAAAACTATTTGCTTGCATATATATTCTCATTCGTGTGGCCCAATAGTTATAATTCATGCCATTAAATAGTGGTGGACGTGCAGTTGATTGTCCTTCAACAAAGCTAGTGTTAATGCTAGTGCTAGCGCTGGTGTTAGTGTCCATATTATTATATTATCAGATAACTGTGTTACGGTTATATGATGACCAATGCTTTGATACCATGTTCTATGGATCATGTAATATGGATATACAATAATACAGAGTATAATGATGATGATACTGTAAATAGTGCGGAATAAAAAGCTGTATAGTAAAATGACACCAGAGATTTTTATACTGGTTCGGAGCACCGTCCTACGTCCAGTCCAGACTTCTTATAGAATTTCACTAAAAAAACAACCCTCACTTAACCCGAAGGAACATGTTTATACACCCCTGAGCAGCCGAACAGGGACCTGAGCAGCAGAATAGGATTTCGCCTCAACAGCCGAAGAGGAATTCACTCGCCTGAGTAGCAGAACAGGACTTTAACTAATACAGAAAATAGTTTGACTAATGTGTGTTCTGATAACACGGATTTGTCATTTGTAGTACACCCTTCCTATAATCTTCTCCTCGTGTGTGTGTGTGTGTGTGTGTGTGTGTATTTGAAGTGTATGAAGAAAGAAAGGTATAGTATTGCTTTAATGCAGAATAATTGAAAGTATGATAGCAAATAGATTTCAGAAAGTTAGATCAGAGAATAAGAGAAATCGATTGAGATTCAGTTCAGTGATTTGAAATCAAGCTGGAGTTTGTATTTATAAAGGTTAGAAAGCAGCGACGGTTGGTGAAAAGTTTCGATCGAAGTGTTGCGTTCGAATTTTGCGTTAAAGGTTCGCAACTCTTCACAAAAGTCGTGTCCTTTCAAAAAAGTGGCTGTTATAGAAATTCAGTCGACTGAGCCTCTGGGTCAGTCGACTGAATATTCAAAGTAAA
This sequence comes from Allium cepa, assembly GCA_030765085.1. Taxonomy (NCBI): domain Eukaryota; kingdom Viridiplantae; phylum Streptophyta; class Magnoliopsida; order Asparagales; family Amaryllidaceae; genus Allium; species Allium cepa. Next base: position 735,010,933 of record CM060941.1, on the reverse strand, counting down.
TTTAAATTTTTAAATTCGTATGTTTATGTAACTGTGCATGCTGCATAAAAACCCAGTGTCAGGCGACTGTCTCAGGTGGTCAGTCGACTGACCTGGTTATTTTTGTGCAGTTTGCACAATTACATAGACATATTTATTTCTATAGCTCTAAATCACTTTAATAATTTAAATGTGTGCTTATATGTGTATAAAATATTTAGGAAATATAATGATAAATATATAAGCTAGTGTAGACATAATCGAGGAGAGATTTTAATAAATATTGACCTAAGACTTAAAAACAAAATACCATAGTTGATGCACCAGTTTTTAAAGTCTTGTCTCCTTGTCTCTTTTTGTCGTAGCAGTCGTCAAATTTATATGTTGTAGTGATAGCTTCGTAATGAAAGTGTGCTATGGATCGTGTAATATGGATATACAATAATACAGAGTATAATGACGATGATAATACTGTAAATAGTGCGGAATAAAAAGCAGTATAGTAAAATGACACCAGAGATTTTTATACTGGTTCGAAGCACCATCCTACGTCCAGTTCCAGACTCCTTCTAGAACTTCACTAAAACAACAACCCTCACTTAACCCGAAGGAACAGGTCTATACATCCCTAAGCAGCCGAACAGGGACTTGAGCAGCAGAACAGGACTTAGCCTCAATAGCCAAAGAGGACTTCACTCGCCTGAGCAGCAGAACATGACTCAACTAATACAGAAAATAGTTTGACCAATGTGTGTTCTGATAACACGGATTTGTCACTTGTAGTACACCCTTCCTATAATCTTCTCCTCGAGTATAAATATATATATTGGAAGCGTATGAAGAATAGAAAGGTATAATATTGCTTTAATGCAGAATAATTGAAAGTATGATAGCAAATAGATTTCGAAAAGTTAGATCATAGAATAAGAGAAATTGATTATGATTCAGTTCGATGATTTGAAATCAAGTTGGAGTTTGTATTTATAAAGGTTAGAAAGCAGCGACTGTTGGTGAAGATTTTCGATCGAAGTATTGCGTTCGAATTTTTTCGTTAAAGGTTCACAACTCTTCACAAAAGTCGTGTCCTTTCAAAAAAGTGGCTGTTATAGAAATTCAGTCGACCGAGCCTCTGGGTCAGTCGACTGAATATTCAAAGTAAATTAAATTTTTTAAATTCGTATGTTTATGTAACTGTGCATGCTGCACAAAAATCCCAGTGTCAGTCGGCTGTCTCAGGTGGTCAGTCGACTGACCTGGTTATTTTTGTGCAGTTTGCACAATTACATAGACATATTTATTCTATAACTCTAAATTACTTTAATAATTTAAACGTGTGCTTATATATGTATAAAATATTTAGTAAATATAAATATTAAATAAATAAGCTAGTGTAGACATAATCAAGGATAGATTTTAACAAATATTGACGTAAGACTTAAAAACAAAATACCATAGTTGATGCACCGGTTTTTAAAGTCTTGTCTCCTTGTTTCTTTTTGTCGTAGCAGTCGTCAAATCTGTATGTTGTAGTGATAAGCTTCGTGTCATGAATCAAAACCAAGTCTCAACATTCTCCCCCTTTTGATTGATGACAATCTATAAATAGATATAGATTTCGACTGGATATATATAACATAAATACTTACCCCCTCTGAATCTTTGACGCTCTATATCCTACATTCTTATTAGTAGCAATAATATTTCTCTCCCTTTGTCATTAACAAAAAGGAATAAATAATGTGATATTATAATGTGAAAGATAATATGAAATAAAACCAAGAATAATCATCCACACATTTAACATCCATAGTCAAGAGTGTTCAAAATAAATAAACTAGAATGGCTATTTAGTACAAGCCATATGAATTGAAAAAAATGTCTTGAATAAAAGAAATGAACATCTTACTTCATCGGTTGTTTACTCCTACCACTGTAACCTTCATCACCATCATCATTGCTACTACTAGCTTGATCGTCATCAGAAGAAGATGAAGACCATGTAAACACGGGTTGCTTACCCAGATCACCTATAGTAGCTGTAGATGTACAAAAGATCATGATATAGCTTTCCATAATTTGGTGAAAAATCCTTTGACCTTATCGAGCTTCTTATCAACTTTTATGATGTTTGATTGTAGAATTTGTTGATTACGGCAAATTATATTGATGGATTCACGTGGTTGAAGACCTTCATTTGGAATCATAACTTCTTCTTGTTGATAACGAGTCGATCTTTAACGAGATGGTCGTTGAGATGGCTCGCCATGTTGTTGTGGTTGGACTTGAGCTGTTTGCCTTTGGGTCCATTCTTCAAAAGTTATTATATGAGGGGGTAGGGCAACCGGTAATTTCATTAAGGCTAAAGTCCGAGCGTCTAAACATCCAACTATAGAAACAGGTGAATCCGGTTCTGGAACTTCACAAGCTTTAAGAAGACGCATAATATATTCGCCGTAGTAAATTATATTCATCCTACCGTCGTTGAAACATAAAAATTCGTCAAGAATCAAACGAAGCCAGTTTACTTTGATGTTCCCAAAGATAGCATACAAAGCTTTAAAATTATTTTCGTAGACAAGTTCATAACTCCCGGTCCTAGGAGTTACGGTTTTCATTAGAGCCCGATGAATAATTCGGGCCTTTGGTCGTAAAGACATCGATTTTAATTGATGCATTTAGTCTTCTAGAGACAAATGGCTTGCACGGTCTCAAACAACCTAATCAACATCAATAGTAGCTAATTCAACACCATTATTTACTTTTTGTAGAATACGAGCCATGCAGTCTATAGAAAAAAAGACGGGTTTACCACATACAAGACTCAATACACAGTCTTGTTGATTTGGAACGTCTTGGTGACACGAATTTAGGTTAGCGCATAACAATTTCACCATAATTTGGTTGATTTTGTGTTTATTGTCGTCGATGTCAATTAACGACTCTAAATTGCTCCTTCGAGCTAACTCTTGAATGTGATACAGGGAAAAATAAGGGAATTTGACGAACGAACCTTCAAAGATCCTTGAGTCTTGCATCCGTCTCCACCTCTTCATCGCGGTGTCATCAAATAGCCACCTTTGAATTTTTCATTCGATGGAGGCTAAGATGAGGAGGAAGCTTGTCCTTTACATTTTGGAGCCATCTAAATTTGAATTTGAAGAAAAAATTGGAGTTTTGGAGAGCTTAGGGTTTTGAAAACTTTGAAAATATGAAGTGGAAAAGAGGAGAGAAGGTAAAGTGAAAGGTTAAAGGAGTGAAGGGGTAGGTTAAAAGGTAAAAAGTAACTCAGATCTACGGCTCAGTCGACTTGCTCAGGGCGTCAGTCGACTGAAGCGGAAGAATGAAATTTTCGATCTTCTGGTCCAGTCGACCGAGGCTCTGAGACAGTAGACTGGCCATGTTATATGAAACTATATATTGCTGCGTCAGTCGACTGGCTCAGGGCTTCAGTCGACTGATGCTGAAGGTCGATAATATTCAACCTTTTGGTCCAGTCTACTGAGGCCCTGGTCCAGTCGATTTGCCATGCAAAAAAAAATTGAACTTGCTATGTCAGTTGACTGACCCGAAAGTTTTTGTATATTGAATTTTATTTTGATGTTGAATTCTAATATATTATGTATGATGTATAATTCTTTTACTATAACTAGTTTTTATACAAAAATATATTTATGTTGCTATGAAATTTTAATCTTTTGTATATGTGAGATCTTGATTAACGCACCATAAATAACTTTATTTCAAACATAAACGTACATATATAGAGAATTTTATTTGAAAATACAACGAAAGATAATTAAAAGCTATGATTATTTCAAGGGACTAGGCGTCTTGAGTTCTTTCAATTGCTTACGATGAACATTCGATGCTTCGTTGCGATCCCATGAATTCGGTGAGTATGATGGTCGCAGTGGAGACGAAGTCGATGGTCGTCTGATACGCGAAACTGCATGTTCGTCTATCAGATGTGACGATGCCCCACAGAATTTCATAGCGATGTGCTCAATTATTCCTATCTGTCTGGAGTTTATTTTTTATTTGTAATACATCTTCCATTGTAGCATTAGAGATTTCTGCTGATAAGGGTGGAGATCATTGATCTTTTGTTTTGCATTTAGGGAAATATCAACGGTCTTCTTTTCTTTTTTTTGTCCGGAGTATATCCGGTGTGGTAGACCGATGATGGTGAACCTTTATGGTCAAAGTTTTTAGAGATTTGTTGAGGCAATGATTTCGATAGAGTCTGTTGTAGAGGAAGTTGACATTGTTTAAAAACTGTTGTTTATTAATGCTTTACTTTAGAGAAAGAATCGAATGATGGCTTCACTTTTATTTTGAGTGCATAGAAAAAGGAATATGCACCTATTTATAGATTTAGTTTAGGAAAAATAGGATACTAATGGTGGATTATATTAATTCTAGCCAAGAAGTATGGTGAAACATTGGTTTTCTGTTGGCTGAGCTATTTTGTACAATTTTAATATTTATAAAATTAGTAATGTAGATTATAAAGTTAAATGTGACATATAATGTAATATAAATACTGTTACCATATAATAAAATGGCCATACCAGACTAGAACATAAAACATTAATAGCTCAGGTGGTTAAGACAGTTGGGCTATTCATCGCATGTCACGATTTTGAGTCTCAGCATGGTCAAGAGATATGGTTGTTATGTTTTGAATCGTGTTTCTATTGGACCTCTCACCAAAAATATTCCTTACGAACTTTTTAACAGTAGAAAACCAAACATATCCTAATATTTGGATCAAAATGTTTTATATTGAATACCAAAGATCAGCTTGGAAAATTTGATTCAAAATGTGACAAAGGAATATTTCTTGGATATTCGAAACGAAGCAAAGCTTATCGAATTTTTAATAAACGAACTAATACTATAGAAGAAATTCTTCATGTATCTTTTGATGAGAACTCTAAACCTGTTTCTAATACAATTTGTGACAATGACTTACCTAATAATAATAATAATAAGACAAATATAATTATAAACAATTCGAGAGATGATGACGATATCATTTACAACTCTAGCGAAAATGAAAATATTAATAACAATTTAGAAAACAGAAATAATACTGATATAATAAGATCTCCTCGAAGAGTTTTATGAAATCAACCTACAGAAAATATAATTAGAGAAATAAATTGAACTGTTCAAATTAGAAATCAACTAAGTTTAATGGGTAATGTAGCTTTTCTCTCTACTATAGAACATAAAAATACTAAGAACGCATCATCGAAAATTGGATTAATGATATGCAAGAAGAATTAAATCAGTTTGAACGAAATGAAGTTTGGGAACTAGTACCCAGACCAACTGATCAGACTATTATAAGAACTAAATGGGTGTATAAAAATAAAGAAGATGAATTAGGAAATATAACTAGAAATAAAGCAAGACTAGCAGCACAAGGATATAACCAGGAAGAAGGAATAGACTACGAAGAAACATTTGCTCCAGTTGCTAGACTAGAAGCAATACGAATCTTATTGGCATATGCGTGTTTTAATAACTTTAAACTTTATCAAATGTATGTTAAAACTGCTTTTTTAAATGGCTATATTAAATAAAAATTTTATGTATAACAACCTCCTTTATTTATTCATGAAAAATATCCAGGTCATGTGTATAAACTCAAGAAAGCTTTATATGGTTTAAAACAAGCACCTCGTGCTTGGTATGAACGACTAAAAAGTTATCTAATTAATTCTGGTTTTGAAACTGGAAAAGTAGATCAAACTTTATTTATAAAACATTCGAAAAATGATATATTAATAGTTCAAATATATGTTGACGACATTATATTTGGCTCAACTAATAATGAATTATGTAAAGAATATTCTGAAATAATGACTAGAGAATTTGAAATGTCCCATATGGGAGAATTATCATATTTTCTAGGACGTCAAATTAAACAAGTTTCAAATGGAATTTTTATTAATCAAGAAAAATATTGTAATAATCTTATCAAACGTTTTGGAATGGAAAACACTTCTGCCAAACCAACACCTATGAGCACAACAACACATCATGATAAAGATGAAAACGGCAAAAGTGTAGACCAAAAACTATATCATAGTATGATAGGATCACTACTTTATTTAACATCAAGTAGACCATATATTATGATGAGTGTATGCTTATGTCCACAATTTCAATCTGACCTGAAAGAATCACATTTACGTGCTGTAAAACGTATACTACGCTATCAAAGTAAAACTACAAATTTCATACTTTTCTATCCGAAAGATTGTTCGTTCGAATTAGTATCATACAGCGATGCTGATTTCGGAAGATCACGAATAGATAGAAAAAGTACAGGCGGTACGTGTCACTTCATTGGTAAATCTTTAATATCATGGTTTAGTAAGAAACAAAATTGTGTCTCTCTGTCAACTTGTAAGGCAGAATATATTTTTGCTGCAGTAGCCTGCACACATGTAATTTATATGCAACAAACACTTAAAGATTTTGGAATCAATCTATCAAAATCAACAACTTAGTGCGATAATTCTAGTGCAATAAATCTATCTAAAAATCCAGTAAAACACTTAAGAACTAAACATATAGATATTAGACATCATTTTTTACGTGATAATATAGAAAAAGAAGTGATAATTGTGGACTACGTACCATCTGAAAATCAATTGGCAGATATTTTTACTAAACCACGAAAATATATTTATAAAATTACGAGGTGAGCTTGGTATAATTTCAAGTAAGGATATATAAATAAAAATATAAATTTTTTTAACTAAAAAGACAAAAATAAAATTTTACGAAAAATTCGAAATTCGGACCATGCTAAGACTCAAACTCGTGACCTGCTATGAATAGCGCAAGTGTCTTAACCACCTGAGCTATTAGTGTTTTCTGTTCTAGTCTAGTATAGCCATTTTATTATATGTAACAGTAATTATATTACATTATATGTGACATTTAACTTTATAATCTACATTACCAATTTTATAAATATTAAAATTGTACAAAATAGCTCAGCCAACAGAAAACCAATGTTTCACCATACTTCTTGGCTAGAATTAATATAATCCACCATTAGTATCCTATTTTTCCTAAACTAAATCTATAAATAGGTGCATATTCCTTTTTCTATGCACTCAAAATAGAAGTGAAGCCATCGTTAGATTCTTTCTCTGAAGTAAAGCATTAATAAACAACAGTTTTTAAACAATGTCAACTTCCTCTACAACAAACTCTATCGAAATCATTGCCTCGACCAAACTCTCCAAAATCTCTAGACCATAAAGTTTTACCATCATTGGTCTACCACACCGAATATACTCCGGACAAGAAAAAGGGAAAGAAGACCGTTGATATTTCCCCAAACACAAAATAAAAGATCGACGATCTCCACCATTATTTGCAGGAATCTCTAATGCTACAACGGTAGATGTATACGAACAAAAAATAAACTCCAGACGGATAGGAATAATTGAGCACATCGCTATGAAATTTTATGGAGCATCGTCACATCCGATAGACGAACATGCAATTTCGCCTATCAGACGACCATCGACTTCGTCTCCACCGCGACCACCATACTCACCGATAGATCGCAACGAAGCATCGGATGTTCGTCGTAAGTAACTGAAAGAATTCAAGATGCCTTGTCCCTCGAAATAATCATAGTTTTTAATTATCTTTCATTGTATTTTCAAATAAAATTCTCTACATATGTACGTTTATGTTTGAAATAAAGTTATTTATGGTGCGTTAATCAACATCTCACATATACAAAGTATTAAAATTTCACAGCAACATAAATTTATTTTTGTATAAAAACTAGTTATATTAAAAGAATTATACATCATACATAATATATTAGAACTCAAGATCGAAATAAAATTCAATATACAAAAACTTTTAGGTCAGTCGACTGTCTCGGATGATTAGTCGACTGACACGGCAAGTTCAATTTTTTTTTGCATGGCCAGTCTACTGGACCAGGGCCTCAGTCGACTGGACCAGAAGGTTGAATATTATCGACCTTCAGCATCAGTCGACTGAAGCTCTGAGTCAACCGACCGACGCAGCAATATATAGTTTTATATAACATGGCCAGTCGACTATCTTAGAGCCTCAGTCGATTGGACCAAAAAATTGAAAATTTTAAATCTTCAGCTTCAGTCCACTGACGCCCTGAGTAAGTCGATTGAGCCGTAGATCTAAGTTACTTTTTACTTTTTAACCCACCCCCTCCTCCTTTAACCTTTCACTTTACCTTCTCTCCTCTTTTCCACTTCAGATATTCAAAATTTTCAAAACCCTAAGCTCTCCAAAACTCCAATTTTTCTTCAAAATCAAATTTAGATGGCTCCAAAACGTAAAGGACAAGTTCCTCCTCATCTCAACCTCCATCGAATAAACAAATTCGAAGGTGGCTATTTGATGACACTGCGATGAAGAGTTGAAGACCAATGCAAGACTCAAGGATCTTCGAAGGTTCGTTCGTCAAATTTCCTGATTTTTCCCCATATCACATTCAAGAGTTAGCTCGAAGGAGCAATTTATAGTCGTTAATTGACATCGACGACAATAAACACAAACTCAACCAAATTATGATGAAATTGTTCTACGCTAATCTAAATTTGGGTCACCAAGACGTTCCAAATCAACAAGACTGCGCATGGAGTCTCGTATGTGGTAAACCCGTCTTTTTTTCTCTAGACCGCATGGCTCACATTCTACAAACAGAAAATGATGGTGTTGAATTATCTACTATTGATGTTGATTTGGTTGTTCGAGACCGTGCAAGCCATTTGTTTTTAGAAGATGATATGCGTCAATTAAAATCGATGCCTTTACAACCAAAGACACGAATTATTCATCGGGCTCTAATGAAAACCATAACTCCTAGAACAGAGAGTTATGAACTTGTCTACGAAAATAGTTTTAAAGCTTTGTATGCTATCTTTGGGAACATCAAAGTAAACTGGCTTCATTTAATTCTTGACAAATTTTTAAGTTTCAACAACGGTAGGATGAATATAATTTTCTACGACGAATATATTATGTGTCTTCTCAAAGCTTGTGAAGTTCCAGAACCGGATTCATCAGTTTCTACTGTTGGATGTTTAAACGCTCGGACTTTAGCCTTGATGAAATTACCGGTTGCACGACCTCCTCATATAATAACTTTTGAAGTGGACCCAAAGGCAAATAGCTCAAGTCCAACCATAACGACATGGCGAGCCATCTCAACCATCTCATCAAAGATCGACTCGTTATCAACAAGAAGAAATTATGATTCTAAATGAAGGTCTTCAACCACGTGAATCCATCAATATAATTTGCCGTAACCAACAAATTCTATAATCAAACATCATCAAAGTTGATAAGAAGCTCGATAAGATCAAAGGATTTTTCACCAAATTATGGCAAGCTATATCATGCTCTTCTGGTACATCTACAGCTACTATAGGTGATCCGAGTAAGCAACCCGTCTTTACATGGTCTTCATCTTCTTCTGACGACGATCAAGCTAGTAGTAGTGATGATGATGGTGATGAAGGTTACAGTGGTAGGGGTAAACAACCGATGGAGTAAGATGTTCATTTCTTTTATTCAAGACATTTGTTATTCAATTCATACGGCTTGTACTAAATAGCCATTCTAGTTTATTTATTTTGAACACTCTTGACTATGGATGTTAAATGTATAGATGATTATTCTTGGTTTTATTTCATATTATCTTTCACATTATAATATCATATTACTTATTCCTTTTTTTTGATGACAAAGGGGGAGAAATATTATTGCTACTAATAAGAATGCAGGATATAGAGTGTCAAAGATTCAGGGGGAGTAAGTATTTATGTTATATATATATATATACACAGTTAAAATCTATATCTATTTACAGGTTGTCATCAATCAAAAAGAGGGAGAATGTTGAGATTTGGTTTTGATTCATGACACAAAGCTATCACTACGACATACAGATTTGACGACTGCTACGACAAAAAACGAATATATACTACAAGAGGACAAGACTTCAAAAACCGATGCATTAAATATATTATTTTGTTTTTGAGTCTTAGATTAATTTTGTTAAAGTCTCTCCTAGTTTGCATATATATTAGCTTATATATTTAATCGTCTTATTTACAAATAATTTATACATATATAAGCATGTATAATTGTTTAAAGTTATTTATATTATATTATAGAAGTGTTTAAAATTATATATATTGTTATACCTGTAAAACCTGTGCAAATTGCACAAATTTTACCAGGTCATTCGACTAACCCAAAAGGGTTAGTCTACTGACCCAGAAAATACTGTACAATGTGCACAGGTGCACAGATACATAGATATACGAATTTTAAAATTTTAAAATAACTTTGAACATTCAGTCAACTGACCCAGAGGCTCATTTGACTGAATTTCTATAACAGCTACTTTTCGAAAAGACACGACTTTTCGTGAAGAGATACGAACCTTTAACGAAAAGATTCGGACGCAATACTTCGATCGAAACTCTGCACCAACAGTCACTGCTTTCTAACCTTTATAAATACAAACTCCAACTTGATTTCAAATCACTGAATTGAATCATAATCGATTTCTCTTATTCTCTGATACCAAATGTAAAGTCCCGTTTTCCCGTACCCTTTGAATCGACAATAAACCACACATGTCCAACTCAAATTGCATGAAAAGACGGATATTTAAGGGTGATAAAGAAAAGTAGATAGAACAGAATCTCACTCGAATGGAATAACATATAATATTTACCAAATATTTTTACAGCGGAAAACTTTTAAAATACAATATCAGAGTCTAGCCTAGATTCAGCTTGGAAAGTTATAAAACCTGCCCTTACAAATGCTGACAAACATCAAACAAAATGCACTAAGTACAATGGATAATAGAATATGTCCATATATTGATGAATACCTCTAGCTCTCCTCTGGAAACTCCAACCGTCTTCGACTAAACCTGAAACTACTCTGTTCCGACCCGAGTATTGAAAGTACCCGGATCAAGCTTGATAAACCAGCGTGAGAAAAACTCAATAATAGATGACGGTGTCATATACCAGCCTTTGAATAAAAATCCTTTGAGAAGAAAAAGTATCTCATAAGACCATGCCCACACATGAACACGGACGGGTTTTTACCTTATGATAACTAAAACACTTTTGTATCAAAACCTTTGATATTATTTCTGATGACATTCTTTGAAAACCTTTGCACATAAACTTATTAATCTTATCCGAAATGGTTGCCCATATAGCATTTCGAGGCTATTCATTATGCCAATACAAACAAAAACGTAGGTTCTTATTGGAGAATGGATTTCCATACAAATGACCAGGCGAAGGATCTACCTTCCGAAATGGATACACCTCTAGATGGATGTCCCAAGGCACAAAACATCTGCCCTCTACCAACACAGGACCGGCGTACCTCTGTAACTAGATAGTACCGAATATGTCATCCCCCGGTCATTACCGACCTTTAACCGAGCGCTCGTTTTCCATACACCACATTAATTTACATCCCGAACATCATAGCGGGAAGAAATATATCTCGAAGGAGATGATCATACCCTAATTGGGAATGATCCACTTAGCCTTGCTGCATCTAATCCTGTTTCGGTCATTTCCAGTTTGATGAGGCTTGAGGCTACCATTACCTTTTCACAAAGCACATATCACATCTTTTAATGCCACATTGCCATTTCCGTTTAACTCCTAATTGCCTTCCACAAAAATACAACCCTTGAGCCGTACGTCTCAAGGAGGGTGTTAAGCTAAAAGAAGTTGCCTTCTCCGCCACCACCGATGTACGTTTGTAAAAACCAATGTACGTAATCTTTAGAAATGCAAAGTCAGACAAACGTCCATACAAGTTTTTCAGGAATAGGACAAACCGAAGGCACTCTCCTACTACCACTAGTAGTGAGTAGTCTTTGCAATCCGAAAAATCTCCATCACGAGGAGACCGCCGCTATAAATAACTCTATAATTGGGAGCTACCCAGAGCATGTTCAACAAGCAGTCTTCACGCTATGAAGATCCACGGTCTTCAGTAATCATCATCTTCGACATGTCTTCACGTTCGAACGTATACATTGGTTCGAAGTGGTTTTCGGATAGGAATTACTCAAATCCGACTCCGGTTCCTTCGAAATCCTATTATCGATAAAAAGTGAATATGAGTATACAAGACTTATTAAGTCTCTTTTCACTTTAATTCTTTTCGGATGATTTCGAAATCTCTTTCTTTTGACTTAGGATAATTCTAAGTAATTCATTCTTTTGCTTTGGAAAATATCTCAAATTTCCTTACTTAACTTTCAATCAAATTCTTTAACTTTTAGGCAGGTCAAAAACAATGTTATTTAAGACATCGTTTACAATAAATCCTAAATCAATCTTAGTAACATTTTTGAGTAAACAGGATCATCGAAATCATTCACTTTTGGAGATTGGTTAACTTTTGGATAATACTAATCTTCTTTTAATTTGGAAAACTTAACAGAATCATTTTATTTAAGAGCATCCGGGCTTTCCTTTCGATCTGTTCCACCCCTCACCTAAGAAAAGAAAACATAGGCCAGGTAAGTTCAGGGCATTGGTTGCTTCATCCCTAAGCTTAGTTAAACAACTTGTTTTATCTTCCTAGATCTCACAGGCGGGACAAATGTACGAGTCGTTTCCGCATTACACAGTTATCAACTTTATTTCGGAATTGATTACAAATATTCCAAATTTCCTTTCAAAACGCTTAATTATTCTTTTTAAAACATTCACAATTGATTCTGGGAAACGTCGTTGCATTCAAACTCCCAAAAGTTATACAGTTTGCAACATAAAAGTGCTATGGAAAGTGCTAAATAAGCTTATTTGAATTAAATAACTTTTAAACATTCGATAATTCATATTTTCCAATCCAAATCTCTTTCAAATCATTTAAATAGATTTATAAATTTATTTCATATTTTTCCATAATTAAAAACGTTCATTTAAACAGTTTCTGTTATGGCCACTTAACTGCACTAGCGCGATTTTTCTGGAAAATTGATTTGGACTTAATTCAAAATCTACTTATCGAAACTTTGATTTTCTTTCTTCTTTAGAAGATATGGATATAATAGTCCGGAATTTTCTTATCTCGAAGAATTCCAAGCTATATTCCACTCTACACATTCATTTGAACTTTTCGGCGCGGAATCGCGAACTACCGTTGCGTGACGCACCTAGTTTAAACTTATTTTTCAATATTTGAAATAATTTATTCAAATTGGATTTCAACACTTATAGAATCATTACAAATCATTTCAAATTAATATTTTCACTTTTTAAAGTATTTAAAATATATTTTCACTATTACCATATTATAATATTATTTTATTCCTATTATTTTAATATTAAATTTTAAATTCCAATTTCAACTCAATTTCAACTCTAATCTCAAACTAAACATATTCAAAACTTAGATTTCAAATCTAATTTCAATTTAAAATTCATTTCAATCTCAAACTAAACTTCACTTTTTCAAAATCGATTTCAATTTCAATTTTTCTATTTATCTCAATTTCAATTTCAGATTAACTATCCTTTTCAAATCCGTTTCACTTCAAATTTCAAATTCTCTTTTATTTTAACTTTAATTTCACTTCTAAATGAAAATAGACTTATTTTTCCACAATTTTTCATATTACTAAATATGGTCTTATTAAACAAAGGGATTACTAAGTTAATAGAAATTTGATGTCCAAATTATCATCACAACCATACAACAATCATATAACATTAACATTTTCAATACGGTAAATGTCATAACATTACTATAGATTATCCAACATATTCAAGCAATCAATCAAACATCCATATCATCAAATAGTGATTATCTAACATAACAATTAAGCATGATAACCAATATAATTCAAAAAGCGGTGAGAATTTATCACCTTCATATCTACTCTGTCAAACTTTAGCGTAAGATTTCCGTTTCTCGCTAACGTGCTATTTCCAACGTCTCGCATTTTGCCATTTCCTTTCCGAACGCTTTTGTTTTCCTTTTCTTTTTCTTTTTCTTTTCTTCTCTTTTTTATTATTTTCCTTTTCTTTTTTATTTTGGCCGAAAGCTTTTGGAGGGGAATGGGTGTACGGCCTTGGGTATGTGAGTGTGGAGGAGGGTACGGCTTGTAGGTGCTTGGGTAGGTGGGTTTTAGGCTCGGCTTGGTGTAAGGGGGTATAGCCATGGTGTAGATGGCCTTGGCCATGGGTTTGGGTGGGGGTGTGAGGTGTTGGAGGCAAGGAGGAGGCGGGTAGGTGATTTTGGAGAGGGGTAAGGTGGTTTAGGTGATGGTGTGGCTAGGTTTTGATGATGTGGTGGTGATAGCTTGAAGGTAGAAGAGAATGGAGGTGGAAGAGAGGTTGGATGCCATGGAAATGGAGGTGAAGAAGAAGGAGAAAGTGAAGAAGAAAGGTAGAGAATGAAGTGTGAAAAATGAAAGGTACAGATGCATATTTATACTTGAGTTTTGGATGGCAAATGACTAAAATACTTTTCTCTACTTTTTTGACTTTTAATTTACCTTTCTACCCTTGATTTAACCCTTAAGGACATGCATTTATGAAAGGAAAGGATGACTCATTAATGTGATTTTAATTTGTGAAATGATTACTCTTTTTTTCTTAAAGTTTGTATTTTAAAAAAAAGACTTTTGCATTGATTTGACTTGCATTAATGGTGAGCATATGTGTCATTAATCCCTTTAGTTAGTTATCTTTTCACTTTCCATTTGCTTGAATTCTAGGTGTATAAGTTATATCATGTGTAAGAGAAAAGAAAGTTATGTAATGATGTTGTTTTATTTGTTTACTTTTACACTCTTTTGTCAAATCATGTATTAACATTATTTTTTATCATTTATGTAAATATTTCCAAAAGTAAACTCTTTTTGTATTTATTGCTAAATGTAGAATGTTTAAATAGTTTTAAATTTGTATTTATAAGTTAGAAAATGTACCAAGTTGCAACAACTTGTCGATAACTAATTTTGGTTAAAAACGGTGTTTTTGACGACAAATTTTATAGTCAAAATTTGATGTTTTTATTAAGCTATATATTGAAGTAAACCAAACTTGAAAATGAACTTTTTACCTCTTTAAATAAATTAAAACATGTCTCTTTATATTTTAAAATTATTTTTAATTAATATCAAAATCTCTAATTTTACCGCGTATGTAAAACTGATAAAATGCGACAAATTTTTGTTATTTTTTTGTAAAACGATTATTAACAAATTTATAAATCTTGTAACATACTTTTATTATCTTTATTAGATGTTCTAAATAAGATTTACCTTTTTAAATAAATATTTAAAGTGGAAATTAGCCACAAGGGCCTCTTTAGCAAGTGCAATTAGTTTCTAGGATACACAACTGAAATAATCACTTTTAAGGACAAAATGCAAAATAATTAGTTTCTAAGGCTTAAAAACCTATGAAATTACGTCCTTGAAAGTAATTGGACTGTTGACTTTGTCCTTAAAAGTAATTATTCTGCTGACTTTTGCCTTGAAATTAATTTCTGTAGATGTGTGTCCTAGAAACTAATTGGACTGCAAAGTTTGTCCTTCTAGTGAAATGCCCCATGTTTAAATTCATTTATTTAAGCCTTTATTTATTATTAACAAAACTTAACTTTTTTCAATTTGTTCAAAAATCAAAACTTATACTTTTTAATGTATTAACTATAAGAATAGAAAACTTATTTATTATATACAACTTATTTATTTAAGATTTAAATTTAAAACGAACGAAATCTCTCATTTTCGAAGTAGCGATATTACGGGTCGTTACATAACTTTCTGAAATCTATTTGCTATCATACTTTCAATTATTCTGCATTAAAGTAATACTATACCTTTCTATTCTTCATACACTTCAAATATATATATATATACACACTCGAGGAGAAGATTATAGGAATGGTGTGCTATAAGTGACAAATTCGTGTTATCAGAACACACATTAGTCAAACTATTTTCTGTATCAGTTGAAGTCCTGTTCTGCTGCTCAGGCGAGTGAAGTCCTCTTCGGCTATTGAGGATCGTGTAATATGGATATATAATAATATAGAGTATAATGATGATAATGATACTGTAAATAGTGCGGAATAAAAAGCAGTATAGTAAAATGACACCAGAGATTTTTATACTGGTTCGGAGCACCGTCCTACGTCCAGTCCCAGACTCCTTCTGGAATTTCACTAAAACAACAACTCTCACTTAACCTGAAGGAACAAGTCTATACACCCCTAAGCAGCCGAATAGGGACCTGACTACCAGAACATGATTTCGCCTCAACAGCCGAAGAGGACTTCACTCGCCTGAGCAGCAGAACATGACTTCAACTAATACAGAAAATAGTTTGACTAACGTGTGCTCTGATAACACGGATTTGTCACTTGTAGTAAACCCTTCCTATAATCTTCTCCTCGAGTATAAATATTTATATTTGAAGTATATAAAGAATAGAAAGGTATAGTATTGCTTTAATGCAGAATAATTGAAAGTATGATAGTAAATAGATTTTAGAAAGTTAGATCAGTGAATAAGAGAAATCGATTGTGATTCAGTGATTTGAAATCAAGTTGGAGTTTGTATTTATAAAGGTTAGAAAGCAGAGACTGTTGGTGAGGAGTTTCGATCGAAGTATTGTGTTCGAATTTTTTCGTTAAAGGTTCATAACTCTTCACAAAAGTCATGTCCTTTGAAATAAGTGGTTGTTATAGAAATTCAGTCGACCGAGCCTCTGGGTCAGTCAACTAAATATTCAAAGTAAATTTAAATTTTAAATTCGTATGTTTATGTAACTGTGCATGCTGCACAAAAACCCTAGTGTCAGTCGACTGTCTCGGGTGGTCAGTCGACTGACCTGGTTATTTTGTGCAGTTGCACAATTACATAGAAATATTTATTTCTATAACTCTATATCACTTTAATAATTTAAATGTGTGCTTATATATGTATAAAATATTTAGTAAATATAATGATTAAATATATAAGCTAGTGTAGGCATAATCAAGGAGAGATTTTCACAAATATTGACCTGAGACTTAAAATCAAAATACCATAGTTGATGCGCCGGTTTTTAAAATCTTATCTCCTTGTCTCTTTTTGTCGTAGTAGTCGTCTAATCTGTATGTTGTAGTATAGCTTCGTGTCATGAATCAAAACCATGTCTCAAGAAATCTCAACCTTCTTAACACCAAGCTAAGGTGAATAATTATCTTACATCTCATATTCCACAAGGATTTTGGTTTCAAGGTTTGACCCGAATTAATTTTGCAAATAATATGCCATGTTATATTTGTTTGGATATATATATATATATATATATATATGCTTGTTGATGATTTATAGTGTTTCATATAGATTTAATAAGTATAGATTCTAAAACTTATGAAATGACACGTGGGTTTCAAGTTTCGTAATTTTTCAAGTTATTATGGATTTATTATGAATTTTCTATGAAAGAAAATAGTTAGTATTGGTTCTAAATTATTTAAGGTAATTATATGTTTATTTCGGGTTTGAGATTTATATACGTTAGAAAACATATTAAAAGTGAATTATGGTGATTTTTGGAGAATTTTCCTAAGTATTTTATTATGGTTATTAAATTATTTAAGTTAAGGGACTTAAATTCTTATATATTTTATCAAGGAAAAAGGGCTTATTTGTTAAAATGTTTTAATTATATATTTTGAATTCGACAGCCTTTTTTGGGAAGAATTTTGACAAAGAGTGGGCAACCAATCATATTTTGACAAATTGGGAAAGTTAGGTAAATATAAATTACTTTAAAAGTGAATTAACCAGTTTTGTTTCAAATTACAACCTTGCCACTTCCTTAACTGGCTTTCGTCACATGCCCAGATAGCCTTTCGACCTACTCGAAACCAATGTACATGATATCAAGGGATTGGTATATAGTGTATTGGAGAAAGGCGGAAGGAATGCTGGTGTTGAAGGTATGTTTCGAAGGGGTTGAAGTAATTTCAACAAGTTTTTGGATCAATCAACTTACCTTTCTTTAAAAAGAAGCTTTTGAACAAATTTCCACTTGCCTTTGCTTTCAAAAGAGTTGCCTCTTACTTATGTTTTAAAAAGAAGCATTTGAAAGGATATTGAACCTAGTCGAAACCTAAGTTGCTGCATTCATACCTTTCGAATTAGATTATGCCACTTTTCTTCATAGCCTTCAAACACTTATTCAAAAGTGTGCTTTCGTCTTTTTACCCTGAAGCCGCTTTCTTAATGCGTTCGAAAGGTTCATTTAGCTACTTTTAAATGGTTTCAGAGGTAGTGGTTTCGTAAAAGTAGGTTTCGAGGTTATCCTCTTCCCCAATTCCTTATTTGGATTAAAGCTTTCAAAAAGGGTACTTTTGCTTCTGTTTCTTTGACCCAACGGTTATATTATATGTAAAACCCAATGATTTCGAAAGGAATAATTATTAAAGCTATCAAAGCAATATTTTCATAATCCTTTACTTGAGCCCAATACATTCGAAAGGTGCAGTGTGAATGTTTCAAAAGGTATGTTTTTAAGTATTTCGAAAGGAAGGTTCTAATGTTTTTGAAAGATAACTATAAATGGGTTTAAAAGAGGTTGTCTAACGTTATAAGTAAAGCTTTTAAAAGGGTTGTTTTCAATGATTTCAAAAGATATTGTTTAAGATTTTAAAACAAGGGTTTCAAAGATTTTACTTTGGCTTTATGGCCTAAAGTTTTCTAAGTTAAAAAAGGTTTTAACTTATTTTAAAGGGATAGATAATCCCATTGGTTAGATTTCATCAACATTGTTTTGTGTAAAGCATATATCATGGCATAAGTGTTTTGAGTAAAGAAAAGTATATGATTTCCTTGTTTTATAAAGGTATGATTTCAGGGATAAATCACTTGCGAAGATTGTTTACAAGGAAATGAAATTTGTAAAGGGTAGTTAACCCTAAGTATATGACGGGAAATGAAATTTGAATAGGGTAGTTAACTCTAAGTTTATGACTCAGGTATAGAAGATCGGATGAGACTGGTGTAGGGTCGCGCCCTATACTTTAGCTAATAGCCCGTAGCTAATATAAGCCAAAATTCCAATATGTAGGGCTATGTCAAAGATGGGCCTAAATTAATGTTACGCATAGAGGGGAATATATAGAATAAAGATAGGATATTGGTGAGCCCGCAAAACCATTAGTATTAGTTGACCCTAGAAGGATAAAGTTAAGGCCAATCAGCCCAATATCGCGTCTAATAGAAATTAGATGATTGATTATGTCTGTTAGGCTTGAGTTAATAAATGGTTAATAGTTAGCCAGATAAAACTATAGTGTGGACAGATAGTCCATTGATTATCCTGATTATTATGCATATATGTAATTTTTATATCGCTATAATCAGTTTGATTGCAAGACTATGATTTGCAAAAGATATTCTTTTAAAAGGATACTAGTGAGGGGAAATTCGTTCTGCTAAGCGGCATAATCTCACTTAATATCAGTGAATCAAGATGTAATAGTATTATTCACACCAGGCTTTATGTCTGACTCGAAGTTTATGGTTTTCCCTTAAACTGTCATGCTCAAAAATTGATTTGAGTAGATTGAGAGTTAAGGACTTTTCAGGTTTAGTAGGTTAGACGAATAAGCTTCCAAGGACATGCATGAGGCAAAGCTAGCTATGTAGGAGCTATTCAATATTGTTTCCACTGTGATGTATTTAAGACCGACATGTTTATCTAGTACTCTGATCATCCAAAAGGCATCTTCATATGTCGCTCTTAGCGTAATTTGTAATAATTATATTTGACCAAAACCCGAGAATCGTTTGCGATTATGTAACTGAATATGAAATATATACATTTGAAATGTAATCATAAAAGTTTCTTTGAAATATGTGTTGATTTTATTTCATATTCACATGCTTATGATATTATGGATACCATTAACATTGCCGTATTTTGTCATCGGAAATTAATACTATAGGTGACTGCAGCATCTATAGCACTTAGCTTCGGGCCTCAAGATAGGGAATGTTACAACTTAGTATTAGAGCATAGGTTTATGAAAAATTAATAGAAATTCTAAACTTAAAATGGTTTTGAAAACGTAGTCCTAAGGGAGTAGAGAAAAGATTGGGGTATGGGATAACGCTATAGTAACGGAATTGTACTTGCTATATATATATACGCTTTATCTTTATTCTCCATCTTTCTTAGGATATTCTTATGCATCTTACAAATACTCGAATGTATATTTTAAGGAAGATAGATATGGATTCTAGGAATAGAAGAGTTAACATTGGTGGAGGAAGCATCACCATTAATGGAAATGCCAGACCAAACACTAGAAGGAATCCGGGTCGGGCACCAGCTGCTAATGTGGGTGTTGGAGCACTGCTGTGACATCCCGGAAATTTGGGGCAATATCAATTTAATAATCTACATTAAAAATTAAATTGACTTGATAATATTTGTTAATAATATTTAAATTGATTTAATAATCTTCTTTTAAATAAATATTTAACTGATAATTTATCTTTTAAAAGCTAATTTAAATTGTTTCTATCTATAATGTATATATGTATATATTTGTATATATTATAAATAGATAAGTTTTGTTTTAAATTTAATGGATAAAGTTATGTTTTCTAATTCTACTATTTTTTATAATTTGGAAATTTAATATTGAATAAATAATAATATGATTTTAAAAATACTCAAGATAAATTTAATTTGTTTAAAAATAAAATCTAGCCTAGGTTTAAATTTAGATAAAAAGATTGTTTTGTTCTTTTTAATTTAGCTTTATAAAATAAGTAATTTATATTTTGAAGAGATTGTTTCTTTTATAAATTATTTTAATTTAATAATGAGTTTTATATAAACAATATTAATAATGTAATGTTTTACAAAGGAATTTTAATGGAAATTGTTGTTTCAAATCTATTTATAAAGGGAAGCTATGATTTGAAATTTCAAAAAAATGAAGTCTTTCAAAATGTTTAAAGTAAAATATACTTTATAACTATTAAGCAAAAAAATATAGATCAAATAATGGTTACAAACATAAGTAATAAATAAATAATAAGTAAATGGAGTATTTAATAGTTTAAGCTTAAAAATAAAAGAAAGGTAGAATTGTAAATTTGTCTAAGTATAAAAGTATGTATTGATACTTAGGTTAAAAATTTATAACATTTGCTAAAACAACTTTGTATCTGTACATAAGCTAGGCAGGCAAGTATATATATGTATAAAGTACAAAAGCAAGCTGGGATTGTGTAAACTAAAATAAAATGCTAGTAGCTTGTAGATTAAGATTCAGACAAGTATAAACATCAAGTATAAAACAAAATAAAGTAAAAAAAATATGATGCAGGAAAATGAATAAGCTAGGTGTGTAGCTGCAATATAGTATGCAGGTTAGAGAAGAGAAGTGCAAAGCTAAGTAAAAATATCTATACATATGAAATGATAAAATTAGCTAAGTAGGGAACACAAGTACTTAAACATTAAATGCTAGCACAACTTAAGTCAGTTCGAATTGCTTAAAATCAACTCAGCCTCCTAATTAAAAGATCTTGCCTGATAAAACAAGAATATACAGTATATCTGCATGTGCTTAACCTAGATGCCACCTTCCTCTATAAACCTCTTTATATACATGCCATCTTCTTTAGTTCGTTCAAATCATAGTAAACCCAAAAATATACAAGTAGCATTTCTATTTTGTTTACAACTGAAGCATCAACAACAAAAGGCAAGATGAATCAAAGGAAAATCAAGCAAATCATTTCCCAGTTTTTAAAGTTCAAACTGTTTCAGACAAAAGGGTGCTCTGTTCATTTTCAAACCTATGTGAGTAACTTCAAATTTTAAATAACTTAAGTAGTAATCTGGTTGCATAGATTTTTTGGAAATATTATGTTTGAATGCAAGTATATATTGGTGCTTTTCTCTGTATTTATATAGGAATGTATGATATAAATGTTCTGTTTTAATTCTGGGTACTCTCTGTTCATATTTCCAGGTTCTCGTTTGATTTTAATTCGATATCTCTTAATGTAATCCTTATTTAAACTTAAGTTTCAAGTGAAACTTGTGTATTTCATCACCAATCTTAGTTTTAAAATTTTTATTTTAGTTAAAGAAATATGGTTTGTCTCTGGTAATCAAAATAACAAACCAAACTTTAAATTAGTGAAAATCCCAACATTTATGATTCAATGTTTCAGGCATGCAATCTGAAACTTCATCCAAACTTATGATTTTTAAGATTAGAACTATAATTTTCAGTTAAGTATTAAAGGTGTAGTTGGGGTTTGAACGAAAGTGGGTTATTGTCGATTTTTGGGTGATCAAGTGGACCGGAATGCTCGGGGTTCCCTGAGGTGATGGAGGAGTGATCGGAGGGTCGAGTAAAAATGGTGGAAGGTGGTGCAGTTAGGTGTGGTGGCGACGGCGACGAAATTCTTTTTCTAAACCTAGTTTTGCTATGGTTCAGTTTTGGGTCTCGTTCGCCATTAATCAGTGATCGAGCTCGACGTGCTCATGGGGACTCGAAGAGGGGATGTGGACGAGGTTGTAGCCGGAGACGTTGGCGTTCCGATGATCGGCAGTGGGAGGACGGTGCGTTGACAGGTTCGAGGTGATGTTGCTTGAGTTGTTTCCAGGTTTGGAAATTTAACTCGATTTCGATTTGAGATGCCGTGATAATTTTGAGCGGTCGCGATCATGTCTGGAGGTGGTCAGCGACGTGCTGAAGTTCAGGAGGGTGGCCGGAGTTGGCTGGGGCCGCGGTGCACGTGCACCGTGCTCATTTCGGTGTTGAAGCAACAGTGGGTGGTGGAGGGTTTTTGGCTCGGGAAGTACTCGAGTCACTCGAGTAGGTGACTCGAAGCAAGGGGGGTGAAGTCTCGGAGCATTTTTGGGTTTACGTCGCGCCAATATATGTTCAGGCATTGTAAACCTGGAAGCAGAGTTTGATTTTTAAAAACAAATTCAAATGAAACCTATTTAAAAATAAATAATGGTTTTAAACTAAGTTAAATTCAGTTTGCAGAATGAATTCGAACCTATATTTTGAAATCTAAAATAAAGTTTAAATATTTAAATAAGTTTTCAGGTTTACAAACCTGGTAATTTCCAGATTTTTAAAAAAATTTAAAAATCTGAAATAAAAGCTCTAACAATAGTTTAAATTTGAATTTTAAAAGTATTGATTCAAATGAATATTGAATCTTAAGGTTTTAAAATAGATTTGGATTTGAAAAATCAAGATTTTAATTCAAGTTGTTAAAGGGAAGTTTAAATCAAAGTTTTTAAATCAAAGATAAATTGATGGATTCGAGTTTACTTCGAATTTAAATCTGAAATTTAAATTAGTTTTTAAATCTAAATATATAAAACCAGTTAAATAAAATAGTTTGAAAAGAAAATTTGTTTCAAATAAATATTTGAATTGATTTCTGACATAGTTCTTTTTAAAGGGGTTTTGAATGGAAAGTAAAATATTAATGTACTTTGGGAATTTAAATTTAAATAAAGATTTAAGTAATTGAATTTAAAATGGCTTTTCTTATGCAAGTTTCATATGTACGTAATTAATGTTATTTACAAGATTATAAATTGAATTTAAATTTGACTAATGTTTAAATAAATAATCCTTTTGAATCTTAAATTCAGAATGGAATTTGAATGTAAATTTAAAAGTGTAATGTTCTAATACACATTTATATTAATTAAGTCATTAAATAAGAAATAAGTTATCTTAAGAATAATTAAGGCATTAAATGATTTAATTAATAAGATAATAAGGGAATGGTGTATTTAGTAAATTTATAAATTAATAATTTAGATTAATTTATAAATAAAGATAAATTAAGAAGTAAATTAAGAGATGGTATTAGTTAATGAAGATAATTAACGAAGGATTATTACTTAATTAATTTTAATAATTAATCAGATTAATTAGATAATCTATTGTAAATTGTTAAATGAAATTACTTGATAAAAGTAATTAAGAGATTAATTACTTATTGTAATTAATTTTGGTAAAATGATTAAATGAAGTTAATTAATTTAGTTTAATTAATTTAAGAAAATCATTTGATAATTGATAAGTACAATTACTTAGTGTATCCAATGGAGCATAATTACTTAAGGAAGTAATTAATGTTAATTACTGAATGTAATTAATGAAAGATGATGTGTTAATGAAGTAATTTGGATAATTACTTTTGGAATTAATCAAAGGATTAATTAAAGGAGATAATTAATTATGGGATGATTAATTTACTAATATAAGTAATTAAGGGTAGTTAATTACTGTTTTGTTATTAATCAAGGGTGATTAATAATTGTGTTTAATTAAAGATTAATCGCTTAATGTAATTTAAATAAAGTATTTAAATCTAAATTAGAGATCATTAATTAATATAATTAATGATGAAATTAAGAACTGATTAATTAAGGAATAATCAATAATGTGGTGATTAATTTATGTAGTTAATTAACAATAAATATAATTAGTTATATTTAATTAATATAAATAAAGTAATTAAATGTTAATTACTATAAATGATTTAGGATAATTAATTTGGAAAATTAAATAAAGACTAATTACTCATTATAATTAGAAGACGATTAATCAAAGGTATCTAATCAAGATGAATATCTAGAGATTAATTAATTAATTTGATTTATAATTAATTAATGGTTGTATAAGCAGGATTTATGGAATGAAGTAATTAATTTAATTTACTTTAAATTAATTAGAGATAGAAGTAGTTAATTTAATTCATTTTAAATTAAATATAGATTGTGATTTATAAATCATTGCTTATGAATGATACTGATATTTCATTTGATGATTGTGAATTCAGATCTGACATGAGTAATATCTATGTGATATGGATGCTTGGTTTAAGTATGATAATATTTAATTATCTGTTTGGATGATAATATTGATTTTCTGTATGTGATGATGATATGATTATCTATTGTGATATTGTGAATTATCTATCCGTGTGTATATTGATAATATTGAATTAAACTGTTAAGACTAAATAGACAACTTGGCCTTAAAAGACACGTTTTGGATTTCAACGAGACCGGGATCGGTTTTTCTTATCTGGAACATCCAAAAACCACATCGATTCCAAATTAACGATAGGTCGTGAATCTGAAGTGAAGATGAAGATTCAGAGTGCAAGGGTTATTGTCATTAACTCTGAGGGTGATTCCAAAATGAGTGTAACGAGATAATGCCTTCGGTTTCGTTCGAAACCGGAATGAACTTGTATGGATTGAATGTTTTCAACACATCGTCATGTGGGCGATGAGCATTCTAAGAAATGTATTCTCTAAAGGTAATCGCAGCCTCAAGCCTCATCAACCGGGAATGGCTAAAACAGGGGAGGTGCAGCAAGGTTAGGTGGGTCATGCCCAAGCAGGACAAGGATATTCCCCTGTCTAGATGTCCCTTTTTATTCGGCTATGTGGGCAGTTGGTTGCAAACAACTGCGGGGTTATCTTGTTCGGGACTGTTCAGTAAGGAATGGTTCCGGCCTTGTGTTGCAGGGGGTCGGGAGTGATCCTCGGTACGTTGATCTAGGCCACGTACTGTGACTGGCGGTACCCCAGTAGCCCTGCCATTGTATGGAATCCACAATCCAATAAGTGCCAACGGTTTTGATTGTATTACCCACTTTTGTGGCTAGTAGCTGGAATTTAATGAATGTAACAATTTCGGCTATTTTCTATTTACTTGAAAACCCTAACCTATTATAATATCACTGAATTTCCTATCAAATGTTTTGGTTAGCGTAAGGTAAAAACTTACCTATGTTTATGTGTGGGGAGTCTTACGTGATACCTTTTGTTTTCAAAAGGATTTTCAAAGTTAAGCAACTTTAACCTGTTACTCACACCAGACCCATGTCTGACCCGGAGTTTATTTTTGTTTTTCATAAATTCTCGGGTACTCAAACTTTTTTACGAGTAGCCAAGGGATTCAGGTTAGTTTGGACGAATTCTGGAGGAGCAATGGAGCAGGAGGCTTCAGCGTTGTAGATATACATATGGTTCCGCTGTGTTGGTATCTCTGTATTATTTGAATTGTATCGAGTTGTATTAGCTAGAAAGGTGTCTATAACTGCCTAGTATGTGATGTATTGTCTGTATAACTCTGATTGATGTTGTATATTACGTAAATACTTATGTGATTATTATAATTTATTCGTTCCGCTGTGAGATTCTGATGTTGTTGTTCTTTCTTCTCTATCTTTTCTATTTTCTCACCCCTTTCTTTCTTCATGACGGAACGGTTTTCTGGGCGTAGAAAGCCGGGTCGTCACAGTTGGTATCAGAGCACTAGGTTGAGTGAATACCTAGGCTCTTGAGTGATTCCTTTCCCGAGAGAGCGTATTTGTAATTTTGATATATATATATATATATATATATATATATATATATATATATATATATATATATATATATATATTTCTACCTAGTTGTTGGATTACCATTTTCGGTTTTCCAATGAGCTATAAAGGTAGATTGGGTAGTGGTGTGCGTAACACGACTACCAATGGTTGGAGTTTGAATGTTTGAGGTTGGAAGTATATTTGTCGAGACTGTAGACCTGATACCGTCTCGAGTGAGCTTTGAGTGGTGTAACGATTTCATCGATCTCTGAAGAAAATCTGTTAAGATTTGGAGTTCATTTTTGAAGTGTAAGAGTCTGGATGAGCTGGAGTTTTGATCTGTCGGGTGGACAGAAGCAAACCATGATATCTTGATACATCAAGGTGTAGTAGCTGTGTGATGAGACACAGTGACCATGGATGTCTCCGAAGATGTTTCTTTGGAACAAGTAGGGAAGAGTGACTGCTTCGGTGTTGTAGCTGAGTTCAGTATAATGTTTCTGTTGGTTTGAGGTCCGATTTTCTCGAAGAGATTTAGATTAAGAAGTCCTTTGGCTTAGCAGTTTTTCTTGGGTAACTTCAGAAGAGTAGAGTAGATCCATTTCTTTGATGAATTGGCCTCATAAGTGTAAGCTGTTCTGTTTGGTAAAGAGAGAGCAGTATTTTTGGAATTAGGCTGGATTGATCGCAAAAGTGACTTGCGATAGTTTGAGTGTTCTCTTGGTGTTTCAGAGATATTTTTCTGGATGTCTTCAGGAAGTCAAGATTTGGTCAACATCTGGAAATTGAGTTTGGTATCGACTGGATTTTAGAAGTGGTACCGATGGATCAGCTTAGTAATAGAATGATTTTTGAGTTTGGGGAAGTAGCTCAGGTTTTGGAGGAACTTCTGAGTTTTATTTTTGAATATGTGAACTTTATTTTTATGTGTTGTCCAGTCTACGCTTGAGTTCATCATCAGCATTTTCATCTGTTCAGTCAGAGTTGCGCAGTGGAAGCATGGTGGTAGCTGTTTTAGTTTGGAAGCAATGGGATGTTGCAATGTTTGGATTGGAGAGTTATACAGGAAATTTTTCAGGATCTGAGGCCAGGTTTGAGTGCACCTGTTTTATCTTTTCCTGATAAGAGAAGTGAGTTCTGTTTTCTGATTTGGAATAGAGTTTGTGTTCTAAGTTTTGGGTCGATCTTGGAAAGATCAATTTGTTGGATTGTTTGGTCCAGTTTGTTTCTAAGGACATCGACAAGAGTTGAGCTGATCAGGAAAAATGTAGGCGGTCCAGGATCGTCCGAAGAGTTTGTGGATAAGAGACGAAGGAATTTGGATTCCCAAGTCGGAGATTTGATTCTGGATAAGTGTTTAATCTTCAGGATCGAATTGTCAGTTTGGATAACTGGAATTCGTTGTGTTTCACGTATCTCTGAGGGAGTACGTGTAAGATTTATCTCTGGTTGTAGAACTAGCAGTTCTGGGGCGTTTGGTTGTTGATTCAGACTTGTCTGTAGTCTGATATCCTGTCTTATTTTGTAGATCTAGATGAGTGGAAGTTCTATAGCTTAGTAATATTGATTGTTTGGATTCTGTAGAACGAGTATCCCGGTATTTACACTAGGGGAAACTCGAGAAAATTCTATCCGAAATTTTGTCTGGATAATTAGATTTGTTTGTTTGGATGAATTGGTTGCTATGGTTGTTAGCATATGATTAATATATGCTTATGTTTTAAAATAAATATTTAATTAGATTATTAAATTACTTTTGTTTTAAATTTCGGGGACGAAATTCTTTTAAGGGGGAAGGAATAAGACATCCCGGAAATTTGGGGCAATATCAATTTAATAATCTACATTAAAAATTAAATTGATTTGATAATATTTGTTAATAATATTTAAATTGATTTATTAATCTTCTTTTAAATAAATATTTAACTGATAATTTATCTTTTAAAAGCTAATTTAAATTGTTTCTATCTATAATGTATATATGTATATATTTGTATATATTATAAATAGATAAGTTTTGTTTTAAATTTAATGGATAAAGTTATGTTTTCTAATTCTACTATTTTTTATAATTTGGAAATTTAATATTGAATAAATAATAATATGATTTTAAAAATACTCAAGATAAATTTAATTTGTTTAAAAATAAATTCTAGCCTAGGTTTAAATTTAAATAAAAAGATTGTTTTGTTCTTTTTAATTTAGCTTTATAAAATAAGTAATTTATATTTTGAAGAGATTGTTTCTTTTATAAATTATTTTAATTTAATAATGAGTTTTATATAAACAATATTAATAATGTAATGTTTTACAAAGGAATTTTAATGGAAATTGTTGTTTCAAATCTATTTATAAAGGGAAGCTATGATTTGAAATTTCAAAAAAATGAAGTCTTTCAAAATGTTTAAAGTAAAATATACTTTATAACTATTAAGCAAAAAAATATAGATCAAATAATGGTTACAAACATAAGTAATAAATAAATAATAAGTAAATGGAGTATTTAATAGTTTAAGCTTAAAAATAAAAGAAAGGTAGAATTGTAAATTTGTCTAAGTATAAAAGTATGTATTGATACTTAGGTTAAAAATTTATAACATTTGCTAAAACAACTTTGTATCTGTACATAAGCTGGGCAGGCAAGTATATATATGTATAAAGTACAAAAGCAAGCTGGGATTGTGTAAACTAAAATAAAATGCTAGTAGCTTGTAGATTAAGATTCAGACAAGTATAAACATCAAGTATAAAACAAAATAAAGTAAAAAAAATATGATGCAGGCAAATGAATAAGCTAGGTGTGTAGCTGCAATATAGTATGCAGGTTAGAGAAGAGAAGTGCAAAGCTAAGTAAAAATATCTATACATAAGAAATGATAAAATTAGCTAAGTAGGGAACACAAGTACTTAAACATTAAATGCTAGCACAACTTAAGTCAGTTCGAATTGCTTAAAATCAACTCAGCCTCCTAATTAAAAGATCTTGCCTGATAAAACAAGAATATACAGTATATCTGCATGTGCTTAACCCAGATGCCACCTTCCTCTATAAACCTCTTTATATACATGCCATCTTCTTTAGTTCGTTCAAATCATAGTAAACCCAAAAATATACAAGTAGCATTTCTATTTTGTTTACAACTGAAGCATCAACAACAAAAGGCAAGATGAATCAAAGGAAAATCAAGCAAATCATTTCCCAGTTTTTAAAGTTCAAACTGTTTCAGACAAAAGGGTGCTCTGTTCATTTTCAAACCTATGTGAGTAACTTCAAATTTTAAATAACTTAAGTAGTAATCTGGTTGCATAGATTTTCTGGAAATATTATGTTTGAATGCAAGTATATATTGGTGCTTTTCTCTGTATTTATATAGGAATGTATGATATAAATGTTCTGTTTTAATTCTGGGTACTCTCTGTTCATATTTCCAGGTTCTCGTTTGATTTTAATTCGATATCTATTGATGTAATCCTTATTTAAACTTAAGTTTCAAGTGAAACTTGTGTATTTCATCACCAATCTTAGTTTTAAAATTTTTATTTTAGTTAAAGAAATATGGTTTGTCTCTGGTAATCAAAATAACAGACCAAACTTTAAATTAGTGAAAATCCCAACATTTATGATTCAATGTTTCAGGCATGCAATCTGAAACTTCATCCAAACTTATGATTTTTAAGATTAGAACTATAATTTTCAGTTAAGTATTAAAGGTGTAGTTGGGGTTTGAACGAAAGTGGGTTATTGTCGATTTTTGGGTGATCAAGTGGACCGGAATGCTCGGGGTTCCCTGAGGTGATGGAGGAGTGATCGGAGGGTCGAGTAAAAATGGTGGAAGGTGGTGCAGTTAGGTGTGGTGGCGACGGCGACGAAATTCTTTTTCTAAACCTAGTTTTGCTATGGTTCAGTTTTGGGTCTCGTTCGCCTTTAATCAGTGATCGAGCTCGACGTGCTCATGGGGACTCGAAGAGGGGATGTGGACGAGGTTGTAGCCGGAGATGTTGGCGTTCCGATGATCGGCAGTGGGAGGACGGTGCGTTGACAGGTTCGAGGTGATGTTGCTTGAGTTGTTTCCAGGTTTGGAAATTTAACTCGATTTCGATTTGAGATGCCGTGATAATTTTGAGCGGTCGCGATCATGTCTGGAGGTGGTCAGCGACGTGCTGAAGTTCAGGAGGGTGGCCGGAGTTGGCTGGGGCCGCGGTGCACGTGCACCGTGCTCATTTCGGTGTTGAAGCAACAGTGGGTGGTGGAGGGTTTTTGGCTGGGGAAGTACTCGAGTCACTCGAGTAGGTGACTCGAAGCAAGGGGGTGAAGTCTCGGAGCATTTTTGGGTTTACGTCGCGCCAATATATGTTCAGGCATTGTAAACCTGGAAGCAGAGTTTGATTTTTAAAAACAAATTCAAATGAAACCTATTTAAAAATAAATAATGTTTTTAAACTAAGTTAAATTCAGTTTGCAGAATGAATTCGAACCTATATTTTGAAATCTAAAATAAAGTTTAAATATTTAAATAAGTTTTCAGGTTTACAAACCTGGTAATTTCCAGATTTTTAAAAAAATTTAAAAATCTGAAATAAAAGCACTAACAATAGTTTAAATTTGAATTTTAAAAGTATTGATTCAAATGAATATTGAATCTTAAGGTTTTAAAATAGATTTGGATTTGAAAAATCAAGATTTTAATTCAAGTTGTTAAAGGGAAGTTTAAATCAAAGTTTTTAAATCAAAGATAAATTGATGGATTCGAGTTTACTTCGAATTCAAATCTGAAAATTAAATTAGTTTTTAAATCTAAATATATAAAACCAGTTAAATAAAATAGTTTGAAAAGAAAATTTGTTTCAAATAAATATTTGAATTGATTTCTGACATAGTTCTTTTTAAAGGGGTTTTGAAAGGAAAGTAAAATATTAATGTATTTTGGGAATTTAAATTTAAATAAAGATTTAAGTAATTGAATTTAAAATGGCTTTTCTTATGCAAGTTTCATATATACGTAATTAATGTTATTTACAAGATTATAAATTGAATTTAAATTTGACTAATGTTTAAATAAATAATCCTTTTGAATCTTAAATTCAGAATGGAATTTGAATGTAAATTTAAAAGTGTAATGTTCTAATACACATTTATATTAATTAAGTCATTAAATAAGAAATAAGTTATCTTAAGAATAATTAAGGCATTAAATGATTTAATTAATAAGATAATAAGGGAATGGTGTATTTAGTAAATTTATAAATTAATAATTTAGATTAATTTATAAATAAAGATAAATTAAGAAGTAAATTAAGAGATGGTATTAGTTAATGAAGATAATTAACCAAGGATTATTACTTAATTAATTAATTTTAATAATTAATCAGATTAATTAGATAATCTATTGTAAATTGTTAAATGAAATTACTTGATAAAAGTAAATAAGAGATTAATTACTTATTGTAATTAATTTTGGTAAAATGATTAAATAAAGTTAATTAATTTAGTTTAATTAATTTAAGAAAATCATTTGATAATTGATAAGTACAATTACTTAGTGTATCCAATGGAGCATAATTACTTAAGGAAGTAATTAATGTTAATTACTGAATGTAATTAATGAAAGATGATGTGTTAATGAAGTAATTTGGATAATTACTTTTGGAATTAATCAAAGGATTAATTAAAGGAGATAATTAATTATGGGATGATTAATTTACTAATATAAGTAATTAAGGGTAGTTAATTACTGTTTTGTTATTAATCAAGGGTGATTAATAATTGTGTTTAATTAAAGATTAATCGCTTAATGTAATTTAAATAAAGTATTTAAATCTAAATTAGAGATCATTAATTAATATAATTAATGATGAAATTAAGAACTGATTAATTAAGGAATAATCAATAATGTGGTGATTAATTTATGTAGTTAATTAACAATAAATATAATTAGTTATATTTAATTAATATAAATAAAGTAATTAAATGTTAATTACTATAAATGATTTAGGATAATTAATTTGGAAAATTAAATAAAGACTAATTACTCATTATAATTAGAAGACGATTAATCAAAGGTATCTAATCAAGATGAATATCTAGAGATTAATTAATTAATTTGATTTATAATTAATTAATGGTTGTATAAGCAGGATTTATGGAATGAAGTAGTTAATTTAATTTACTTTAAATTAATTAGAGATAGAGGTAGTTAATTTAATTCATTATAAATTAATTATAGATTGTGATTTATAAATCATTGCTTATGAATGATATTGATATTTCATTTGATGATTGTGAATTCAGATCTGACATGAGTAATATCTATGTGATATGGATGCTTGGTTTAAGTATGATAATATTTAATTATCTGTTTGGATGATAATATTGATTTTCTGTATGTGATGATGATATGATTATCTATTGTGATATTGTGAATTATCTATCCGTGTGTATATTGATAATATTGAATTAAACTGTTAAGACTAAATAGACAACTTGGCCTTAAAAGACACGTTTTGGATTTCAATGAGACCAGGATCGGTTTTTCTTATCTGGAACATCCGAAAACCACATCGATTCCAAATTAATGATAGGTCGTGAATCTGAAATGAAGATGTAGATTCAGAGTGCAAGGGTTACTGTCGTTAACTCTGAGGGTGATTCCAAAATGAGTGTAACGAGATAATGCCTTCGGTTTCGTTCGAAACCGGAACGAACTTGTATGGATTGAATGTTTTCAACACATCGTCATGTGGGCGATGAGCATTCTAAGAAATGTATTCTCTAAAGGTAATCGCAGCCTCAAGCCTCATCAACTGGGAATGGCTAAAACAGGGGAGGTGCAGCAAGGTTAGGTGGGTCATGCCCAAGCAGGACAAGGATATTCCCCTGTCTAGATGTCCCTTTTTATTCGGCTATGTGGGCAGTTGGTTGCAAACAACTGCGGGGTTATCTTGTTCGGGACACTATGCTATAAGTGTTGGACAAGCAAAGGAAAGAAAGCTTTTGACAAGAAAGGAGTAAAATGTTTCAATTGGGATAAGATCAGACATTATAATAACCAATGCAACGAACCTGCCAAGGATGGAAAGGCCAAAGTGTTTGCATTGGAACCAGCTATCTCAAGACTAACAGCAGCGAAGAAAGGAAAAGATGTGTTAGGAGGTACGCTTTTGATTCGTGGTATGTCACTTGAGTTCTATTTGATATATATCTCATGTTTGGTAGATAAGCTTAACCTAAAACACTCATATCTTGTTACTTCCTTAATGGTTGCGAATCCGATAGAAGGGCATGTGACTCTTCGAATGAGATGTGACCATTTAGAGTTTGAATTGTTAGGTCATGTATTTACGTGCAGTTTACACGTATTTGATTCATAGGGTTCAAAATTATTTTGGGTATGGATTGGTAAAGTAAATACGATGCTAGGATATTTTACCATGATAGAAAAATATCACTTAGACACCCTATTTGTAGTGATCGAACTATATAGTCCATAGAAAATCCTAGTTTTGAGTTTAATGCTTTGTTGGGAGTTATGAATGAAGAAGACGAGTTAAACCAGGTTTTCGTGATTAGAGAATTCGAAGATGTTTTTGAGCCCGTAATAGAACTACTACCGAAATGACTATTGAGGTTTGGATAGATTTAGTACCAGCAGTAGAACCAGTGAGTAGACCGCTAAGTAGAATGACACCTACCGAGATGAAGGAGTTAAATGTGCATTTCGTGGATTTAGATGATAAGAATTTTATCAAACCAAGCAGTTCACTTTGGCAAGCAGCCGCAATGTTTGTAAAGAAACCGATCGGATCGTTGAGGTGTATCGATTATCGTAAACAAAATAAGAAGACAATAAAGAACCAATATATGTTACCTAGAATTGACGATTTGTTCAATCAATTGAGTGGAGCCAAGGTATTTTTCTAGTTAGATTAGGCAACATGGTTCCATCAGCTTAGAGTAGCAGAGGATAGTATTCCTTTGACGGCGTTTAGGACCAGATATGAATCGTACGAATGGTTGGTGATGTCGTTCGGACTAACTAATGCCCCAACATTCTTCATGGACTTGATGAATAGAATCTTCCGAGAGCATCTGGATAGATTTGTGTTAGTATTCATAGACAACATTTTGATATACTCAAAGGATGAGAAGAGCATGAAGTTCATCTCAGAGTGGTGCTTGAGACGTTGAGGCAACATCAACTGAAAGCAAAATTTTCGAAGTGTCACTTCTAAAAGAAGGAGGTGAAGTTTCTTGGTCATGTAGCCTCAGAGAAATTGTTGTCAATAGATCCGGCTAAGATCGAAGTAATGAATAGTTGGAAGAGACCCAAGGCAGTGACCAAGATAAAGATTTTTCTTGGATTAGCTAGTTACTATCGGAGATTCGTTAAGGATTTTTAGCGGATAGTGGCACCGATGACTAAGCTAACTTGGAAAGTGAAGTTTGTCTAGACTGATAGGTGTAAGGAGGCGAACACTTATTGACTAATGCACCTATGTTAGTTGTTCTAAAGGGGAATCAGGACTTAGTTGTGTACACGGATGCATGTGGAACAGGATTGGAGCTGTGTTAATGCAAAGAGGTAAAGTGATTGCCTATGCTTCTCGACAGCTCAGACCACATAAAGTTAGATATCCAACTCATGATTTAGAATTAGCTGCAGTAATTTTTGCGTTGAAGGTGTGAAGATATTACCTTTCGGGAGAAAGATTCGAGTTGTATATGGATTAAAAGTCATGAGATATTTATTCTCTTAGAAGGAGTTGAATATGAGATAGTAGAGGTGCTTAGAGTTTTTAGCCGCTTATGACTTTGCTATTGAGTACACACCAAGAAAAGGGAATAAGGTTGCAAATGCACTTAGTAAAAATACCAAAATGCAGTATTAGTAATGATAGCCGAGTGGAAAGATTTAGAAGCATTGACTATGTGCAGAGTACAATTGAGATCTAAGTGTAGTTCTAGTTAAGAAACTGTTAGGTTGTCATGTTGAGAAGTCCGACCGGTGATGATTGAAAGGATTGCTTCTAAGCAAGAAGAGGATCCATTATTAGCTGAACGAATCATAAAGTTAAGGAGTAAGTTGGGGAGCGATGACTTGAAAGATTTTAGTCTTGACCAGAATGGGTGGTTAAGGAAGAAAGGATGACTATGTGTTCCGAACGTGAGAAACATTAGGAAGGAAGTTCTTAGAGAATGTCATCGTTCAAAATTCATTATTCATCCCATAGGAACTAAGATGAATCAGGATATGAAAAGGAGTTTCTTTTGGGAAGTTATGAAGAGAGATGTAGGCTTATGGGTGAGGCAATGTTTGAACTATCAACAAGTAAAAGCTAAACATTAGAAATCGAGTAGAGGAAATGAGTGTAATGGGTTATAGTGGACAGATTGACTAAGAGTTCACACTTAATACCCGTTAAATCGACCAGGAAAGCACCAAATTTAGATAAGTTATTCATGAGGAATATAGTTAGACCGCATGGAATTCGTAATAGTATAATAAGTGATAGTGACTCCTTATTCACTAGCGATTTTTGGAAGAGTCTAAAGGAGGCTTTAGGTACCACGTTCAAGATGAGTACCGCTTACCATCCGCAGTCAGGTGGGAAAATGGAGCGAGTTAATAAAGTCTTAGAAGATTTGTAAAGAGCTTGTGTGTCAGATTTTAGGGGATCATGAGAAGACCATCTACACTTAGTTGAGTTTTCGTATAACGACGGTTATCAGACTTGTATAGGGATGGCACCGTTTGAAGCTTTGTATGGAAGGCCATGCAAATATCTCATTTATTGGTTAGAGAACGGGGATAGGTTAATACTTGGTCCAGATTTGGTTAGAGAAGCTACAGAGAAGATTGAGTTAATTCGAGCTAGGATGAAGGAAGCTCAGTCTAGGTAGAAGAGTTATGCTGATAAAAGACGGGAAGACTTAAAATTCTTGGTTGGAGATCAGTCTTCATCAAAGTGCCACCGATGAAAGGTGTAATCAGATTTGGAAAGTGAGGAAAATTGGCACCAAGATTTGTTGGACCATTCCTATTATAGAAAGGATCAGGAAACTCGCATATTGAGTAGAGTTATCGAGTAGTTTAGCCGAAGTTCACAATGTTTTTCATATTTCTCATCTAAGAAAGTGTATTCGAGATCTAGAAATTACTATTACACTGACTGTGTTAGATGATCTAGTAATGGAACCGAATATGACTATTGTTAGAAAACCAGTTCGTATAGTTGCGAGGGATGAAAAAACTCCAAGGGACAAGACAGTCAGATTAGTCAAAGTCTAGTGGAGTGACGATGAGAGAGACTGCACTTGGGAAACTAAGAGCAAGATTAGAGATGCTTATCCTGACTTGTTTCATGGTATGTTTTACCTCTGTGTTTGATTGTTGTGAGCATCTTATCATAATTTCGAGAACGAAATTCTTTAAGGAGGGGAGTGTGACCCTAATTTTGACTGACATTATTCAGGACATTCAATTTGATAAATTAAATGAAATAATGTAGAAGGTTAAGGGAATTAGATTTGTTAATTAAAAGGGGCCATGCCTAGTGAATACATAAGCAAAGGAGAATTAAAGATAAGTAAGTAGGAGGAATATAATAAGAGGAATAGACTTTGTTATTATACCCTAAACCCTTTTATCCCTCATTTCTCATTCATTTCAACATTCATAAATAATACTAAAACCCCAAGAGCTTGGCCGGCCACCATTAAGAAGAATCAAAAGAAGATAAGCTAGGAATCAAGTAGAAAACTTGAAGAAGTTTAACCAAAGAGCAAATATCAATCTTCTTAACACCAAGCCAAGGTGAAAATTATCTTACATCTCATTTTTCATAAGGATTTTGGTTCAAGGTTTGACCCGAATTAATTTTGCAAATAACATGTTATGTTTGTTTGAATGGATATATATATATATATATATATATATGCTTGTTGATGATTATAGTGTTTCATATAGATTTTATGATAAGTTAGATTGGAAAACCTATAAAATGACATACAAATGATTTGCGTTTTTGATATATGGTCGAAAATATTATTTTAGAAGTGGGTTTCAAGTTTTATAATTTTTCAAGTTATTGTGGATTTATTATGAATTTTCTACGAAAAAATTGTTAGTATTGGGTTTAAATTATTTAAGATAATTATATGTTGATTTCGGGTCTGAAATTTATATATGTTAGAAAATTTATTAAAAGTGAATTATGGTGATTTTTGGGAAATTTTTCTAAGTATTTTATTATGGTTATAAAATTATTTAAGTTATGAAAGACTTAAATGCTTATATGTTTTATCACGGAGAAATGGCTTATTTGTTAAAATGTTTTAATTATAAATTTTGAATTCGATAGCCTTTTTTAAAAAG
Source organism: Allium cepa (assembly GCA_030765085.1). Classification (NCBI taxonomy): domain Eukaryota; kingdom Viridiplantae; phylum Streptophyta; class Magnoliopsida; order Asparagales; family Amaryllidaceae; genus Allium; species Allium cepa. The sequence goes on along the minus strand of CM060941.1, from coordinate 734,973,091 downwards.
ATTTTGATAAAGAGTGGTCAACTAATCATATTTTGACAAATCGGGCAAGTTAGGTAAAAAAAATTGCTTTAAAAGGGATTTAACCCGTTTTATTTTGAATTACAGCTTCACCACTTCCTTAACTAGCTTCCTCACCATGCTTAAATAGCCTTTCGACCTACTTGAAACTAATGTACATGATATCAGGTGATTGGTATGTAGTATATTGGAGAAAAGTGGAAAGAATGTTAGCGTCGAAGGTATGTTTTGAAGGGGTTGAAGTCATTCCAATAAGTTTTCGAATCAACTAACCTACCTTTGTTTAAAAAGAGGCTTTCTAACAAGTTGCCACTTGACTTTGCATTCAAGAGAGTTGCGTCTTACTTAAGTTTTAAAAGGAAGCTTTCGAAAGGATATTGAAGCTATTCCAAAGCCTACACTGACGCCTTCATACCTTTCAAATTAGCTAAGAAAGCTTTTCTTCATAGCCTTAGAACAACTTATTCGAAAGGTTGCTTTTGCCTTTTTACTTCGACGTCGCTTTCTTAATGCTTTCGAAAGGGTCATCTAACTGCTTTTAAATGGTTTCAGAGGCAATGATTTTGATAGGGTAGGTTTCGACGCTATCCTCTTCACCAATTCCTTATTTGGATTGAAGCTTTTGAAAAGGGTACTTTTGCTTCTGTTTCTTTGACCCAACAGTTATATTATATGTAAAACCCAATGGTTTTGAAAGGAATAATTATTAAAGGTTTCGAAGCAATGTTTTCACAATCCTTTACTTAAGCCCAATACATTCGAAAGGTAAGTGTGAGTGTTTCGAAAGGTATGTTTTTAGTATTTTGAAAGGAGGGTTCTAACGTTTTCGAAAGGTACGTATAAATGGGTTTGAAAGGGGATGTCTAAGTTTTTAAGTAAAACTTTCGAACGGGTTGTTTTGAATGATTTCAAAAGTTAATGTTTAAGGTTTTAAAACAAGGGTTTCGAAGGTTTTACTTTAGCCTCATGGCCTAAAGTTTTCAAGTGAAAAGGGTTGCACCTTATTTTGAAGAGACAGGTAAGCCCATTGATTAGATTTCATCAACATTATTTTGTGTAAAGAATATATCATGGCATAAGTGTTTTGAGTAAAGCATAGTATGTGATTTCCTTGTTTTATAAAGATACTATTCCAGGGATAAATCATTTACAAAGATTGTTTACAAGGAAATGGAATTTGAATTGGGTATTTAACCCTAAGTATATGACAGGAATGAAATTTGAATAGGGTAGTTAACCCTAAGTTTATGACTTAGATATTAGAAGTCCAGATGGGACTGGTTTATTGTCGCGCCCTATACTTTAGCTAATAGCCCTTAGCTAATATAAATCCAAAATTCCGGTGTGTAGGGCTATGTCATAAATGAGATTAAAATAATGTTACGCATAGAAGAGAATATAAAGAATAAAGATAGGTTTTTGGTGAGCCCTCAAAACCATTAGGATCAGTTGACCCTAGAAGGAGAAAGTTAAGGGTAGTCAGCCTAGTATTGTGTCTAACAGAAGTTAGATTATTGATTATGTCTGGTAGGCCCGAGTCAGCCAATGGTTAATATTTAACTAGATAAAACTATAGTGTGGACAGACTGTCCATTGGTTTCCTTATTATTTTGCATATATGCAATTGCTATTATTGTAATAATCAGTTTGACTATAGGATTTTGATTTGCAAAAGATAGGCTTTTCAAAGGATATTAGTGAGGGAAAATCCGTTCCGCTAAGCGGCGTGGTCTCTCTTAATATTAGTAAATCGAGATGTAATAGTATTATTTACACTAGGCTTTATGTCTGAATCGAAGTTTATGTTTTCCCCTTAAACTCTTGGGTGTATAAAATTTTATTTGAGTAGATTGAGAGTTAAGGAATTTTTAGTGGACGAATAAGCTTTCAAAGACATGTGTGAGGCAAAGCTAGCTATGTAGGAGCTATGCAGTATTGTTTTTGCTGTGATGTATTTAAGACTGATATGTCTATCTAGTACTCTAATCATCCAAGGGGGTATCTTCATATGCCGCTCTTGGCGTAATTTGTAATATTTATATTTGATCAAAATCTTGGAATCATTTGGGATCATGTAACTGAATATGATATATATGGATTTGAAATGTAATCAAAAAAGTTGTTTTGAAATATGTGTTGATTTTATTTCATATTCATGTGCTTCTGATATTATGGATACCATTAATATTGTCGTATTTTTTCACCGAAAGTTAATACTATAGATGACTGCAGCATCTGTAGCATTTAGCTTCGAGCCCCAAGATACAGGATGCTACAAGGATCGTTCTCGAAGTACTGAATGCACCTCCATAGAATCCTACACAATTATGCAAACGCGCCTTAGCAGATATCAATTGTATACCGATTATTATTGTGGTATGCACGTGACACAAACTATTTTCTGATTTATATTCTACACCCTAGACATTATCTGTTATATTACCATATATACTTATTAGATGTGTGGTTTTTTTGAGCGGATAAACGTTATGACATTCTTTGTAGTCTCAAAAGTACTGTTATATATTGATCGCATATTTCTTGAGTTTCTCACACCTGACTTAGGTCTGACACATGGTTTTTTTTCCCCTAAATTCATCGTATTCTCTTTCGAGTACTCTGAGAAAGTCAGGTATTAGTTGGAGTTTCATTGGAGCTCGATGTGACGAGCTGGATGTTTCACTTCCCGCATTGTTCTTATTTAGGCAGCATTACTATTATGTATATATCAGCATTTATAAGGATAGGTTGTTATAACTGTCCAGGCTTATGATGGTATTTTAAATTGTAACTCTAAAATGCTTTGCATCCTAGAATGACAGTTTTATACCATCTTGTGATATTATATGTTATCCTTCTACTGTGAGATCTGATATTTTATTCTTTGTTGTTCCATTTCATTTTCTTTTTATTTTACCCTAACAATTTTTTTTGACACTTGGATGCTCAACATGTGAATACCGTAGATGTATTAGCGTCGGCATTCAAGGGTCAAAAGGATGGTCATTACATCACCTAAAATAAATGACAACAACATATGGCACGGTGGATTAGGCCATATAAGTGAGGAAACGATTAAATAAGAAACCAAGGGTTTCTACCGTTGTCTAATTATGAATCGTTTGATACTTTTAAACCGTGTCTCAAAAGTTAAAAAAACTAAGCACACAATCAGTGGGAGAAATGAAAAAGAGTTACCGAACTCTAATGACTAGTACATGCATATGTACGCGGTCCTATGTATATAGGAACCAAACGTGGATCCCTATTCTTTATTACGTTCACCAACAATTTATCTAGATATTGATATGTGTATTTTTTTGAAACACAAATATGAGATCTACGATAATTTCATAGAAATAAGAAGGAAGTTGAAAATCAAACATGAAAAAAGGTGAAAATACTTCAATCTAGCGAGTACATAGCATATGAGCTCTAAGGGTACCTAAAAGAGAATTGGATAGCTCTCCAGTTAGTCTTCCTTATACTCCTTGACACAATGGTGATTTGGAAAGGTGAAATTGAACTTTGTCAGACATGGTTTAATCAATGATGAGTGAGACCAAGTTGCCACTTTCCTTTGGGGGGATATGTGCTTGAAACCCAATATATATGTTGAATTCTATACCATTTAAATATGTGCTCTAGGTATCATACAGTTATGGTCTAGGAAAAAAACCCACCTTAATTATTGTAAGGTATAGGGTTTTTTTGGCTTACATTAAGAACATAAACCCTATTAAACTTGAGGTAAGATCGGCTTATATAAGTTTATAGGGTATCCTAGAAATTCTCACAGGTACATATTCTACATACCGAGGAACAAAAGGTATTTGTTTTAAGATATATTAACTTTCTAGAAAAGGAATTTTTATCTTGATAAATTAGTGGCAGCAAGGTAGACTCAAATGAAATCCAAGAAACTCTCGTATAAATTGAATATTTTTCTTTTTCAGCAAGGCTAGTCGGCATTTTAAACTGCTGCCCACTTTTATTGCTCAAATTAGTTAAAGAACGGGTGATCAAAACAGGCTCTGGATTAGTTAATACAACAACAAAAGAAAAACACATGAGTTAGACAGAAAGGTCCAAAATACTAACCAAAGGAAGGACCACTAGTTCCCCATTTTATTAATGTCAGTGGCAAGACCATGAATATGCATCAACTCAGAGAAGAGAGTTGCAAGATTAGGAACAAACATCCTCGAGAGCTTGGAGTAGAGATAAGTTCTATCCTAAGATGCAACCAAAAACAATACGCAGTTGTTCTGTCCTTCACTTCCAATAGTTTTCAGAGACAGACCTTCCCCATTTATGTGACAAAAAAGTCTCCTAGATTCCTCTTTTTCACCCACAAACATATGGTAACTATACAGTGACGGGTTGTATCTCATTTTCGAACAAGGATGAATCCAAGCACGCTCATCGTGGTTTTAGAAAATATCCTCCTTCAAGGGATGAAAGTCAACCATAACTAAAGTAACCAGTGTGATGGAGGTATCTTTCCCTACTGCAATAGAGATAACAAGGACAGAGGAAGTAGGAGAAAGATTCCTATCTTAAGAGCCCATTTCAAAACTGGCATGGGAAGAGGAATCTTGACTGGAATAAACTAGGAAGTGGAGACGGACCTAACCGAACACGAATCTGCTGTATGACCAAATGACTGACAAGATATGCAAATATCTGGTTTCCATTTGTACTGAACGTCAATGTCCACATCATGACCTTCTGCTAATCTTACTTTCAGCTTTGATGGTTGTGACTTGGAAGGGGTGATTTCAATCAAAGCTCTGGTATACATCAAACTCTTATTGGCCTAAGTACTAGTATCAAAACACTTGAGATCACCTATTAGACTAGCAAGCTAGTTCAAACCAATTAGTAGCTACATGACAGACGAAATATGTGTAAAAGTGGCCCAAAGCGGACTAGAAAGAACCCACTCTCTCACTTTGTCCACCCCAAGACTCCATGGAGTGACAATAAAAGGTTTCCCCTCAATGATGATTAGGCTAGTCTCAATAGCTCTAAACCTATCTTACTTTTTAACGAATTTAAAATAAATCATGGTATTGAAATATTTGACATGGTGACTACCTTTCAATTTCCAAACTTGTTTACGTTGATCATGTACTTCTTTATATAGTGGGGATGAGTCTAAGAAAAATCCGACTAAGAACTCTAACTAATAATTCACGCCCTTCTTTGTCACTTCATCTAGTGGGACGCTGATTCCATCAATCTCAATAGTTTTGAATGAGCTAGGAGAGAAGATACCAACATTTTTGGGCAAATACTTAAACAATGATGACCACTTGTTCGAAGCAGGCATATCTACTGTAACACTGGGAAACACAGGAGAAACCTTTGTGTGTTTATTGTGTTTTGACATTCCCACAAATATTACGAGTCGTATCATACAACAGTTGTTAGGAATTCCATGCACTTCATGAAGCCCAGCTGCCAAATTACGACTACCAACACCCTCAATATCAGAAATACAAGCACCAAGAACAGACTATTAGAAGGTCCAACAAGTAATCTTGAATGCTAAGGAGAAATCATGGTTTTCTCATTAACAGTGAGAAAGAGGATTTTGTCATCCATGACAACAATCTCCTCAGATACCAATAAGCCTTGGGAGTACTGACTTTGCCTTCTGGTTTGATGCAATGAAACCAGATTGATTCTAATACAAAAATAAAGTTTTCACTTTTAAAAATGTACCTGATGGAGTAAAACTCATTGACCATAAATAGATCTTTAAGAAAAGGATCGGTAAAAATGGAAACATCAAGACGTGTAAGGCAAGGTTGGTGGCATAATGTTTCCATCAAATTCAAGGTGTTGCTTATGATAAAACGTTTTCTTCAACCAACATGCTTAAATCAATTTGGATTCTACTTGCATATTCTACTTATTATGACTACAAAATAGTTTTGATGGGCATTAAAAAATATTTCTAAATGGCGATTTAGAAGAGACTATTTATATGTCGATGTCAAAGGGTTTCAAAGTTAGTGGGCGTGACAACAAGGAATGTAAACTGTTAAGATCATTTTATGGTCTTAACCAAGCATCGAGGAGTTGGAATAAATGTCTTGACAGAGTAGTCAAATTGTTTTGTTCAGTAAAATCACAGTGGAAGCGTGAGTGTAAAAGAGAGAGAAATTAGTGTTGTAAAAATTCTTAGTTTTATACGTTGACAATTTCCTACGGCTTCGTGACAATGTACCAGTGCTACAATTAGTGAAAAATTGGTTTTCCAATAAATATTTGATCAACTATTTGTGAGAGACATCCTTTATACTAGGTATAAAGATTTTTAGAGATAGATCTAAATGGAGATTAGGATTGTTCCAATACATGTACATAAATAATGTACTAAAAAGTTTAATATGAAAATTTAAAACACATAAATGTTTCTATGTAGCATCGAATTGTTCTTTACAAGAATGACTCCCCATCTATGAATGAGGAGAGATAGTGTATGAGTAGGATTCTTATGCTTTGGTAATAGGATCCATCATGCACGCTACGTTATCTACTAGGCTAGATGTCGCTTTTGCATTAGGTGAAGTTATTTGATATTAATTAAATCGCGATGAGAAATTGGACGACAGTTTAGGTCATCCTAAAGTATTTAAGATATATTAAGGATTTGTTTCTAATATATGAAAAAATGAGCTCCTTATGAACTCATACTCAAACGTGAGTTCTCAATGTGACACCGATGATAATAAACCAGTCTCAGGATTCATATTCACCTCAAGCAGAAGGGTTATAGGTTGAAATGTTCCAAACAAGAAGTTGTAGTGGAATCAACCATAGAGGCAAGTACATTGCCTTAAATGATGTCACAAAAGCAGAAGTGCAGATGCACAAATTCATTAAAGGTTAGGATTGATCCCAAGCATTGAAGGTCTGACTCCAATGTATTATTATAATAATGCAATAACGCAGATTACCAAGGAACCATGAGCTTGCGAGAGGTCGAGACACATCTCCATATGTTCCACATGATAAGATAGTTTATTAATGATGGAGAGGTAGTGGCTGAGGGAGTGAATACTAAAGATAACATCGCAAATCTATTCAGCAAGGTTCTTTGCTATGCATTTAAAGTGCTCGGCAGTTTTATAGTGGTGGAGGTGCAAAATGTTATTGTGGAGGGATAAAGTGGGGATATAACAGAAAATAGAAGAGGTGTAGAAAACTTCACTAAATATAAGACCAAATACTTAAAGTTAATTTATTCTCATTCTCATATCATTTGTGTAGGAAAAAGAAATAGTTTTTGATCTTATATAGCAAAACAGAAGGCTATCATGATTTATGTTGTCTAGATTTGGTGACTATAGTAGATCTCTAACTTAAATTTTGCACCTATGCCTTCAAATTAGGTGTTCATCCTAACTTTATAGGTTTGGTTTAAAAGAGAACTAGTCAAATCAACCTTTTTATATTAATATTGATAAAGCGGATCCTAAAAAGCCTTGATTTTGTGGGTGTAATGGAAGGTAGTGGGCCTTAAAGAGGATGTATTATTTAATAGCGTTAAATGGAAAATCCTTAGCAGTCGAAGAGCACTTTACGCTTTAGCGAGGATTTTACAAAGCTTTAGCGGGGATTTAACTACATAGGTTCTTTGTTATTCTAATTTAGGTAGAGTGATCAAAGGTATGGACATGAGGCTATATAATTGCTTCAAGTGTAAGTGGGAGTTTGATAGAGTTAAAGGTGTATCCTAAGAACAATTATGCAATTCATTACAATACTCGCTTTGTATAAGAACATTGTTCGAAATAAAGTACGCTTTTGGTGTTCTTTCAATTGTATGTGTTATTATATTATGATATAAGTCATGATCCTAATACATGAAATATATACAAGCAGAAAATCCTTAGGAAAAGTAGTTAAGCAATTGTAGTTGCAAATATGTCTGTAACCATGTGTTCTAAATCAAATGTATTAAATTTTTATCCTTAAACTGTTCATAGTCAAGATATATCGAGAAAACTATATTGATATATCCATTGAGACAAGTTTATGTAATGCTCTTTGTATTATGGATGTTGAACTACTCATAACCGATGCTGACATTGAGGGATTATATACTCGTGGTTATTTGGAACAATCACATATAAATCATGATAGTCTTATATAGGTTAAAACAACTAAGTCAAAATAGAAGATCTCATGCAACGATGTGTAATAGACTTCAGACTTGGGAATACCTTTAATCTGGAATATTTAAACTGGACTCTAGTTATGGTCAATCACATGTCATAACAATAATGTTACGACCATAGTTGGGTATACATTTAACTACTTGAAGAGAAACATAACTCAAGAGAGGATTTGTCTCCTTCATTGTAGAAGATTAGTATCACCATAATTGATAGTCACTTTAATGTTAAAATCTCTGCCCAAGTAAATCGGTTAATCAATACATGTTATCATATTGCACTAAGAGCTTTAAAGCAGAACTACGCAATTAACTGTGGATGTAATGACCCTCAAATTTACCACATTAATATTAATTAGTTATCAACAATCATTTATAATTAGATTGATGGTAGAAGACAATTTTCAGTAGAATTTTGTTTTGTTGGGTCAAGTGCATTGATAGCGGGGATAAATGGTGAAATAAATTAAAAAAACCATTTATTAGTTTGCACAAGATCGTATTTTGTGTTTATATAATTATACATATAACAAATTTTATTCTAAATCATATTAGTATTTATTAGTAATAGAATTCGAAAATGTTTTTAATTTTTTAATTTTAATTAAAATATTTATTTATTTGTTATTTTTAATAATAATATGTTATTCTTAGTTTAATATATTCATTTAATTTTATGTTTTAATATTTTGATATGTTCGAATTCATATTATGAAAATCATACACACACACACACACACACATATATATATATATATATTGAAAGGTATAATCCAACCTATGGATAAAATGGAAACATGTGTATAATTACACGTTGTGATTTACGGTTAATAAATGCATAAGTGATGTCAAATGTCAATAATACTTTCAACAGGATATACATATGCAAAAAAATAAATTTACATTTACACTAACTTTTTTAGCCTGTTAATTTTAAACATTATTTATATAAATATACATGTAACATATTTATGTGTGTGTGTATATATTCTCTATAATATTATGTAATGATAAATTTATTATTATATATATACACATGTTAATTTATATGTGTGTGTATGCGTATATGTATATATGTTTATTAATTAATATTCGGTTTATATGTAAATGTATTTAATATATTTAAATTCAATAATTAAAATAGGTTTGACCTTTCCAAATCTGACATATATGTGTGTGCGTGTGTGTGTTAATTTTTTATTAAGGTCGTTAAAAAATAATTTTTTAGTTAAAATGCCATTGGATTTTATAATTTGAAATTTTCATAAAATTTAAATTTAAAACTTGTTTGACTTTTAAAAAAAATTGAAATAAAATAAAATTATCTTTTTGTAGAATCCAAAAGTTTAAAATAACGTCTTTATAAAGAATTTCCATACTTCAATTTCACACACACACACATCTATACACATATAAAATTATTATTTTGATGTCTAATGCGAGAGTAGATATGAAATATCTTTCAATATTAAAACTAATATAATTCTATAATTTAAATTTACAAGATATTTATTATATATAACAAAATAGGTGGGTTAGTTATCAGTAAGCAAAGAGAAGTTCATATTTATTCTGGATGTAGATATCAAGCAGCTAAATTTTTTGTACTTCATCACAATGCTCACGTTATATGCCCACTATCATCCTTCCACGATCTATTCCAATGCTTCTTCTATTAACCCGTTCAGCGCTCTTTTTCTGAAGAATGGTTGTTGTCTTCCTCTCCAATGTGCAAAAGAGAGAGACGAGTTTTGTTCATAGATACCAAGGTTTAAATTTTTTCGTAGATACCAAGGTTTGAATATATTTAAGTTAGTTCATTTTTTTGGTTTACATCTTCTCATATTAACACTTACAAACACACATAATCTAAACAATACTTCAAAAAGCCAAATGTAAAAGGTTAATTTATTAGAAAAAACAAGTTTCTCAACTATTGATTTATGATAGAAGGTTATATTTTTAACAATTATATTTAAATTTCTTTTTTTAACCAAACAAGTCATCAAAATCTCATTTCTTGAGAACTTCGACCATATTAGGGGTTGTACAACACATTTATATGTGATAATATCCATCCTATCTGTAGCGCCCCACCCCAAGATCTACATTAACAAAGAGAATTACTGGGCAATTACGTCTGCTAATGCGGACAATAGGGCTGGTTAAGGGCGACCATCATAGTCTTGCATTAAATAAGGATAAGTATGTTGATTTAGTACTCATTTTTTTCCATTTCTTCTCAAGTATTCGGCATACTTAATTCCTATCTAATACACTACTATGGTGGCTATAGAATTGATTCAGAAACAAAATATAATGACTACAATAATCTCAAGTCACGGAACAGCAACACAGATAATATACATATACACATACAAATACATCAAATGTAATACAACATGCCACTGGTGGTATTCAACCACAATATACACATACATCCCCACAAAAGAATATATACATCATGATGTTCACAACAAAATGACTGCAACACCAAAACTATGCCATATCCAAAGTCGATGGTGGAGTCCAAAAGGTAAAGCAAGCTAAGAGTCCCACTACCTAACCTGCAACTTGGTCTGACCCGAGTAATATATACACGGGTCAGGCTAACTAGAAAATGATATTAGCTAGAAATAAGAGGAATATAAGTGCATAAGGGAACTCTTCCTATAACTATAAACGAAAGGAACAAGTATAGTGTTATCCCGCCTTTTGTCAAGGCCGTGACACCAAGGACTTGACTAAAAACCAAGGACAGTTCGTCCTAGAGATCGGTTATACATAGGTTCACTATGGACACTGGTAAATTTTGCCTGACTCTGGATCGAGCTATAATTGATATGACACGACAAGCAAAGCTATGAAAGCCACCATTCCAGATTTCAAGTCAATCGGAGTTCGTATGCTCAAGATATTGATCGATCAAGGTTGAGAAAACCAACTCTATTCGTATCCATCCAATTTCGTATCCATCCAATTTCGTATCCATTCCCCAAAAGAGATTCAGCTTGTATCCATCGCCTACTAACTTCCTTCATATCCATCAAAATGAAGCTACTTCATATCCATCATGTTAACAACACTTTGTATCCATCAACAAATGTCCATTTCGTATCGGTCTCCCTCCATCCATCTTGTATCGATCTCCCACCATTAATACGAAGAGCAACAACCACCGATCGATACGAAGAAGGCAACATGAAGCATCGATACGAAGGCGACCTCCAACCATCGATACGAAGTAGCATGCAAGAATCGATACGAACAGATCCATGCATGACTGATACCAAATAGTATCGATAGATACCAAATAGTATCGATACGAAGATGACAATGCCATACAAATCCAAACTTGCATCGATCATATCTCAAGATCTACGAGTCCAAATGCTACCAAATTTTCACAGGAGCTTGTGTACTACCTCAAGAATGTACCTGATCGATCCCAACCTGAAAGGACCAATTATTGATCGATACGAAATCAATTCGTATCGCTCTCAAATCGAGTCGAAATCACCTGAACTCGATCCCGTGGGCCCACCCACGTGAGAGTAGAAGTCTTTCGAGATCTGAGCGAGATATTTGCCGCCCGCGCCTATAAATAGTGACCCTGAACCTATAGAAAATGGACTTTTGGCTTCTCTATGCTAATACTCTTCCGAAATCACTACCATACTTTAGTTTTATTGTTGTAATCTCTTGTAATCAGCAAGTCAAATTCAATAAACATCAACCATTTCATAGTGGACATAGGCAATACGTCGAACCACTCTAAATTTGTATGTTTCTACATTTTTTATTATCTGTTGATTGGTGCTTTTGTTAGATCTGCCTCATTTTACATTTATTTTCTTCATTTTATCTCTTCAAACACATCCGAAGAGTGTTGTGCCCAATTTTGGTACAAACACTTAGGTGCTTTCACTGAGAAAACCCAGCTTTTCTCCGCTTCATTGAATCTACTACCGTCGTTGGATTGCAAAATCTAAGGAGAAGTTCCAGACCTGTCGTCCAGTGGTTCCCTTTATTCTATCAGAGTGCTCCAAATCTAAGAGGAACTACATTCATCATGATTTTCGTTTCCATATTTTCGTATCCAGAAAATATAAGGATTTTCGTATCCATGAAAATATCACGATTTTCATATCCATATGTTCGTATCCATGAAAATATGAAGATTTTCGTATCTATATTTTCATATCCATAAAATATGATGATTTTTATATCCATGAAAATATCATGATTTTCGTATTCATATTTTCGTATCCAGAAAATATTATGATTTTCGTATCCATATTTTCGTATCCATGAAAATATGATGATTTTCGTATCTAGAAAATATCATGATTTTCGTATCCATATTTTCTTATCCATGAAAATATCATGATTTTCGTATCCATAACTTCGTATCGATCCGTCTATGTCCAATTCGTATCGATAGTCAAATACAGTATGTATCGATCCAGCTACGTCCAATTCGTATCGATCCTCGAATACACTTCGTATCGATCCGGCTGCGTCCAATTCGTATCGATACTTAAATACACTTCGTATCGATCCAGCTACGTCCAATTCGTATCGATACTCAAATACACTTCGTATCGATCCAGCTGGGTCCAATTCGTATCGATCCTCGGATACACTTCGTATCGATCTAGCTAGGTCCAATTCGTATCGATCCTCGGATACACTTCGTATTGATATAGTTGTGCGCATTTCGTATCGATCCAGCTGTGTGCCTTTCGTATCGATCCAAGTGTCCAATTTTCGGATCGTTCAATTTCACCAACATTTGTATCGTTCAATCATTGCTGAGAACGATACGAAATTTTAAAAAAAAATCGGGTACAACCCAAATTTCCAAAAAAAAGGCATAGTGAATTCAAAGCTCAACATAATGAAGGAACATTCCATCCACGCTCCTGATCGTTCCATGATTGAACATAACATAAGGGATTAGAGCAGCAGATGCTGAGTTACAATCAAGGAAGGGGTAAAGAAATACTACTCAGCCGGTGCTCCCAGAGGCTGGAGAACCTAGCTAATACGTCAAAAACTGGAGTTGGTTAATATGTCATGCTTCCAAGGTGGATTGCAACTTCGTATAATTGACCATCTTTCACATTCCTGAATTGAAAACTATGGTACGATGGTTAATGTGACGACTGTCCTACACTGTCTACTCTGCCAACTCAAAGCATATCTGGTCACCACTGCACCATCTTCAAATTACCAATCTTAATCATACCATGTCCATATGACTAGAAGCATGGCATATAACCTCTAGAGGACTTTTTTACTATTCTATATAGCTCTCCTGCCTGGATGAGAGTTTGGGACAATCACCAATCTATTAGCCCGTCTTAACCAACACACCTTCCAATCAGCGTTACCAACCACTCAAAAGTTGGGCAATCATGCATGTATCATTCACTAGTATTACAAAACCATGTAGCTAGAAAATGGACCTGACAATGGCAATTGAAGTATCGTTCCCAGTTGAGACCCATTCATTGAAACCATTCTACATGTAGAATTTCCAATGAAAATTCAACATACCAACCATGTCAGCATGCTATGGAAACGCAACCCCCGACACTACCTCATGAAGTGAGAATGTTGCATGGATTCCACCAAGAGTGATAACTGCCATCAAATGCAGATGTCTTCCCCCATTCCTCAAAGAAGACTGTCAATCGTGGTTAAACATACCAGTTCCACTTCTCATATTACTGAAGGGAATGAAAAGCTGGCAGCCAACGAAATGTTTGAAGTCCACAGCCAGTTGCTGCCAACACACATAAATGAATTTATCATAAGAGCTTGTTTCTAGAATTTGATAAGAGAATAGGTGGATAGTCGCCTTAGCTACACCAACATGTCCAAGCCAATATTGAGTTGATGAACCAGATGAAGGATCAACATGGCGAGATAAGGAGGGAACCTACTCCATACTCTAGATCAGAAAACTCCCCTTCTTTAGATGGCTAGCATGGATGCCAACGCTATAAGGCTGAACCAGAAAGGATAGTTTCGACAATATGTGCAAGCCACATAAAACGAAGGGCAGGGAACCCCCAACCCCCACCGATCAAGAACTTTGATCAAATTGAACCACTTGCATTAGACTTCCTATTGGGAAATGCTGCTTCACTTATCAATGAGATTTAATATGATCTCTTTTGAATTATTTCTATTTCAATTTCATTTATGTTGTGAAATATGACCGACTTGAATTAAACTACTTGCAAATGGTGTAGGTAACCAAGTACTCAAGGTTGGGTGCCAAACAACCTCTATGGACTATGATCAAGTCGTTGAGGTATCATCATGACGAGCATGATTCAACTGCTTATCGACTACTACATGCCCCTGATTGGGGGCAAGGCATCAAAGCAAAAGAGACCGATAGGGTTAGGACTCTAGTATAAAGTGGATGCAACCGACCATCCACTCATCTGCCTATGCAATTTAATTGGAGATCTGAGAGAGACTTAGAGTAATATGTCCCAACAATGCACTCTCCGTCTCGTACTTGAAGCTCGCCGAAGTACTTACGCTTCTTCTGATGCCCAGTTAGATTGGAATCACACTAAGAATGGACGTGGACGTGAAGTGACCATCCATGCATCCAATCCTACATTAAACACCTGGGGTTATTTGAGAACACATGTTTAAATGGATATGATTTGACCATTCACTTTCCAGCTTGCGTCAGTGATTCAGCAAAACAATCATGCCTTAAACCGACTTCATCAGGGCCCAAGCCTCAATTTAAAGTCATCTACGACTGACTGCCTACTCGCTAACCATCATGAGCCATCATTCCAACTCTCTTCCTTAACCCGACCGAAAGAGCGCAAAGCATAAAGTGGATGTGACTGGACTGTCTGCTCTCCAACTCTTCCCCCTGACATAGGTGAAAATACACAACTCAAAATGGATGTAGTTTGACCATCCTCTCCTCTGCTCAAGCTCAAAGCTTGTCAGAACACTAATCTTACTCCTTAGGCTTGGCAAAAGCGAAATCCAAATGAACATGGATGCGATTCAACCGTCCATCAACTAAATCTCATCCTTCATTGAGGGCAGATAAGTGGAAAATAATCGGGATCCCACCGATCACTCGCTAAGTGAAACCCCGAGCTCGGGGACAAGCCATCACACTGCAGCCAAAAGGGATTGATACACGACAATCTTCTAACTAGTTCCGGCTCCCAGAGTGTGAGCTGGAGTATAAACTTATGGACACGGGCTCGAGGAGGGTGG
Organism: Allium cepa; assembly: GCA_030765085.1. Lineage (NCBI taxonomy): Eukaryota > Viridiplantae > Streptophyta > Magnoliopsida > Asparagales > Amaryllidaceae > Allium > Allium cepa. Next base: position 734,957,610 of record CM060941.1, on the reverse strand, counting down.
GTTCGTCCACCTATCGACTTCACCCATGTTCAACCTAAGCCCCAGGAGGATGGATCCGTCCATCTAACAACCTCGCCTTTCATACTTACAGACGTGGGCTCGAGGAGGGTGGATTCGCCCACCTAATGATTTCACCCATGTTCAACCTAAACCCGAGGAGGATGGATCAGTCCATCTAACGACCTCGCCTTTTATATTTACAAGCTCGAGGAGGGTGGATCTGTCCATCTAACGACTTCGCTTGCTTACTCAGGGTGGATGTGATACGACCATCTATGTACCTGATCAACTTCTTGTTCCCAGAGTGTGAACGAAATCCTAAATCCTAAACAGATATGACTGACCATCTGTCGGCCAACTCCAGATTACGAGAGCGTGAACATGAGTATAAACATTAACTAACTCTAGTCCCGAGAGCGCAAACTGGAGTATAGACACCAATTGGGTGTGACTGACCACCCATCAACTAACTCCAGATTCCCAGAGTGTGAACTGGAGTATAAAACACTGACTCACTCTATTCCCAAGAGCGTGGAATGGAACACAAATGCCAAATGGGTGTGATTGACCACCCATCAACTAACTCCAGATTCCCAGAGTGCAAACTGGATTATAAACATCAACTAACTCTAAGTCCCCAGAGTGCGGACTGGAGTATAAACACCAACTGGGTGTGACTGACCACCCATCAACTAACCCTGATCTCGAGAGAGTAGACTGGAGTATAAAGACCAAATGGGTGTGACAGACCACCCATCAACTAAGTCCGGTCCTCAAAGCTAGGATTAGAATATAAATACCAGAAGAGATGCAATTCGACTGTCCATCTATTAACTTTGATTCCTCAGCAAGTCCTGTAGTATAAAAAGTGGATGTGGCTCAATCGTCCGCTTTCCAACTCTACCCTCAATTGGGGGCACACTTATCACACAAAATCGGATGCGATCCGACCATCCAACACTAAGCAGGAACGACACGACCATCCATGCATCAACTCTTATCCTCGGCATAGAACCCATAACATAAATTTATAGGGATGCACTCCAAACCTACAAGACAAAATTTCTTCCTTGATTCGACAGGGAGACGCAGATTCGCAAAAGACCTAGCTGGATGTCCTATTCTAAATTGATATTACTACCATTCAACCGCAAATGAACGTGACATGACCGTTCATCTGCTAACTCTCACCTATGATCCAATGGATTGTGCACGCAACATGGACAGGTTTGACCCAACCACCCACCAATCAAATCTTCCTATAATTCAGTAAGGGAAACATGAAATCAAAGTTGTCGTAATGTGACCAACTACACTTCGACTTTCGCCATTGACTAGTGCCAGAGGAGTTAATCGAGGAAAATGCAGTTCAACCATTTTCTGCTGAAACTCTTAGTCCATAGAGTGCGGACCGGGGTATAAACATCAAATAGGTGCGATTAATGGCCCTTTAACTGAATATGGTCCCCAAGGTGAGGCTACAAACATAGAAAAATGAATGAATGTGACTCGACCATTCGTTCACTAACTCTGACCTAAACTCGACATGAGGAGTATAAACTCACTACATGTGCCATTAGACCATCCATGAACTAACTCTACTAACCCAAGACTGGGGGTAGAAGTAAAAATCACCGAAAGAAGAGAAAGAAGACTTGTTGCATCTCCAGCTTAGCATCCTTTACAACTTAAGGCAACGACTACAAGGAGGCTTTAATGCCAACCAATCAGAATGATGCTCGAAGTTACAGGAAATCAATTATATCATACCATCGGATCGATGGGAAATATCAGTCTGCACCTTTCATATCATACCATTGGATCAACAGAAAATGAGGTACGATCATTCTACATCGTGTCGTTGAATCGACGGTCAATATCGATCCTCTTCGACTACAAATCGATGTGACCCGAACATCCATCGAATACCTTTGACCAATAGAGCATGGACAGAAGAATAAACCACAAATGAGTGTGACTTGACCATTTGTCCTCCGTTTCCTTCCATCGATCCATCAGGAAGGGCATGAGACTAGATGATCATGACATGACTGCATTTGAGATGACTTTGTCCCTAGATCTAACGAGAGAACGTAAATCAAAATGGACGTGGTTGATCGCCCAACTCCAAAAGAATGCAATGCAACCATTCATTCTTTGAATCTTACCACGATCCAACTAAACGAGCAATTCACAACAAGTGCAACCTAAATGTCCACACACCGATTCTTACCCTGGATTCGATAAGGAAAGCATCAATCCTGCATTGGATCTGACTGGACGATTCACTCTTCAGTTTTTGCCCGGAGTATGGCAACATAAGCAGCGAAGTGGATGTGATTTACCTTCCAGAACTTAGCTCATGTTCATATGTCGATAAAGCAACGAAGTATTCTGCCTAGAGGAAAAAACTAGAACATATTATAGGATAGGCACGACTCAACCGTCCATCGGTTAACCCGACCCATGGTTCAATGGGATAGAATACAAAATTGAAGCAGACATTATCTACCTTGCCACTTATCGAGATACTCCCCAGACTTGGGGGCACGAGCAAGATGATAAGATGAATGTGATTCAACCATTTATCAATCAACTCTGGTTCTTAATGCTTGAGCTACAGTATAAATATAGCGGGGATGAGACTCGACTATCCACGTATTGCATCCGCCAACCCGACACTAGGGGCAAAAGAGTGATTATCCAAGAGATGACTAGGACAATTTAAACCTATGACCCGTGCCTGATATCCATAACAACTCTAGGTTGCGACCAAATGGATGCCTAGAGATAGAATCATCGGATCAATACCCGGACTTATGGGCAACTGATCATCATTCCGACCCTTACAATGAGCAATGGATCGCGAGTACATTGAATGGAAAGCGCATTACTCAGAATCACAAGTAGAATTCAAACTCATATCTAGAGCCAGCTATGCTGCAGCACGCAATACAAGGATAAACTCTACTAAGCCTTTGATTAAACGTCCCTACAAGCCTGATCATTTTCCATTGCAAATAAGCACATAAAGTGCCTACAGCTTATCACGAGTTTTGAAGATCAGATCACAACTCAGCACGGTGATGATGGAAGAGTTAACTGCTTTACTCCAGCTGAATCTTGATGTGTTCGCTTGGACTGAACCTCATATATACATACGGCTCTCACCAGCTATTGATAACCCTACATTAAATGTAAATATGAGGCTTATCTCGATGAATAAAAGTGATGCGATGTGGATCCAGAGAGATCTACTGCACTTAAAAAGGAGGTGAATCTACTCAAAACTGATGGGTTCCTCTACCCAAATGAGTATCTAATCCTTTACTTATAAGAAAAATGAACAGAGAGTTACGGAAACATGTCAATTACTCAGATTTGCATGGGGAATGACAAAGCACAACTTTCCACTTCCAAGGATCAACCAACTGGTGAACTCGACCATCGGACATGAATTACTCACTTCCATGGACGCAAACTCAATCAGATATTGAAGCATGTCCCAAACCAAGAACAACGGTTTCGTTATTGACTTGGTCCTATAGTGCTATATTACAATCCCTGAATTCAAACTTAAGAACACTAGTGCTACTTACTAAAGGACGATTAATAGATCGTTCAAAAATCAGATCAGGGTTAGTATGCTCGTGAGGTCACGACTATCAAACGACCACATCGATGACTTGGCAGAGATATTCAGTGCTCTCCAAAAAATGCAAGATGAAACTCGATCCTTTGGAATGCTCTTTCAGTACTACATCAGAAAGATTCTTTGTTTTCATCATCAATTCTCATGGAATCGAGGATAATTTGTAGAAAATTCTGACAATTAAAGGCACCAATGTACCGAGGACAACCAAACAGGTACGGAGCCCAAGTCGAAAGATTACCGTCCTAAGTTGATTCAACTCTAGGACCATCTACAAGTGAATTCTCTTCTTCAACCTGACTAAGAGAGGGAAGAGAACTTTTGAATGAACTAACAACTGCGTTGATGCAATTCCAGCTCTAATAGATCGCTTAAAGAGACCTTCCATTTTACCCAAACCTTTGGATCGCGAAGATTTATATATCAATTGGGTCATGTCAACACACATTCTAAGCATCGCAATATGTAAAGAGAAATGACGACCAGCCGTTTGATAGGTCCTATAGCAACCTTAGATGTCCAGAAGGTTACTCGAATGGAATATCTTATCTAAGCCAATTTAGATGACTATACGAAAAGCAGTGGAGAACTGTCCAACCGATGGAGAATGTACACAGATGGAACCTTCAATAATCTATTTTCTAGCGTCGAAGTTGCATTAATGACTCCCGAAAGACGATCGATCCACTACACCCTGAAACTCAACTTCATATCAACAAATAATGAAGCTAAGTATGAAGCCTTGGTCACCACGCTCAAACTTACAAGAAAACTAGGACTGGAAACTTTACATATCTTATGTGATTTCTAATTAGTGGTATGCTAAGGCAGGGAGGATTATTGGACTAGGGTGCAACGTCTTGCTTCTTATCTTAGCTGGATCCAAAAGCTACTAGCCGACTTCGAGAATTACACCATTATACACATCCTTAGAGAACAAAATGAAAAAGCCAAGTCACTGGCCAAGCTAGCCAATTCTGGGGATGCGCGACAAAAAGGCTTTGTCCCAGTTGAAATACTTATTATTCCAAGCATTGACATATGAAGCTCAAATAGATCTTAATCGTGGATCTAGGAAAGGATTCATGGATGACTCCTATCAAAGATTTTCCACAATCGGGGATTCTTCTTGAAAAAAGGAATGAAAAATGGCATATCCTCTGTGAAGCATCACTACATGATTATGTCTAGATCATTCAATTCCACCTATACAAAGCATTACTCTTGTATCCATCAATCCGAGAGCCAATATTATGTATCCATCGATATGAAGCATACATTCCAACATCTCAGATCGATCTAGGAGAGGATCGATTCAAAGGAAGGACTTAAGACAACCATCGAACATTGTTACAACTTGAATTTCACATTGATCCAGGAAAGAATCGATACGAAACTCAATCCAAACAAAAACTAAAGAACTTGACAGCGATCCGTGAACATATAAACATAAACAGGAGTCAGGTTGACATATGTGCATGTATGACGAACTAACATTTGATTTTCAAGGTTAACAGGGATTGAATGCTCACCTGATGACAATCAAAATAGTGAACAACAAATCGCTAGCGCTCAACACTCAGTTACAACTAAACACTGCATGATCATCGATAATCAACAGTTTGACATCTACATCACTGAAGATCAATCAAAGGTTACATCATTTGACGAAAAGATAACAATTACTTAGCGAATCGGATAGAATTTTTTCAGAATGAAGGATACAGCTTTTCAAAGCACGTCATGTTCACACAAGACGTACTGTGGGGGGAAAATGTTATCCTGCCTTTTGGCAAGGCCGTGACACCAAGGGCTTGAATAGAAACCAAGGACAGTTCGTCCTAGAGATCGGTTATACATAGGTTCACTATGGATACTAGTAAATTTTGCCCGACTCCGGATCAAGCTAGAATTGATATGACAAGACAAGCAAAGCTATGAAAGCTAACATTTCAAATTTCAAGTCAATCGGAGTTCGTATGCTCAAGATATTGATCGATCAAGGTTGAGCAAACCAACTCTATTCGTATCCGTCCGACTTTATATCCACTTCTCAAGAGAGATTCGGTTCGTATCCATCACCTACTAACTTCCTTCGTATCCATAGAAATGTAGCTACTTCGTATCTATCATGTTAACAACACTTCGTATCCATCAACAAATTTCCATTTCATATCGGTCTTCCTCCATCCATCTCGTATTGATCTCCTGCCATCAATACGAAGAGCAGCAACCATCGATTGATACAAAGAAGGCAACATGAAGCATCAATATGAAGGTGGCCTCCAACCATCGATACGAAGTAGCATGCAAGCATCAATACGAATAGAGCCACGCATAACCGATACAAAATAGTATCGATATGAAGACGACAATGTCATACAAATCCAAACTTGCATCGATTATATCTCAAGATCTACGAGTCCAAATGCTACCAAATTTTCGCAGGAGCTTGTGTACTACCTCAAGAATGTACCTAATCGATCCCAACTTGAAAGGACCAATTATTGATTGATACGAACTCTATTCGTAGCGCTCTTAATCGAGCCGAAATCACCTGAACTCGATCCGTGGGCCCACCCATGCGGGAGCAGAAGTCTTTCGAGATCTGAGCGAGATATTTGCTGCCCACGCCTATAAATAGTGACCCTAAACCTATAGAAAATGGACTTTTGGCTTCTCTACGCTGATACTCTTCCGAAATCACTATCATACTTTGGTTGTATTGTTGTAATCTCTTGAAATTAGCAAGTCAAATTCAATAAACATCAATCATTTCATAGTGGACGTAGACAATACATCGAACCACTCTAAATTTGTATGTTTCTACATTTTTTCTTATCTGTTGATTGGTGCTTTTATTAGATCTGCCTCATTTTACATTTACTTTCTTCATTTTATCTCTTCAATCACATCCGAAGAGTGTTGTACACAATTTTGGTACAAACATATAGCTCAATTACAATGCCATGGTATACATTCACAAAGGGTTGTCGCATGAATAGGTTTAGTTCAACATAAGAAATCCAAACTCAAGGGCATTCAACACAAATGTAAGAAACCATACAAAAACCATAAGACAAACTCATCAAAATTTCCAAACTCAAATCTAATGGACTTCTCAAAAAGAGTTCAATACTCATAAAAACGAAATCACCATTTGTATATATATGTATGTATAACATCTCATATAGCATTAGGCTATCGATGTAACAAGGACACCTTAATATGTTGAAATCGTAGTAAAACATAGAAAACTCAGAAAACCCGGATTGGCCAAATCCTTGATTGTGAAGCAAAAGCAATGCAGCACGTGCTAAACTTTTGTCCCGTGCTATTTATAAAGTAGGTACCTTGTTGAATCATGAGTTTTGATTCATGACAAAAAGCTTAAAATGATCAGTGATGAGACTATACGATCAAGCGACAAAAAAAGAATGAGATATGCTAGCTGTTAAACTACAAAGGAGATGAGCTTCAAATCTAAGTATAGTATAATTATTTACTGAAATTTTAGTCTTATATATGGTTTATAATTGTTAAAATCTACCCTCAAGTACTTTACACATACTCAAAGTTGTTTTAAGATTCAAAATTTTAAAAAATATGTGCAAACTGTGCACTGACAACCAGGTCAGTCGACTGACCGAAAACAACCAGTCGCCTGACCGAAAACAACTAGTCGACTGACCATGTTCAGTACACAAATATGCACTGTTTTACACTACCTTTAAATATTCAGTAGATTGGTCGACTTTGCTCAGTCGACTGACCGACTCTAACAGCTATTTTTTTAAAAGACACTTCTAATTGTGAAGAGTTTCGAATCAAATTGAAGAGATATGGCTACATCTTTTGTTTGAAACTCTTTGTGAATAGTTGTAACTATTTGTTCACTATATAAACATGTTAGAATCACTTCTCAAATTACCAATTTTTATTTTGATTTCTTGCTATATTCTCTACTATCTATCTCTGCAATCTACAAGCAATCACAATCTATATATTGCTTGAATCTATGAATTAATTAATATATTCTTCGATTCTAAGCAATATCTTCCTTTCATATCTTCACACACACAATATTTACTTGAGGATTTGATTATAAGAAGGGTGTACTATTAAAAGACATATCTGTGTTATTTAGAACACAAGTGTCAACTATTTTATTTACCAGTAGAAGTCATGTTCGGTTGTTCAGGCGGTAAAAGTCCTCTTCAGCTGTTGAGGCAGAAAAATCCTGTTCGGCTACTCAGGTGTTGTATACCTATTCCTCCAGGTTAAGAGAGGGGTTTATAGAGTTTAAGTCCAGAGGGTAGTCTAGGACTAGACATAGAACGGGAAGTTCAAACCAGTATAAAAAGTCCTGGTGTGCTTATTTCATTTACTTTATCTATTATCCAAATTATATCTCTGCACTAATATAATACTCCATATTACATGATCCTAAGTGATAACTAGCCACACAGTAGTCGCTTTCATTTGGTATCAGAGCAAGGACATCCTATAACCGTAACACAGTTATTTGATAAATTTTTTAATATGGATAGTAACACTAACTCTAGCATTAACATTGACTCTAGTTTCACTAAAGGACAGTCAACTGCTCGACCACCACTATTTGATGGTCTTAACTATAATTATTGGTCTACTAGAATGAGAATATATATGCAAGCTAATGGTTCTGAAACCTTGAATATTACCCAAAAGGAATATACCATGCCAACAGAAGATTTTTCAACTTGGACTGCTGCACAAAAACTGATGCTACTTCAAATGCTAAAGCTATGAACATGTTATTCTGTACATTAGATAAAAATGAGTTTAATAGGGTCAGTATGTGTACAACTGCTTATGAGGTATGGAGAACTCTAAAAGTAACTCATGAAGGAACTAACAAAGTCACACAAAGAAATGTTGAAAAATCAGTTCCAAAATTTCAAAATAAAACCAAACGAAACTATAAATGACATGTACTCTAGATTTCAAGACATATATCACTCACTATTGGCACTAGGAGAATCCTTTTTTGATTTTGATATAGTATCCAAAATCCTAAACTCTCTAACGGATGAATGGGAAAGAAAGGTCTTCGCTATTGAAGAAGCAAACAACCTTTCCACTATGAAACCAGAAGAGTTAATTGGAAATCTAATGTCATATGAAGTGAATTTGCAGGCAAAGGAAGTTCAAGCACAGGATAAGAAGAATCTAGCCTTTCAAGAAGAAAAAGATGATTCAGATTCAGATGAAGAGGATATGACACTTATTGCTAAGAATTTCAAAATGCTTTTGAAATTCAAAAAGAATAATAAATTCAGGAGTTACAGAAATAACTCCAACAATAACAATAATAACACTAAACCATCATCCTCTGCTATGGAATGTTATGAATGTCATAAAAAGGGACATATGAAGAAAGATTGTCTAGAGAAAAGGATAAACAAATTCAAGAAGAAAGCATTTTCAGTAACTTGAGATGATTCAGATTCTTCATAATCATCAGATAGTGACAGCGATAGTGACATTGTGCAAGAAAATGTATGCTTCATGGCTACAGTGATGATGTAAGTGAACTAAGTTTTGAAGATCTGGTTGAAATTAATTCAAAACTAGTGGACTTAGTAAAACAAATTAAAAAGAAAAATAAAGAGTTACAAGGAAAACTAAATAGATCTAAATTAGAAATTAGTATGCTAAGAGATGAAAAGAAAATTCTAGAATAAGAACTTGAAATGCCTCAAAAATCTAATTCTAATTTAACATCTCAATTTTCTATGATAACTCAGGAATTAGAAATTCAGAAAAATAAAAATGATGATTTATCAGTAGAGATAAATGATTTAAAATCTAACACTAAAGTTTAGAGTTAGAATATTCTAGTCTCAAAACCAAGTTAGAAGATATTGATAAAAATATTTCTAACTTCAATAAAGGACGAGAAAATCTTTCTACAATAATAGAAAATTCTCAGTCTAGTTCAAATAAAATGGGACTAGGATATAAGAAAATTGATAATTCAAAGAAATCTGGAAAGTTTAAAAATAAGATTAAAAAAAATTAAGAAGACAGTTTCTAAAGATTTCAAAACTATTCAGATATGGATTCCTAAAACAAATAACAATTTAATTAGGAATAGACATAAAATAAGAATTATATTTATAAAGGGAATTCTGAACCCTTTTGGGTTTGGTTTCCTAAGACCTAACTCTTAGGACCCTAAAAGAAAAGTGGTTACCAACTTAATCTTTATTTTTTGCAGGCACCACATAGAAAGAGAGGAAAATGGAGTTTATACAGCAGTTGATCAAAACACATGACTGGTAATAAGGACATGTTAACTAACATTGTCTACTCAAATGAAGGATTGGTCACTTTTGGAGATAATTCAAAAGGTTATATCATCGACAATGGTGATGTGAACAGTAACGGTTTCTCAAACTTACCTCTCATTTCTGATGTTTTATTAGTTATAAACTTAAAACATAATTTATTGAGCATAAGTCAATTATGTGATAAAGGTTTTAATATATCTTTTTCCGAAAATAAACGCAATATTTCTGATAAAAATCAAAATTTAATTTTTAAAGGAATAAGAGATAGAAATATTTATATTTTAAATATGAATGTAAATCATAACACAAACATGTGTTTAGTAGCCACAGAAAATGATTCTTGGCTATGGCACAGAATATTTTTTCATGTAAATATTAGTACTATTAATAAAATAGCTAAAAATAAACTTGTTAAAGGACTACCTGATATGAAATTCAAAATTGACAATATTTTTGATGCATGTCAGTTAGGAAATTAACAAAGTCTTCTTTTAAATCTTAGAAAATCATATCTACACACAACCACTTGAACTACTACATATGGACCTTTTTGGACCTACTCAAGTTCAATCGATTAATCACAATAGATATGTGTTTGTTATTGTAGATGATTTTCAAGATATACATGGACTATTTTCATGAAACATAAAAGTGATACTTTTGAGAATTTTAAAATTTTTGTTAAAAGAATTCAAAATATAAAGAATTTAAAAGTTAAAAAAATTAGAAGTGATTATGGAGGTGAATTTGAAAATGAAGCTTTTGAATATTTTTGAAACAAGGAATTAATCATAAATTTTCTTTTCCTAGAACACCACATCAAAACGGAGTTGTAGAAAGGAAAAATAGAACATTACAAGAATGTGCAAAAAATTTATTAAATGAAAGCACTCTACCAAAAAATTTCTGGACAGAAGCTGTTGCAACTGCTTGTTATATTTTGAATCGTGGTTCCATTCGATCATTAACAAAACACACCCCATATGAACTTTTAAATGGTAGAAAACCAATATATCCTATTTCAAAGTATTTGGATCAAAATGTTTTATACTTAACACTAAAGATCAGCTTGCAAATTCAATCCAAAATCTGATGAAGGAATATTTGAAGAGAAGCAAAGCTTATCGAGTTTTTAATATAAGAACTAAAGTAATCGAAGTAACTCTTCATGTTTCCTCTTCTAATATTACAAACTTGGAAAATAATTCTAATAAAATCATAACAAATATTTTAGAAGATGATGATATTATTTTTCAAGATAATAACATTAATAAAACTAAAGAAGATGAAAACATTGTTCATAATGAAAATATTATAAGATCTCCTCCATGATCTTAGAGATCATCCTCTTCAAAATATAATTGGAGAAGTAGATTCAAATGTAAGAACAAGACTTCAATTAAATGAAATGGACCATGTAGCTTTTCTCTCTAATATAGAACCTAAAAATATTAAGGAAGCCTCCACTAATGACTATTAGATTATAGCTATTTAAGAAGAGCTAAATCAATTTGAAAGAAACGAAGTTTGGGAATTAGTTCCTAGACCAAGTGATCAATCAGTTATTGATACAAAATGGGTTTTCAAAAACAAAGCTAATGAATAAGGTAATATAACTAGAAATAAAGCTAGATTAGTAGCACAAGGATATAATCAAGAAGAGGAAATAGGCTATGAAGAAACGTTTGATCCTGTCGCAAGATTAGTAGCTATATGTATTCTACTGGCCTTTGCATGTTTTCATAACTTTAAATTATATCAAATGGATGTTAAAAGTGCTTTTTAAAATGTGTATATAAAAGAAAATGTTTATATTGCACAACCTCCTCTTTTCACTCATGAAAAATTTCCAAACCATGTTTATAAACTTAAGAAAGCCTTATACGGTTTGAAACAGGCACCCCGTGCTTGGTACGACCGACTTAAAAGCTATCTAATAGACTCTGGTTTTGAAATTGGGAAGGTTGATCAAACTTTGTTATTAAGAAAACTAAACAAGATATTTTAATTATACAAATATATGTTGATGATAATATTTGGTTCAACTAATGAAAAATTATGTCAAGAATTTTCGACTATCATGACAAATGAATTTGAAATGTCACATGTGGAAGAACTATCATATCTTCTTGGACTACAAATTAAGCAATTGCAAAATGACATTTTTATTAATCAAGAAAAATATTGTAATAATCTAATTAAACGTTTTGTATGGAAAACACTTCTGTCAAACCAACTTCTATGAGTAAAACTATATATCTCGACAGAGATGAAGATGGTAAGAGTGTCAACCAGAAACTATATCGTAGTATGATTGGATCATTACTTTACTTAACTACTAGTCGACCTGATAATATGATGAGTGTTTGTTTATGTGCTTGATTTCAAGCAAATCCTAATGAATCACATATGCGAGCAGTAAAATGTATAATTCGTTATCTTAGCAAGACCAACGATTTAGGACTATTTTATCCAAAAGAATGTCCTTTTGAATTAGTATCCTATAGTGATGCTGATTTTGGAGGAAGTCGGACAGATAGAAAAGGTACAAGTGGAACTTGTCATTTCATCAGACGGTCCTTAGTATCAGGGTTTAGCAAGAAACAAAACTACGTTTCACTATCGACATGTGAAGCAGAATTTATATCTGCAGCTTTAGCATGTGCTCAAGTAATCTACATGCAACAAACAGTACAAGATTTTGATTTAAAACTCAATAAATCTATAATATACTGTGATAACACAAGTGCAATAAATTTATCTAAAAATCCTATCAATCACTCACGAACTAAACATATTGACATACGACATCATTTTCTTCGTGATAATATTGAGAAGGATATAGTAAATTTAGAATTTGTAAATTCTGAAAATCAGTTAGCTGATATTTTCACTAAACTACTTAATGAGAAAAGTTTTATAAAACTGATAAGAGAACTAGGTATAATTTCTTTAAAAGAATTATAGTATTTAAATTTTTATAAAATATTAAAAAAAATCATTACTAGTACTTGAACTCAGCACCTCTAGATTGGAAGTCCTATGTCTTTACCATTTCACTACTTGTTGTTTCACAACTGTTTTTATAATACATTTTTTTTCTTATTATTCTACTCCTCTCATGGAAAATTCAACAACCATGGAAAATTCTAATTATTCTACTCCTCTCATTATCTTCTGGTTATCCCTTATTCAATCTATCATTTACTATTTTTTACTACTTATTATTATATATACTTGAAGGTTGTTTGTTTATCTCTCCATCTTGTTTGCTTTATTCATATATTATTTCTTTCTTACAACAATGTCCTCCCAAAACAACTCTCCATATGACTTTGCATATTCTTATGTTGATTTTTCCACACATTCCTCTGGATCTTCCAGTTTACCTCACCTACTCCATGTCATGAATCGGCCAGACCATCCAACTATCATACTGGTTATACTCCAGAAAAAAAAGGCACGTTGTTTCTTATTCTTTGGGTCTCCGTTAACAAAAAAATATTGATGATTTACATCATTATCAACGGGAGTCGATAGCAATTCAACTAGGAATGTACTATGAACAAAAGCTGAATTCAAAATGACTTAGCTTTCTGGTGAAACTTGGCTGGAAATTTTGTGAAACATCTTCATCCAATGTTCATCAACCCACAATGTCTTCATATCATCAGTCACCACAACCTCCTCCTATGTCTCCAAATTCATGGGAATATGAAAATCACTGGTCTCCATTGAAACCATACAAAGAAAAGACTAAAGTTGAACCAGAAGATTGCAAGACTCCGCATACATCCACTTCTTCTTCATCTAAATAAGTTTTATATTTTTTATTATTATTTCAATTTAATTTGTATGTTTTGTTGATCAATATATTGAATATTATTTTTTAACACACAAAAAGACTGATAATGCTGCAAAAGAGCATTCAGTAGGTCAGTCGACTGAATCTGGAAACAGAAAGTTTCGAAAAATTAAATCAGTCGACTGACCAAAATCGATCAGTCGACTGAATAGGCTATCTGGGTCCATTAATTACTGTTTCACCTACTTTTTTACCCATTTAATCTACCTTCTTCTTTTTTACTCTTCACTTTTACTTTCCCTCATCAGAATTTCAAAACCCTAGCCCTCAAAAATTTCAAATATCTTTACTCAATTATACATTCAAATAGCTCCAAGACAACCTAAACGATCTAAACAAGCTTCGTCCTCTACCTCTGAACCTATTGACACCTAAATAGCTCAATGGCTTTATGATGCCACCGCTATCCAAAGATGGAAAAAGATGAAGGAAGCTCGCTTTCTAGAAGGATCTTTTGTTGTATTTTCTGACTTCGCCGCATATAAAATTCAAGATCTTTCAAGAAGAAGTCATCTAGAATCTCTTCTTGACCACAATCAGAATAATCTCAAAATTAATCATGCAATGGTAAAACTCTTTTACGCTAACTTAAATTTGGGTCATCAAAATCCACGAAACCGTGACAACTGCATATGGAGTTTAGTTTGTTGTCAACAAGTATTCTTGTCATTGGATAGAATTGGACACATTCTTCAAACACCAACAAATGGTATTCCTTTAGAAGATTTAATGTTCCTTTAGGCGAACGAGGTGAAGTAAGTTATAGATTTTTGGACGACGACATGGCAGAATCTAAATCTACCGCCTTACGCCCTACAGCTCGAATTATGCATCGAGCCTTAATGCATACAATTCTTCCTCGTAGCGGTTCTTATGAGCTTGTATATCCAGAGAATTATAGGGCTTTATATGCAATTTGGGGAGATGTTCAAATTAATTGGCATAAGCTTATTCTTGACGAATTCTTATCCTTCAACCAAAGTCGAATGAACATCATTTATTATGGCGAGTATATTATGCGGCTACTTATGAACCTACAAGTTCCTATTCTAGAATCTGATACCTCCGCTGTTAAAAATCTAAATAGCCGCAAAATTAGTCTAATGAAATTACCTCCGAGACCGCTCACTATCATGTCATTCCCATATTGGCAATCAAGGCCTCGCTAGCGAGCTGCTATTCCACAGCAATGAAGAGATGAAATTTGTACCACAACCTCATCCCAAAGCACCCGAGAATCCATTGATCTAATTGAACGTAATCAAGTAAATTTGGATTCTCGCATTAAAAATCTCGACAAGAAGATCGACAAGAAGTTTGACAAGATCAAAAGCTTTTTCGGGATTCTATGGGATGCAATCTCTTGTTCCTCCTCAACCACTGTATAACCATCACATCGTGATTCGGAAAAACGTCTGGCACCTCATTTTACTTGGTCTACATCCAAAGAACATACAAGTTCTGACACTAATGGAAATGGTGGTGGCAGAAAATATGTGGAAAGTTCTTCACGAGGCAAAGAAACAATACAAGAGGAAGAAGAAACAGATTCAGACCCTGATGAGTGATGTTGGTAATTCAGACTCTGATGAGTGATGTTGGTAATTCTTGATGGTGGTAGTAAGTTATTTTCTTTTAAATTCAAAACATTCTAGTATTGTTTATATTTTTTAATGAGCTTGTATAAATAGCTCGGTAAAATTTGAAACAATATGTTTGCTTGTGATTATTATGCTATTATCTCACAATGATAATATTATTGTTTATTTCCTTTTTGTCGATGACAAAGGGGGAGAATTTGTATGACTAACCAATTTTTGCAGGATTAGATATGTCGCCGGATATTCAGGGGGAGATATATATAACTTCCGTTATATAATTCTTAATATATAGCATCATCTAAAACAGGTTGTCATCAATCAAAAAGGGTGAGAATGTTGAATCATGAGTTTTGATTCATGACAAATAGCTTAAAACGATCAGTGATGAGACTATACGATCAAGCGACAAAAAGAGAATGAGATATGCTAGCTATTAAACTACAAAGGAGATGAGACTTCAAATCTAAGTATAGTATGATTATTTACTAAAGTTTTAGTCTTAGATATGGTTTATAATTGTTAAAATCTATCCTCAAGTAATTTACACATACTCAAAGTTGTTTTAAGATTCAAATGTTTAAAAAATATGTGCAAACTGTGCACTGACAACCAGGTCAGTCAACTGACCGAAAACAACCAGTCGACCGACCATGTTCAGCACACAGATATGCACTATTTTACAATACCTTTGAATATTCAGTAGACGGGTCGACTTTGCTCGATCGATGATCGACTCTAACGGCTATTTTTTCGGAAAAGACACT
Source organism: Allium cepa (assembly GCA_030765085.1). Classification (NCBI taxonomy): domain Eukaryota; kingdom Viridiplantae; phylum Streptophyta; class Magnoliopsida; order Asparagales; family Amaryllidaceae; genus Allium; species Allium cepa. Next base: position 734,941,393 of record CM060941.1, on the reverse strand, counting down.
TCTAATTGCAAAGAGTTTTGAATCAAATTGAAGAGATATGGCTGCACCTTTTGATTGAAACTCTTTGTGAATAGTTGTAAACACGTTAGAATCATTCTCAAATTACCAATTTTTATTTTGATTTCTTGCTGTATTCTCTACTATCTATCTCTACAATCTACAAGCAATCACAATCTATATATTGCTTGAATCTCTGAATTAATTAACATATTCTTCGATTCTAAGGAATATCTTCCTTTCATATCTTCACACACACAATATTTACTTGAGGTTTTGATTATAGGAAGGGTGTACTATTAAAAGGCATATCCGTGTTATTCAGAACACAAGTGTCAACTGTTTTATTTACCAGTAGAAGTCATGTTCGGTTGTTCAGGCGGTAAAAGTCCTCTTCGGCTATTGAGGCGGAAAAATCATGTTCGGTTGCTCAGATATTGTATACCTATTCCTTCGGTTTAAGAGAAGGGTTTATAGAGTTTAAATCCAGAGTGTAGTCTGGGACTGGACGTAGAACGGAAAGTTCGAACCAGTATAAAAAGTCCTGGTGTGCTTATTTCATTTACTTTATCTATTATCTAGATTATATCTCTGCACTAATATAATACTCCAGATCACACGATCCTAAGTGATAACTAGCCACATAGTAGTCACTTTCATACCTACCTTATGGACCTGAAGGTCATACTCGTGGTGGCCGAAGTCACATAACTCGTGGTGACCCGAAGATCTATAGCACTAGCATACTTGTGGATGTGTCACAAACTCTCGAATAGGAACTCGGAAAGTGTTAACGTGCATCTCATACCACACGCTCGCACTAAACGGTTTACTAACCGCTAGTTAATTCCACATCATAAAAATAAATCACAATTCTCAGAAATCTCATATCTTGCTTCGTATCATCGACTAGTGCAGTAAAATCTCGTAATGGTTTCTCATAAACCATAATTCCCGAAATAGGGAAATCTCAACTCAAAACTGACCTCATCTCATCGGCAAGTGAACCATAAATGTATATGATTCTCATCGATTATAATTCCTAAAATAGGGAATCTCGAACCACTAAACTCATCAATTATCGGCTAACTGATGTGCACGTAAATGTGTATATTTTTACCATCATATTTATTCTATTTAAATTAAATAAATGATCATATTGGGTATTTTAACTTGTTTTAACCAAAATCCATACTAATTCCAAATTGTCACATATCCATCTTCATATAGGGGCAAAATGGTCATTTGTGTGCATATATTTCTTTGAGAAAAATTAACTGGAAATTTATATATATTTGTGTAAGAATTTGATCTCAAATAGGAGTGGTTTCATGAAGACAGATGCATGCACAAAATGAATACAAAAAAATGAAGATGGAAATAATTCAAAGTGAAGAACATGGATGACCCCACCTACCCACCTACCTTATTGTACAAATTAGAGGCTAATGCACATGCTTATGGAATTAATGGCTTCATGTACACTTAAATGATGATTAGTAGAAGCTAATGATTACTTGGCCTCCACACTTTCTCAAGGGTAGTTTGGGCATTCCCCAAATTATGGATTAGAGTTTCATGCTTGTATAAATAACCCATTATGTTCATGTAACCTCTTCTACCCTCTTAAACCCTCTCATGGAGGTCATCTCTTCTCTTAATTTAGCTTAGTTCTCTTTTATTTCTTTTCATGGCTACTTGGCCATTCATTTTTATTTTCATGTAATTTTATTTTTATTGCAATTTAATACATGTTATTTCCTTTTCATGCTTATTTACTTTAATGTTTGTAGTGTAGATTTACTTTCATGCAAGTAGAATAGTTTTAAGTCCTGTTAATTAGCTCTCTTTTTCATTAAGCTTTCATTTTCCTTTCATTTTTCTTTCATATTGTTAGCTACATTTGTTAATCAAATGACAAATATGAGAGACTAAACCCCTTCAATTTAGGGGTAATGAAGCTCTCTAATTATGTAGCTTCAACTATTTGTTAATTCATGCTATGTTTTTGTGCTTAATGATGATAGAAATGGTTTACTATTTTTTTTTTGCTTTGAAGTTGATAGCCTATGTTGTAGACACCAAATAGGCTATGCTTAAATAATCACTAACACTAATTGCCACTTCATCAAAATAGAAATTAAAATTTGATGGTCTATATTTCTAATCAATAGTTAATAGGTCATACTTAAAATAGATTTCATTTTCATTGTCAAGTTTCATGAAAGGTAGTAAGTGGTTTAAGGGGTGTGTTATAGTTTGATGGCTTATGTTGGCTAATCAATAGCACAAATATGTCATACTTATGATAAACACATCAATTAAAGTACTAATGACCATAAAAGAGAGATCATGATTTCATATGTGTTGAACTACATGATCTAGAGAGTGGATTTATTCTCCAAATTGTCACTTAACTCTTATATTTGCTTCTCTTTTCTTTTAGTTAGTTAGTTAATTCTCTAATTCTCTATCTCAACTTTCGCTTGAAATTAGTATAATTTGATTGAATTGAATTTTTAAAATCATCAACTCCCTGCGGATCGACCCATACTCTCCACGTACTTCAATAGTACGTTGTGCGCTTGAGGTTATTTTTATTATAAAATTCGTTCGGCTATTTTCTAGTTCATAGAACTTTAGTCGACGCAAACAAGTTTTTGGCGCTATTTCCTGAGAATTTATTTTGATTTTATTTTCTATTCTTCTAATTACTTTTGTTTGATTTTTGTATGCTTTTATTTTGTGTGTGTTTGTATTTAAAAATAAAAATAAACGTGTGTTGTTTGATTTTTGTTTGCGTTTGTTTGCGTGTTTGTTGTTTTCTAGTTTTCTATTTGCATTTGCATTTCCATATTAAAAAAAAGCATACACAATTTAAAATAAAAAATAAAAAAAGTTGTTTATTGCATTTACATTTACATTTACATTTTCTTTTTCGTTTTCCTTTATTTACATTTAAAAAAAAAAATACAGTCCAAAAACCGTGTGCACTGTGTTACACCTGCTCCTCTACTTCATCTCTGTTATTCAATAATTCCTCCTCTACAACCATATCAAAACATATTCAACAAACCCACTTTCAATCCCCTTCTACAAGTACCACTTCATCCATCAATTTTTCTTCTAACCACATTACCACAGTTCAACATCACAACTGAGCCACTTCAAAGCAGTCATCATAACTTCAATTCCATATCATAAACATAGCTGCACAGAACAACACTGCCTTGCCAAATACTTCATACACCACATCATATCTCACAAATTCCAAAACCCCCTCCACAGCATAACATTGCCTAACCAACAACACAACCACCCAAACTTCCAGGCAACTACATCATCATCCTTACTAACCACTGCCTCATTATAACTTCTTTCACCATCCACCTCTCTGCCATACCCTTAGCACAACTGCCCTCCTCAAACCAACCGCCAGCAGCCTACCACACTGCCATCAATCTTCCACTCTGCCTGCCTTCTCATTGCTAGATCCCCTAACCTAACCATCTCCCACAATCCCACTGCAGTGCTTCTACATCACACATACCTACCCAATACTTCTTCCACCTTCCATATCACTTCAACAATTCAACAAAACCATACAAACTGCTCTGTTGCCTTTAAAACCATACAATTTTGTTAGGATACTCAGCTCTCATTACTCACCCAACTGCCTGTAACTGTTGAACCATTGAACTGTTTCTCACACTGTTGAACTGTTTCTCACCCAACTGCCTGTGCCTATACCCGCAACCATCCACATCTTACTCCTGCGAGCGCACCATCAACATTCTACAAACAACACTCAACCCTCTCCACTTTCAACTATTATCAGCAACCATATCAAAAAACTTCGCCTTCAACTTCAAGTATCGCTGCTGCTCCACCACTGTAATTCCCTACCACCATCACAACTCAGTGAAAACAAATTTCTCCAAGCAACCACTACCATAAACAGGCTTTTATCACAACAACCCATTGTCTTATACTCCTCAATCCAATTCTGCGACCTTCATCGAACTGCCAACACGAACAACCAATCCCAAACCCGAGACCTCCACCCAAAATCCGATCTAGAGACACAACTCGTCAGAGCCCCCTTCTCCAGCAAGAACCATGACCAAACCTCTACAGCCACACAACCGCGCCTCATCTAATCACCTCGACCTCCAGTAACTCAGCAAACAATCGCTTCAAATCGCCAACTCAATTCAACAGTTCAGCAACCACCCCATTTGCTAAAATCCACAATCAAAATCACCAACTTCCTTCACCAGTTTCCACCGCAACATTCAGCAATCAAATTTCACTGTCGACCCAAAATCGCGACTTCACCTCCTTCCCTCTGCGACTCCACAGCCTAATCGCCTTCCTCGATTCCACTTGCCAATCTGCACCTCCATGGCCGCAACCCCCCCTACAACTACTGCTGCCACAGTGCTTGCCTCCGATCAAAAGATGAAAACTTGTCGATTAAATTTTGGAAGTCGCGTTAAATATATTTTTTAGGAAGGCGATAGTTGTTTTTAACGGAGAAAGTGAAAATTGGGAAGAAGATTTGGGTAGCGGGTTTATATGTGGGCCGGGTTATAGGTTTAGTGAGTGAACTTTTTTTTGTTTTGTTTTGTTTAAATTTTCTTTAGTACAATTCAAAAAAAAAAAGGTTTGCTTTCTTTAGTTCTGTTTTGTTTGATCCATAAAAAAAAGTAAAAAAAATTTGTGTTGTTTTGGTTTTCCAATTGTTTTAGTCTTCCATTTACAAAAAAAAAAAAAAAAAATTGTACATATATCTTGTTTAATTTCTTTTTAGGTTGCCAAAGCAGATTTAAAGAGTTGCTTGCTTCGCTTAGCTTACCCAAAAAAACTACTTGCTTGCTTATAAATAATTTTGTTGCTTTTAACCCATATCTATTTTTTTTAATTTGTGTTGCATTGTTGTTGCTTGCATTATAAAAAAAAAAGAAATCCATTCGCAGTTGCATTATTAATACACGTTTAATTTCAGCTTTGCATTTCATCCTAGAGTTTTGATTGATAATAACGGTTAGACATCTATAACACTTAATTGTATATTGACAAGTTGTCTTCTTTTGACATTTTAATTTTTTGGTGTCTAGACAACGGCAGAGAAATAATCAGTTATAAATATTACGATGATTCGTAAATATTATACTGAATTGTTTCTCTGAAAGTACTTAAACCTTCGGCTGCATTGCTACGGTGATTCGTGGTGCACCGATAAATCATGTCTGTTACCTGGCTAAAAACTATCTTGTTGAATTAAGACAATGTGTGATTATACAATTTTGGGTTAACTTAGAATAAATCATTTGTAATTAACCCCTGCATTCATTTACTTGCATTAGTTCATGCATATTTAAAAAAAAAATTAAAAATCCAAAACTAAAAAAATTGTATATATTCCTTTTCCTTTGAAATTTTTAAATCCTTTTTCTTTGAAATTTCAGAAATCCAAAAAAATTTAGAAATTCAAACATCCAACAAAGTAAAAAATCTTTTCAAAAACAAAAAAAATTTGGAAAACCAAAATACAATACAAAAATCGATTTTCCATTTTGAAAAAAATAAATTCTATTTGCAAATATTTTTCCTTTATTAAAAAAAACCAAAAGAAAAAAAACTTCTTGAAAATGTCTGAGTTTCCTCACTCACTTGAATTTTACAATAGTTGTGAAAATCAATATAATCCATATAATTTCACTCCAAATTCATATGGATATTCTAACACCAACTATTGTTTAAACGATTCAAATTTCGAACCACAAAATTATCAAAATAACGAGCAACCCTCAAATCTTGAAATTAGCGTTTCCTCTTTACTTGAAATCTCTACACAACAAAATCAAATGATAAATGATTTGTGTAATTCGTATTTCTGCGCTAACTCGGTTCAAAGTTTTTAAGCATTTCAAAATTTGAATTCAATTCAAAATTCAAATGATTTCGATGATAACCCATGCCAATTCAATTTTGAAGTCCAAAATGAATTTCAAAATCAAAACGAAAATGTGATCCACTTTTCAGATAATTTTGGCAATGGGAATAATCTTGATTGCAATATGAGTGAAATTTTTTGTTCTCAACAAATCCAAATCGAAAATTCTCAAGTTAATAACTATAAATTGGATTTTGTTGAGCAAATGAACGAAATTTACGATGATCACAGGAATTTGTTGTTTGAAACATATATGAAACAACATTAAAAACAAAATCAAATTCCAACGTGTGACGAGTCAAATAATGATCCATCTTTTACCCAAATCGATGATTTTCAAATAACAACTTTTGAAATTGAAAATAACAATCTTAATGAAGTTGTTGAAAACAGATAATTGGGTCGGACTTCAATTATTTTGAGGGTGTTGAACCAAATTTAAAATTCGATCTTCCTTTTTTCAACTTTGAAAATTTGAATACAATAACTTTGGATTTTGACCTTGAGACATGTAATAAAGCTGTTGATAATCCAACAAAGGAAGACGAATTTAATGAACATGAATTTTTTGGACTTTTGGATGGCGAGTTGTTAAATTCCAACTGGGAAGATGAAAATCACCATTTTGATTTAGAAATCAATAACTCTGAAAATGTTTTCAATGATAAGCTTGAATTTCAAATTAGTGAAAATAAACTTGAATTTCAATTAATCATTATATCTACCCCAAAAATCATCGAAAATAAAACAACTCATACAATTTTTAATAAAATGAAATTCGTTTTTCCAAATCCATATTCGATTCCATAATCTTTTACGGTTTGGTTTTTCGAGCTTAAGCTGTGTCTCCCATACTTGACAAGACAAATGAATTGGTCTTTGTAAGATCGTTTCATTTACTTTTTAATGATATATTGTGTTTCCCAAGGGATTGACCAGGCAACTTAGTACTCGGCCAGAAAGGAGTGCTCGGCACAAAGTAGCGCTCAGCATCAGGAGAGCATTCGGCCAAATTAGGATGTTCGGCCTCCAGGACACGTTCGGCATCCAGGACACGTTCGGCATCCAAAATTCGCTCGGCATTGAATGCCGTTCGGCCAATTAAGATCGTTCGGCCAAAAAAGAAAGGTTGTTCGGCCTCCCACATGCGTTCGGCCAAGTATGTTCGGCGAGCCTAGATGGTTCGGCATTCTGGCTTGATTCAGCGAACCCCGATCGTTCGGCATTCATGCCCCATTCGACCTGCATCTCTCATTCAACCTCCCGCCTCGCTCGGTCTAAAGATGGAAGACTCGGCATGGCTCGTTCGGCATAAGGAGGGAAGGCTCGGCATGCTTCGTTCGGTACAAGAAGGAAGACTCGGCATGCCTTGTCCGGCCTCCCTGGTTCGGCATACAGTACATAAACTACTTGGACCAAGTTATTCGACCACCTGGCCCACCAGGGAAGTCCAACCCACTTTCGTCTATAAATAGAGAGGCAGGGGCACATAAAACGGGATCAGATTTTTAGAGAGCACTGGGAAGACTCTGCCATTTTCAAGACTCATTCAAGACTTATTTCTTTTACTTTGCAATTGTATGCCAATACTGAAGGACGGATTGTATCTGTAATCAAGTATCTAGTGAAGAAATAAAGATCAACTTCAAAGTGGACGTAGGCTACAACGCCGAACCACTATAAATTCTATGTTCTCGTCTCCCGCATTTTAATTTATATTATCTTCTCTATTTTAATTTATCTTCTTCATTAATCTCTCTACACAAACTCTCTAAGGGTGTTAGTGACCAATTTTGGCGCTAACATTTTGGTGCTTTCACTGAGAATCGAATTCTCAGGTTGTGAGGATCTACTTTGTAGCTGCTGGATTGCATAAATCCCCCGAAGAAGATCCGTAATTATTCATAAGGCATCTGTTGATTCTACTCAGAGTTACAGCCAACGACTCTACCATGGGAAGACCACGAACAAGATCGACCTCCCAAAATGTAGATGCCCGCGAAACCACTAGTGTTCAACAACTTGGACCTAACGATCAACAAACAATTCGAGGCACGGGGCCCTCCAGCCAAAACCAAGCGGAAGCTGTTTCACGAGCAGAATTGAATGACTTGATAAAAGAGCTTACGGAAAGCAGAAGGCAACTCGCTGAGCAAATGCAAGTTAATGCTGACCTCATGACCCGACTTGCTCAACAACAGCATCAGAATGCTGGAGGTAGCCCTGTCCCCTACTCCGAAGATGATAGCTCAACTTCAGCTGATGAACCTCCCAGGCGTAGACGCCGCAAGGATGAAGATGACCAAGCAGGTGCCACTGATCGCTCTACTAGAAATCAAGCCCGTGGAGCGGAACCCAACCTTCCTCCTACCATACAAACCCCGGATTTGACAGCTATGGTCAGGCAGTTGATGAGAGAGAATCAAGGTTTGACTAATGAAGATTGGGGAATGTCTAATAGTCATACTCCCTTCACAGATACCATTCTACAGGCTGAATACCCAAGGAAGTTTAACATGCCCACCATGCCCGCCTATGAAGGAAAAACTGACCCTAGACAACATGTAATGAGGTATGGATGGATGATGGATTCAGCAAGGGCCAACGACGCAACTAAGTGTAGGTGCTTTTCAATAACTCTGTCCGGAATTGCCACCATGTGGTTCACTCGACTTCCTCCACGGTCAATCTCAAACTTCGACGAATTAGCAAGGAAATTCATAGAACAATTCAGGATACACGCCACTTGACCCAAGGATGTGATGTCCTTATCAAGCGTGACCCAAGCTCCAGGAGAATCACTGAAAGTATACTTGCAGAGATTTCAAGTTGCCGCTACTGAAGTGAGCAATCCAAACGACCACGCGATTTTGATGGCAGTAATGCGTGGAGTGGATCCAGACTCTGAATTTGGGGATTGGTTGGCGGGAAAGCCACCAGCTACGTTGGAGCGTTTCTATTCGAAAGCCCACCAGTTCATAAGGAGGGAAGAAGCTCGGTGGATAAGGAAAGACAAGGCACCAGGGTCCGTTCAGGAGTCTATAAAGGGCAACATCGCCATGAAAGCAACCGACGATAACCCTGGAAAGGCTCAAGTCAGCGTCCAAAATAAGCTCGGGCAGTCTAAGGGAACTGGAAGTGGAAATCCTGGAAAGAAGAAGGAAACGGGGAGATGGAAGTCAAGGATCCCAACCTAACGAATACACTCCACTGAATGCGTCTCTTGAAAACATCTACTTATCGACCTGCAACAGAAAACCACACCCTAAGGAATCAACAGAGGAGAAAAAGCGGACTGGAAAGTATTGCCGTTTTCACGAGTCTTATGGGCACAACACAGATGAATGCAGGCATCTCCATGACGCTATTGAGAAATTGATTAGGCAGAAGAAGCTGCAGGAATTCGTCAAAGATACGCCAGAAGGAAGACAAGAGACTTCAGACCCCGGACGTGGCCCAACTCTACACCAACCAGAGCAACCTACTCAAACTGTGGGAAGATTGGTTATTAACACAATTGCTAGTGGACCTCATCCTGCGGATAAAAATTGGCAGGAAATGGAGCGATATGCTAATTCCTTGAGACATACAGAGCATGAGTGCTGTTCAAATGTGGAGGATGGAACTCCCGCAAAGCAGCAACGCACGATGCACGACGATATTGTATTCAGGAATAGAGACGCGGATAAGGTGGAAGCTCCCACCATCGATCCATTGGTCATATCCGCAACCATCGGACCGGCATTCGTAAGGAGAATCCTAATTGATTGCGGAAGTTCCGTTAACATCATCTTCAAGAAAGCGTATGACCAAATGAAGCTGGAGACTAAGGATTTGAAACCATCTAAAGCCCGAATCCATGGCTTTAATGGCGCAGCCACAGACGCAGTAGGATATATGGAGTTACCAGTTGAACTGGGACAAGGTGAACGCAGGAGAGTGCGAATCCTACCATTCATAGTGCTGGATGTTGATTCACCATACAACATGTTTTTGGGACGACCAGCCCTCGCATATTTCAGGGCAGTCTTGGCCCCGTGGTGTCTCACACTGAAATTCCCGATAGACAAAGGAGTTGGCGTAGTGCATGGCGACTAAGCAACCGGACGTGCATGTTACGTGGCTGAGCTGAGAGAGGCTCAGCGTAGAGAAAAGGGGAAGATTGCGGACAGCATCGTCCGCATCCCGAATTCTGATGATTGACAATTAGCGCCCGAGCCCTGGCTCGGGCGACATTCTCGGATCGTTGGAACATAGATCCGAGAGATGACAAAGGGGAACCCAGGGAACCAGACGCAGCACCGGCCGAACTAACAATTGATATTCCAGTTAGCCACAGCGACCCGACACGAGTTCTTGAAATTGGGTCACAGCTCGATCCCCTAATGGCAGAGAATTTATCTGATTTCCTCCGAGCTAATCTTGATGTCTTCGCCTGGACACACTCTGATATGCGTGGGATTTCCCCTGCAATTGCGAGCCATATGTTGAATATAGACTCGAAACACGTACCTGTGAAGCAAAAAAGGAGAGGCATGGACCCGGAGAGGTCTACAGCTCTCAAAGAGGAGGTGGATAAACTCAAAGCCAATGGGTTTGTCCGCGACGCCCTCTACCCGGAATGGGTGTCCAACCCTGTGTTGGTAAAGAAAGCAAACGGGAAATGGAGAACCTGCGTTGACTATTCCGATTTAAACAAAGCATTCCCGAAGGATAGCTTCACGCTACCACGAATTGATCAGCTGGTCGATTCGACTGCCGGGCATGAGCTACTATCTTTTATGGATGCATACTCCGGGTACAATCAAATCCCAGTGCACATCCCGGACCAAGAACACACCAGCTTCGTCACAAACGTTGGGCTGTATTGCTATGTAGTAATGCCTTTTGGGTTGAAGAATGCAGGAGCAACCTATCAACGCCTGGTGAACCGAATGTTCAAGGATCAGATTGGTAGAACAATGGAAGACTATGTGGATGACATGCTCGTGAAGTCACGACAGTCAAACGACCACATCCGAGACTTGGCAGAGATGTTCGGTGTACTAAGGCACTATGGGATGAAGATCAATCCTTTAAAGTGTTCATTCGGCGTGGCATCAGGGAAGTTCTTGGGATTCATTGTGAATGCACGAGGAATTGAAGCTAACCCGGAAAAGATCCAGGCCATCCGAGATATACAGGCACCTAGAACCATAAAACAGGTACAGAGCTTGAACGGAAAAGTAGCTGCGCTCAGTCGATTCATATCCAGAGCCACAGATAAGTGTGTTCCTTTCTTCGATGTCATAAAGAAAGGAAAGAGAAACTTCGAATGGACGACTGACTGCGAGGAAGCATTCCGAGCCCTGGTGAGACACTTGGAAAGTCCTCCAGTGTTGTCAAAACCAGTAGACCACGAGACGTTGTACGTATATTTGGCTGTGTCTCAACACGCTATCAGTATAGCCCTAGTTCGCGAATAAGACAAGGTTCAAAGGCCGGTGTACTATGTTAGTAAACAACTGACGGGGGCAGAAAAGAATTATCCAAAGATCGAGAAACTTGCCTATTGCCTGGTGATTGCATCACGCAAGCTTCGTCCCTACTTTCAGGCGCACTCAATCAGTGTTTACACTGACCAACCCTTGCGACAGGTACTCCAACGACCGGAAACTTCCGGTAGGATACTAAAGTGGAACATCGAGTTAAGCCAGTTTGATATCACCTACCTGCCGCGAAGGACCATCCAAGGGCAAGCATTAGCTGACTTCGTTGCTGAGTTCACCATTCCGGATGAACCGAGTGAAAATCACAAAGTAATCCCTCCTGTCCGATGGAAGATGTTCACTGACGGGGCATCTAACGACCGTTGGTCGGGAGCTGGGATAGTTCTGGTAACTCCCGAAAACCGATCGATTTGCTACGCTTTGAAGCTCGAATTTACAGCGACAAATAACGAAGCCGAATACGAAGCACTGATTGTTGGCTTAAGACTTGCCAATGAACTGAGGGTAAAGTCCATCGAAATCTTCTGCGACTCACAGCTGGTGGTATATCAGGTACAGGGAGACTATCAAGCGAAAGGACAGAGACTGGCTCCTTACCTTGCTCAAGTCCGGGAGCTACTAGTAAACCTGGAATATGATGACATTTCGCATGTCCCGCGCGAACAGAACAGGGAGGCCGACTCGTTGGCTAAATTCACGAGTACTGGCGATGCACATCAGATGGGATTGTTCCCTGTCGAGACTCTGCTTGCTCCAAGTATAGACATGATGGAGATAGATCTCGTCTTGGAGACCGAACTCGAAAAGGGATCATGGCTGACCCCGATCAAACAATACTTGCTATACGGAGACTTACCTGAGAAAAGAAGCGAAAGACGCCAAGTCCTTCGTAAGGCTTTGCGTTATGTAATGCAAGACGGGATAATGTATCGGAGGGGATTCTCGACCCCCTTACTCCGGTGCGTGGCCCATGACGAGGTAAAACGGGTGTTGGAAGAAGTCCATGAGAGAGAATGTGGTGATCATACAGGGGGGCAAACTTTGGCGAGGAAAATCCTCCGCTATGGATATTATTGGCCGACTGTAAATCGGGATGCTGCAGACTATGCGAGAAGATGCGACAAATGCCAGATATATGCAAAGATTCTGAGAGCTCCGCCAACGGAACTCACACAAATGGTTAGTCCCTGGCCATTTGCAATGTGGGGAATCGACCTAATTGGATCTCTGCCCATAGCCAAAGGAGGCGCGAAATATGCAATAGTGGCAGTCGATTATTTCACCAAGTGGGCGGAAGCAGAGCCAATGGCCACAATCACCACCAAGAAAGTCATTAATTTCGTTGTACGAAATATCATATGTCGTTTTGGCCTCCCACGGACCATCATAACGGACAACGGAACTCAATTCGAAAGCAAGGAATTCAAAGAGTTCTGTCAGAGGTATGGCATTGAGAAAAGGTTCGCAGCAGTTGCTCACCACCCGAAGGCGAATGGGCAGGTAGAAGCCGTCAATAAAATCATCAAGTCCATATTGAAGAAGCGTTTGGAAAAGGCTAGAGGCAAGTGGGTGGATGAACTCCCAACAGCGCTTTGGGCCTATAGAACTACCCACAAGACCGCGACTGGCCACACACCATTCACACTGGCGTACGGCACGGAAGCCGTCATACCCGTAGAACTTGAAGTTCTGTCACACCGGGTAACCTATTACGATCCTGCGTCAAACCAGGATCTCCTATTGGAATCATTAGACTTCATTGATGAGAAACGCGAAGAAGCTGATTTGAGAGCAGCCTCATACAGACACCGAGTCGCTAAATATTATAATGGAAAAGTCCAGCCAAGAACCTTTAGTGTGGGAGATCTCGTTTTGAAACGAGTCTTTCCAACCCCTTCGCACATGAATCCCGCATGGGAAGGTCCATACGTCATCGAACGGAGGCTTGGAGAAGGAACTTTCAAGCTAACGACCGTCGATGGTGCGACACTCCCTCGAGCATGGAACAACGAGCATTTGCGGCATTATTACACTTAGTCTATTTCCTTTATGCGGTAGTTGCATTTATTTCCAGTATGCTTTCTTCTTGGCATGTAATAAGATAATCTAGCTTGTTTTCATCAATAAAGGCTTGAAGCCATCTTTTCCATGAATGACCAATGCCTCTTCGTATGATATTCCTATGACACGCAATTAAAAATTATGATATCCTGGCTAGCGTACGAACGCTTATAATAAATGACAAAAAATCTCCAAGTCCCCAGAGTGCGGACTGGAGTACTCTAAGTCCCCAGAGTGCGGACTCTAGTATGAACGACAAAAAATCTCTAAGTCCCCGGAGTGCGGACTGGAGTACTCTAAGTCCCCGGAGTGCGGACTCGGGTATAAACGATTCAAAATCTCCAAGTCCCCGGAGTGCGGACTGGAGTACTCTAAGTCCCCGGAGTGCGGACTCGAGTATAAACGATTCAAAATCTCCAAGTCTCCGGAGTGCAGACTGGAGTACTCTAAGTCCCCGGAGTGCGGACTCGAGTATAAACGATTCAAAATCTCCAAGTCCCCGGAGTGCGGACTGGAGTACTCTAAGTCCCCGGAGTGCGGACTCGAGTATAAACGATTCAAAATCTCCAAGTCCCCGGAGTGAGGACTGGAGTACTCTAAGTCCCCGGAGTGCGGACTCGAGTATAAACGATTCAAAATCTCCAAGTCCCCGGAGTGCGGACTGGAGTACTCTAAGTCCCCAGAGTGCGGACTCGAGTATAAACGACAAAAAATCTCCAAGTCCCCGAAGTGCGGACTGGAGTACTCTAAGTCCTCGGAGTGCGGACTCGAGTATAAATGACAAAAAATCTCCAAGTCCCCGGAGTGCGGACTGGAGTACTCTAAGTCCCCGGAGTGCGGACTCAAGTATAAACGACAAAAAATCTCCAAGTCCCCGGAGTGCGGACTGGAGTACTCTAAGTCCCCGGAGTGCGGACTGGAGTACTCTAAGTCCCCGGAGTGCGGACTCGAGTATAAACGATTCAAAATATCCAAGTCCCCGGAGTGCGGACTGGAATACTCTAAGTCCTCGGAGTGCGGGCTCGAGTATAAACGATTCAAAATATCCAAGTCCCTGGAGTGCGGACTGGAGTACTCTAAGTCCCCGGAGTGCGGACTCGAGTATAAACGACAAAAAATCTCCAAGTCCGCGGAGTGCGGACTGGAGTACTCTAAGTCCCCAGAGTGCGGACTCGAGTATAAACGATCTGAAATCCCCAAGTCCCCAGAGCGCGGACTCGAATACAAATGACTCGAAATCTCCAAGTCCCCGGAGCACGGACTGGAGTACTCGAAGTCCGGTATATAGACTTAATTACAAGCAGTTCAGACCTCCGAGTTCCTTGAATAGGAACTACGACGCAAATGACTTGGATATGTCAAGTCCCCAACATTCGGGCTATGAAATATTCTAAGTGCTTGAAGCACCAAGTGGAGATTGTTCAAATCCAGGGAAGCTTCCAAGCCATGTAAAGACGAACCAAGAAGTCTAAGTTACCCATAACAATTTAGATTTCAATCACAACCATAAAAGAAACTAAATAATAAAAGTCTTTTGAGAAGACAAGAGTGAAGATCAAATTTTATTCGCAAAAAGCTTATTTACACAGTCTACAAAAATTAGTACATGACTTAAACTAGTTCTCGTTGAACGGGGACGACGGTCATTTCTTGTGTTTCTTTGATTTCTTCCCGTATGGTTCCTTCCCAGAGCGCTTTCTCTTGGAATCCTTCCCTGACGGAGGGGTGACGACCGAAGACGTAGGAGGAACATCCATGGGCTGGGACTTGCCAGGAAGAATGACCTTCAATGGTTTGTTCAGAGGATCGTCCAGGTCCATTTCACGCGGCTCGACCTTGACTGAGGTCGTATCTCTTTTCTCTTTCTCGAGCCGTTCCATCATGCTCAAGTCGGATGTGTGCTCAGAGGCGCCTGTGGTTTCTACTTCGAAACTCTCCGAGGAAGAGTCAGATTTGCCTTCATCCAGCGCCCCGATTACTTGAGCATCTGGACCAGGATCTCCGCCGACTTGAGTAGCCTCACTCGCCTTTATCTCCACCTCCTTGGCGGCATCGCTCCTCGGAGTGGGCTCGGGGTCAGAACATCCTGCACAGAAGACACAAAAATAAACAAGTGTTAGAACACAACAACTTCTGAGGGAACGAGAAAGATCTTTGTGAAGCCCAGAGGTTACTCACCAGATGCCGGTGGGTTCTCAGTCGCCAGGGGTGTCCCGCCCTCCGGGATGGGAGATAAAACATGAACGCCAAGCCCGAGGGCTTCCGGGTCATAACCAACGTGCTGCTCGAAGGGGTCAAGTGTCGACCGACTGGCCGGTTGGGTAGGCACGTGAACTGGGGGCACAACGCCGGAAGGGTCCGTAGCCACCTCTTTCCCTTTCCTGGAGGGTGAACCTTTGTTGTAGAGGGCTTTAGCCGTCGATAAATCTGAAGGCTCTTTTCCCCTCAGGAATTCTTTTATCAATGCTTCTTCGTTGACCTCATCGGCGCCGCTCTCAACCTTCCTGATCTGAATCAGGGTCTCCCATGCCTCGGCCAATGACTCAAGGTAGCCGTCGCCCAGAAAAGTTAGATCTCGATGCATGAGAACTCGGGCATTGAACTCAGCGATGAGCGGGTCGAATTCGGTCTTTATCTCCTCCCTGCCTTCTTCCCTGGCCGCCTCGAGGCGAGAGTCGATGTCGACAGTTGCTGCCCTTTTACCTTCCTCACGGGCCTCATTCCTCAGTGCCTCGATTTTGGAGAGATCGTCTTCAAGTTTCCCCTTTAAGAGCCGGGTGGCGACGATCTCATCACAATAGTGCTGTGCCTCAACCTGGGCGGCCACTTTCTCTTCCTTCTCCTTATTGAGTTGCTCCTCGAGCTCCTTAACTCGCCTATTAGGCACATCTCGCTCCTTCTGAACGGAGTCTTTCTCCAAAGCTAATGCCCCACACCGTTGAACCGCTTCATCGAGCTTTTTCTTATGAGTTAATTCAAGGCGGGAAACAGCCTTGGCGGTGTCCTTAGCGCTCTGACGAGTAGCTTCAAGCTCGGACTTATAGGCGGCAATTTCTTCATCCTGGGCCTTAATGATATCCCTGTCATGAATAGCTTCAAGCTTTAGGCGGTCAATTTCGTGCTGGCGCTCCATAGAGACTTCAGAAAGTTTCTCGGCCAGATGGACGAACGCGTCATGTTGCACGTAGACGTCATTGGTACATGCGATAGCATTTTGTTTGACATCTCCGGGAATAGGATGAATCGCCGGAAGGAACTTTAACCCATCAAAACAAATCTTCGGAAACTTAGCCTTAAGTTCGTTCAATCTCTCCGACACTGTCGGGTCTGTTACGGGAGCGGGAGGAGACGGCTTTGAAAGTTCGCCCTTCCTATGAGAATCTCGGGAGTGCCGGGTAGAAGAAGAGTCAGAGTGTTGGTCCCGGGGAGCATCAGAATGCGACCTCTTATGGCCACGTTTGTCTTTGCTTTGCTCCTGATAAGAAGAGGTCTCCTGGCGGTGCTCGGGCTGATAATAAGTTTTCTTCCGGGATGACGAGTCCCGGGCATGATAATCTCGGTCGCTGTCACTGTCTCTGTCTCGGTGCTTCCCGAGGCCCGAGTCCCGACCAGACAGGCGTAAAGTCGACAAACCGCGAAAGCGGTCGTATCCGTGAGAGCGCCCCATGTCACCTGCAATCAAACAATAGCGAATTAGCGAAAGAGCAGAATGATGAAAGAAAAGTAGGTGCAAAGTGAAATGCATGTGTCTGTGTGTGTCCTAGTGCTATCCCCCGACGGACCAGTGGCTTTGCTAACGGGAGTCTTTTCCCCTTGGATCGGGGCCGGGACGCCCGCATCGCCCCTGACGGGCGAGCGAAACTTAAACAGCTCCGGGTCGTTGAAATCATAGTTGAGCAAGTCGTCGGGAATGGAGAGGTTCGATAAGCCCTTAAGAGAACTTTCAACGCGCTGTGAAGAAGCCTCTTTCTCTGGCTGAATAGGCGTAACTTTGGAAGTCCTACCAACTTTCTCCTTCCTCGACTTGCACGCCAGCTTCTTTTTCCCCTTCGAAGGGGAAGATGACATTTCAATATCATGAACTTCGGCTGCAGAGCCTAAATCCTCACCTTGCTTTTCAGGTGGCTCGCTTGGAATTTCCCCTTCTTCCGGAGCTTCAAGAGAAGGGCGAACGAATGATTTAGGCAGTTGTTTCCCTCTGACGTGTACGGGCTTGGGAAGCGAGGCGCCCTCTGGAAGACTAACCCGGCGGCCAGGGGCTAGCAAACCAAACTTTGATAATGACTCATTGGAAATGAGGGCTCGGATATCTCACTCTTCAGCAGGAAGAGCTCTAATGGCGTCGACAGCATCGGAGTACCCCCGGCCCTCGGGACGTGGGACGAGATCTGAAAAAATAGAACAATGAGTTAGGAGAAGTTCAACCTCAATCGGGAACGGACATCAACTCAGAGAAAGGACTTACTTCCTTCAACCCACCGTCTCGCAAAGCCTTGGGGGCAGCGCACGTAAAACCACTCCTGTTTGTACAGGGCGAATTTGCTACTCCACGCGCTAGTGAAAAGTTGGCACTTCCGATGTGGCTCAAGAAACATGTAAGAGGAGCTTCCTCCCCGTTTCTTGGTCATATAGATGTACCTTATATCGCCGGGAGTTGGAGGCCTGGAGAAGACGGCCATGAAAAGCATGTACGTGCCATAAATGAAAGCGTGACCATTTGGATGAAGTTGAGACGGGGCGACGTCCAGATACTGCAGCACGTCGCGAAGGAATAGATTGAAAGGTGGCACGCTACCAACCCAGCACATGAACTTGCTACACGCCGTATATCCCGCTGGGGGCAGATGTGGGCGGTTGTGCCCCGACGGAACGAGCACATCAGCAAACGGAATGCCATGAATAGAACATATCCGCTTAAGAGCGGCCTCAGTGACTCTCGAAGCCTGTGAGTCAACTGGGTCATCCAGTAAAATCGACGATTCCAAAGTATCGGGAGCCCAGTCATGAGTGGGAGAAACTGACGGGTCAGTTGTGTCAGGGACCGTTCGCTTAGAAGACGGCCCAGGTTTGTCGAAAAGTGTAGCAGAACTAGATCTTTTGGACATCTTGAATAAATAGCAGACCCAACCAAGCACCTGTGTGAACTATACTCGAAAAATGATCGACGTTAGAATTAACAACGCAGATAACCCCCCCGTGTGGTGTGTGAACTAGTGCAAACAATCGTGCATAAGCATTTAATATAACGTCAAGCCTAAAAACATCGCTTCCGAAAACCGTCATCGTTGACCGTCTCCAAAAGCCTTCTGAATAACGACTGCAGTAAGACACTAGAGGTATTTATGTATGGTCGGCATGTTAAGTATATTCGGCATTTGCTTGTGTTCGGCATTTAGGTCTGTTCGGCACCTAGTTATGTTCGGCATGATAGTTTGTTCGGCATTCACTTGGGTTCGGCATTAAGGTCTGCTCGGCGCCTAGCTATGTTCGGCATGTTAAGAGTGTTCGACATTTAGGTATGTCCGGCATGTGTATGTGTTCGGCATTATGGTTTGCTCGGCATTATGGTTTGCTCGGCATCTAACTACGGTCGGCAGGACAGTTTGCTCGGTTAACTGATGGCTCGGCAAGACCATTGTTCGGCCTACATCCATCGTTCGGCCAAAGCTCAGTTCGCACTGAGAATGTGACGTTCGGCCAGAGTACAATTCGGCCAAATCAACGCCCGGCCTTGCCGCTGGCTCACACTTCACCCTTCTAACCCCTTTGTTCGGCCATCGTTACGCCGTGCCAACTAAGATCATGACCGAGTCCAAACACTCGGCATATCCTCCATACCTTCCTCTCCTCCACCGAACACCCACTAAAAATCCTGCCAGGCATTCGAATTTAGCCCTCTCTCCCTACCTCTAGACGCTCGACCTTGGAAACGCTCCAAATCGAACTCGAGTCCTCACCAACATTAAATCTATGCGAATCGATGGGAAATTGCCAGAAAAGGAACACGGGTGAGAAGACCGTACCTAGTACGTGAATCGAGCGTAGGAAAGTTATGAGGAACTCTTGAATTCTGATCGCACGAATGGCTTGAGAGCCCGGAATTGTAAAAGCAAGAAGTGAGAAAAGAGAAGGAGAAAAGGTCGGGTTTTATAAGGGAAAAGAGGAAGTTAAAGAGTTTCTGACCGGCTCTACCGGTCAAAATGCTACCGGCACTTGTCTCGTTCGGCTCGATCATTTGGCATACAAAGTCACTCGGGGTAACGCATCGTTCGGCCTTCCCTGCTGCGTTCGGCCAAGGGAGCCTTATGACCCTCAAGGGTGACGACCAAGGTTTAATCAAAGTGCATCACGATCGGTCACGTAATACACTTTGGGGGGCAAGTGTTTCCCAAGGGATTGACCAGGCAACTTAGTACTCAGCCAGAAAGGAGTGCTCGGCACAAAGTAGCGCTCGGCATCAGGAGAGCATTCGGCCAAATTAGGATGTTCGGCCTTCAGGACACGTTCGGCATCCAGGACACGTTCGGCATCCAGGATACGCTCGGCATTGAATGCCGTTCGGCCAATTAAGATCGTTCGGCCAAAAAAGAAAGGTTGTTCGGCCTCCTTCGGCGAGCCTAGATGGTTCGGCATTCTGGCTTGATTTAGCGAACCCCGATCGTTCGGCATTCATGCCCCATTCGACCTGCATCTCTCATTCAACCTCCCGCCTCGCTCGGTCTAAAGATGGAAGACTCGGCATGGCTCGTTCGGCATAAGGAGGGAAGGCTCGGCATGCTTCGTTCGGTACAAGAAGGAAGACTCGGCATGCCTTGTCCGGCCTCCCTGGTTCGGCATACAGTACATAAACTACTTGGACCAAGTTATTCGACCACCTGGCCCACCAGGGAAGTCCAACCCACTTTCGTCTATAAATAGAGAGGCATGGGCACATAAAACGGGATCAGATTTTTAGAGAGCACTGGGAAGACTCTGCCATTTTCAAGACTCATTCAAGACTTATTTCTTTTAATTTGCAATTGTATGCTAATACTGAAGGACGGATTGTATCTGTAATCAAGTATCTAGTGAAGAAATAAAGATCAACTTCAAAGTGGACGTAGGCTACAACGCCGAACCACTATAAATTCTGTGTTCTCGTCTCCCGCATTTTAATTTATATTATCTTCTCTATTTTAATTTATCTTCTTCATTAATCTCTCTACACAAACTCTCTAAGGGTGTTAGTGACCAATTTTGGCGCTAACATATTGTCTGATGCCGTGTAAATAAATTTCATTTTCATGTAAATAATAATAAACGTTCCTTTCACTTGGGTTGAATGTGGGGACACAGTCAAAATCAAGTGTGGGGGGAGACTCACCTTCTTTTTTGATTTTTCATAGTTATGTTCTACATTTTCTTTCTAAACCCTAAAACAAAAAAACAAAAAAACCGAAAAAACAAAAAAAAAAACTTTTTTAAGCATTTTGATTTACTTTTAAAGAAACACTATAAGATAAATATATGGTTTTGGTTTATTAAATTGAAATTATTGAAAATTTATTTGTCTTAACAAAAATAAAAATAAAGTTTGATTACAAATAACGATAGTTTAACTAATATATAGAAAGGTTCATACGTGATAATTACGAAATATATCCTAACTGAAAATCTTTGTTTTAAAAAGTGGTTGATTTAAAGTAGAGGAACATTCTTTTGTCTTCTAAGTTATGTGGTGCTAAGATTATTTTGCAAAACTCTCTCTTTTAATAAAAAATATTTGAAAAAAATAACATTTGTATATATGTAAATATTTTCTATTAATACCTACGGTCGGCAGGTGTACACACTTGTGTGTACACTCATCATGCTCTATACCTTTCTCACGTAACCCCAAAAGGCAGTGCACGATCGGCGTATCTGGCCTCAGTTTATTCGAGCTAGGTGTATGTATATAAAAATTCTTTTATTAATTATACCTACAGTCGATAAGTGTTCACACTTGTGTGTTCACTCGCCACACTATGTATTCCCCTCACTTCAGGCTGCAAGGCAGTGCATGGGGAATATACTTGGCCTCAGTTTACCTGAGTTAGACATATAAATATTGTAAATATCAATAAAATTTTGAGAGAGTAGGCAATTAAAATCCTATTGCTATTTTTAACTTATTTGACATGTTATTGAAAAGAAATGAATATACCACTTTGATAAAATTTGATAATCAATTAAGAATCTATTTCATGATTACACTTTGTTATCAACCTAAATAACAAGTTAAACTATAGTCTATTTGTTACGATAACTTGATTTTTATTGGAAATTTTGACGAGTAAATGACTTAAATTTTCAAGATAATGACCGAAACCTATATTTAACTTATTTATGTCGATTTAAAAGTGAATCCTTCATTGTAAATATTTTCAAAAACTCGCATTCATCTCTTTGTAAATAAATCTTGCATTTTGTAAATATTTTCATCCTGCATTTGGATTTTGTAGGTAGTATCCGCTGAAAACCCTCATGAAACAACAATCGTCCTACTGGGAACACCCAGAGGTTTAACGGCTTGTTGCATATGCTCAATGCAATCGTGCTTCCTACGAAAATGAATTTATCTTAGTTTTAGTTTATTCGAGAACGAATAAAAAGATAAGTGTGGGGGTATTTGATGTGCACGTAAATGTGCATATTTTTACCACCATATTTATTCTATTTAAATTAAATAAATGATCATATTGGGTATTTTAACTTGTTTTAACCAAAATCAATATTAATTCCAAATTGTCACATATCCATCTTCGTATAGGTGCAAAATGGTCATTTGTGTGCATATATTTCTTTGAGAAAAATTAATTGGAAATTTATATATATTTGTGTAGGAATTTGATCTCAATAGGAGTGGTTTCATGAAGATACATGCATGCACTAAATGAATACAAAGGAATGAAGATGGAAATAATTCAAAGTATAGAACATGGAGGACCCCACCTACCCACCTACCTTAATGTACAAGTTAGAGGCTAATGCACATGCTTATGCAATTAACGGCTTTATGTACACTTAAATGATGATTAGTAGAAGCTAATGATTAATTGGACTTCACATTTTTTCAAGGGTAGTTTGGGCATTCCCCAAATTATGGATTAGGGTTTCATGCTTATATAAATGACTCATTATGTTCATGTAACCTCTTCTACCCTCTTAAGCCCTCATACTGAGGCCATCTCTTCTCTTAATTTAGCTTAGTTCTCTTTTATTTCTTTTCATGGCTACTTGGCCATTCATTGTTATTTTCATGTAATTTTCTTTTTATTGCAATTTATTACATGCTCTTTCCTTTTCATGCTTATTTACTTTAATGTTTGTAGTGTAGATTTACTTTCATGCAAGTAGAATAGTTCTAATTCCTGTTAATTAGCTCTCTTTTTCATTAAGATTTAATTTTCCTTTCATTTTGCATTCATGTTGTTTGCTACATTTGTTAATCAAATGACAAATATGAGAGGCTAAACCCCTCCAATTTAGGGGTAATAAACTCTCTAATTATGTAGCTTCAACTATTTGTTAATTCATGCTCTCTTTTTGTGCTTAATGATGATGATAGAAATGGTTTACTAGTTGTTCTTGCCTTGAATTTGATGGCCTATATTGTTGATGCCAAATAGGTTATGCTTAAACAATCACTAACACTAATTGCCTCTTCATAAAAATATGATTATGGAAAAGGGAAGTGATTTGAAATTAATGGTCTATATTTCTAATCAATAGTTAATAGGCCATACTTAAAATGGATTTCATTTTCATTTTCAATGACAAGTTTCATGAAAGTTAGTAAGTGGTTTAAGGGGTGCGTTATAGTTTGATGGCTTATGTTGGCTAATCAATAGCACAAATATGCCATACTTATGATAAACACATCAATTAAAGCACTAATGACCGTAAAAGAGAGATCATGATTTCATATGTGTTGAACTACATGATCTAGAGAGTGGATTTATTCTCTATATTGTCACTTAACTCTTATATTTTCTTTCCATTTCTTTTAGTTAGTTAGTTAATTCTCTAATTCTCTAGCTTAACTTTCACTTGAAATTGGTATAATTTGATTGAATTGAATTTTTAATGTCATCAATTCCCTGCGGATCGACCTGTACTCGCCATGTACTTCAATAGTACGCCACGCGCTTGCGGCTATTTTTATTATAAAATTCGTTTGGCTATTTTCTAATTCATAGAACTTTAGACGACGCGAACACTAACTCAAATAATTCCTATAAATAGGAATTAAAAATCTCAAAATACGCCATAAAATGGAAAATCTCAATTATTAACTCAAAACAATATACTCGAATATTTTCGATCGTACAAGTCTGGAATTAACCGAAAAAGTAAACTCACGTGTCCCATACCATGTGATTTACTAAATCATTTAATTTTATTTTCCATATGTCCTAAAGTGTAAAATTAGTATATATTATTTACAAAGTAATTACTTGA
This sequence comes from Allium cepa, assembly GCA_030765085.1. Lineage (NCBI taxonomy): Eukaryota > Viridiplantae > Streptophyta > Magnoliopsida > Asparagales > Amaryllidaceae > Allium > Allium cepa. Next base: position 734,917,405 of record CM060941.1, on the reverse strand, counting down.
GAAAATGGGATTTTAGAATAATTTTTTGAAATCATTTTGAAGACATTTTATTGAAAATTCTCCTTAATATAGGAAATCAATATATTTAAAAATACTTTAAAATAATTTGAAAATAATTTGAAAATATTTTATATCAATATTTCATAATCCAAGTTATTTATAAATTTTCTCAAAATTTATTTGGAAGAAGTAGTGTTTGAAATCGAAGAAAAACGAAGAAATTACTCCAAATCGATATTCGAATTCAATTCAAATTTAAATCAAATTTTAATTTCAAATTCATCCAAATCTTGGCTAGTCCATTGATAGAGCCTTTATCACATTCAAAAATCATCTCAAAATTGCAAAAGAAAGAGTGTAAAAAGCATTGGAATCAAAGGAAAAACTCGGGAACAACTCGAAAAAACAAAGTATATGGGCCATATGCAGGTCAACCTTCCAGTGGACCTGGGGATGTGTATGGTCGACCTCCCGGTCGATCATTCATACGCAAATTCGTTTCTTTGTTCCAAGTCATTTTCTCTTGCGCGGTTCAAACTTTAAGCTCAGTTTTGACCTAGCTACAGGTTATTTCAGACAATGAAATTGGCATGTATATAGAGTGACATTCAAACTACATATCGTAAGAAATCTAGCAGCATTTCAAGAAGAAAATAGGAAGTTATGGCCACTAAAAGTGGCAACCAAAAATAAGAAAACAAAGAAACAACTAACAGAAAGAATTTCATATACAATAAAGTATTTAGCCAAATTTCTCATAGGAATTTCATTTTTTCAGCTAGCAATTAGTGAGCTTGAACTCACCTTGATGATTTAGCAAGGTTTGACATGATTTTGGAGTCAAGATGCAAGCTTTTGAGATGAAGAAGTGTCTCCAGAACCTGTCTAAGCAGAGACAGAAGCATGCAATATGAAACAAAATATTACAACAAATTCATATCTCAATTCAAAGCTTTTTGATGAAATCTCTTATAGTATTGGTGGAGATTACCTTGTATTATCTTGTTTTAGTGGATTTCCTCTTTGATTTTCTGCAAAATGGAGTGGGAATTAATTTTAGATGAAGGCAGCCATTAATTTTCTTTTTTCTACTTAATGTAAGTTTTAGTTTTTTGAGAAAGAAAGAGGTGAAGCTAGCGTACAGCTCTTTCTCACAAACCAGAAGCCTCTAGAGAATGGGCTTTGGCCATTTCTACTCAATTAAGCCCAAGTGCAAATATACTTAGTGAAATGCAAAGTTGTGCTCATGTTTTAACTTATTTTATCACCATATTTTCACATTTCCTAAATTTTAAAGTCATATAAAATGCATGCATCTTATTTGTATGGAATAAAATTGTTATTGTAACAAAATAAAATCTATTTCAACAATAAAAGTTATTTTTATTACAAATAAAACCTTATTTTTAACAATATTTTGCAATTTACATTGTTTTAGTGTAAAAACACTATTTTTAAATCATAACTTGCTCAAAAATTATCTTCTTTGTCAAATAAATTACAATAAACCATTTTAACTTTATTAAATATTAAAAATATTATTTTCAAACAATATTCCATCTGTCATTTTAATAAAATAGAGTTTTCTTCATATTTCTCCTTTTATATTCAATCAAAGATTAATATTGATAATATTTTTCAATATTGTTGTATTGACTCAGTTAAAATCAATAAATGATCATTTTCACTCCAAATTCTCAAAATAACGTTTTTTAAAACTTTATTTTCATCAATTAAGATTTATTTCAATAATTTAATGTTGAAATACATCACTTATTTAATTTATTAGATCCAAACTAATATAAACCCCATATTTATAATTTATTTAACCAAATACTTTCCCAATCAAATTTAATCCCTTATTCAACCTCAACACGTTGTTTATTTTAAATAAACAATTTTTAACAAAATTTATCTTCTTTAATTTATTTTATTCTCAATTAAAATATAACCATCGTTATATTTTAATATTATAGGCAATCACCAATACCAGAGTTGTTACAGTATCCATATACTAGTTACCCACTTAAGTTTACTAAAAAATTATGATCAAGTCTGTAATTTGTTTTGCTTTCATTAACCTAAAATCTTTTGAAATCCATGAAAATTAATGTCAACATAGGGGTTCTGCACTATCAAGACTTGATTATTCTCGATTATTGTGTATAGCTTGACTTGGCTACAAATATCAAATTTGAAATATAAATTAACAAATTTTAGTTGGATTTAGAATGAGCCTTAATTACTATTTTTAATAACAACTACTATGAAATAACATGACACAATATTATTTATTATGCAATTCAAACACTTAGACAATGTTGATCAAAACTGCGATGGAATTTGATTGTTCAACAACTTAAAATGGGTTGCTTGTGTATTTTTATTTCTTAATTTTGTTCTCATTTTTCTCAGCGTAATCATTATCAATATTTTATTTTCAATACTTTTTCGAAAATTTAACTTGAAGGTGGAGTTTATTGACTATTCATCTAGGTCTTCTGACTATCGATGTGGGATCTGCTGAGAGAGAGCAATTAAAACAGCAGTCACAATTCAAGTTAAATGTATGTTGGTGTTACACTTGGGTATTGTTGCATATGAATTTTATGCTTCATTTTCACTTACATACCTGACTCTAGACATTCAATAATTCATTTTATGTTTTCTATTGATTATTTTTTGACTGGTTGAAGGTTATGATTTGCATATTATAGTTTGTATAACAGGAAAACTAATTAATTTTGCACTATAAAAAATTGAATACAGAAATAAAATATTTATAGAATTAAAATATATTAATAGGTAGTTGTCATCAATTTAATAAAGTCTCGAAAAAAACTAATGTGGAATGTCTTTCTTTATCATTTTGGAAAATTGAAGCATTTGGTAATGATTGATTTCAAATTATTGCTTTATGTAGCATGGGTAAGCCTATGTAGGCATAACTCAAGCACCACCTATGTCTAAATTTGAGAAGCATTAAAGACTTCCTAACATTATTTTGTTGCTTCATGAAATAAAATAAAAAAGGTTAATATTTAAATCTTAATTTCTTAGTGTTAATCAAAGAAGAAGGAACACCCATCATATAAGTGACGTTCTAAACAATTATTTTTTGAATGATCTTAGTATAAGTATGCTTATATTTGATGGTTGGAAGGTTCATGCTACTGCATAATACTGACATGATGTTTGAGCTATGTACCCTAAAAATTATTCGAGATATCTAATATATTATGTTGTTTCTTATGTTATTGGCTTTTAAGTTTGAACTATTCTCACCTTAAAAAATTTACTACTAAAAACATAATGGAAATTACTGCATGAACTAAAAAATCTTGATTTTTATTTCAATTTATCGAGTGATCTCACTCTTTTCATTTTTAACATGTGTTATATTTTAAGTTTTCATACTCTTATATACAAATATTTATTCTTTTTCTCTATTTTGACTTCTTTTTTTCATACCTTCTTTTGGAAAATGTACCCTATTATACACAAATTCATATACTTCTATAATATGCCTTATCAAAATATTACTACCCCTTTAACCTAAATGGATGTCTTGCAAAAGAAAAGAGTACATATTATTTCCACATATTGACTTAAAGTGAAATTCACTTGAAAATAAAAGACAAGGGCAATTATCAAATAAGTAGAGGACTAATAAATAAGGGAACCACTCAAAACCACTCATACGAATATTGCACCTTAAAAAAAGAGCATTAAAAATTACAACGAAAACAATTGGGGACCCATATGAATACTTTGACCATTTCAGTTCAATAATCGAGCCATTAAAAAAACTATTTACCGTGGCGGCCAAAAAAATCAAAGCCAGCTGCGAAGTGGAAAGTGGAGAAAATCATCGAGACCGGTCATAGCATGAAGAACAGAGGGAAGGATAGACAGCAAGGGAGTTATTGGCAAAGAGGCTATATTCGTGTTAGTGCTTACTTAGGGTTAATCTAATTCCAAAATCAGCAAAGATAAACTCTTGTCCTTTAACTTCTTCTTATTTGATGTTAATTTGCATTAGTAGATCCAAGTGGCTCAACCATAAAACCATCAAATTCAAATAACAATATAAACATGTACCTTCTTGTTGGGCAACCCAGTTCTACTTATGAAATCAAAGGCATCAGCTAGCTTTTGCTTTTATATACCTACATCTTATTTACCCATGACATCCAATCATATAGTTCACAGCCACATTATTTTGCATTTTTAATTTTCAACATTTGCTTAACTAAAATCGTACGACATACATATATTATCCGTACGCAATTTCAAATCCGGTTACTCGCTTGATCACACAATTACACTTTCAAACTGGTACGTTCACACGACCACTCTGGTGCAGATTCAGATCTGGTTTCTTAATTAGAAACCGCCATCCTCCTTCCATAGCCATATACTATGATAGAGAATTCCAAAATCAATCAAACATCTATATCCAGTGTTCATCGTTGAGAATGGACTGAAAAATCCTTACTTGGACTGATATAAATCATCTTGAAATCTTGTGCTCGAATCTGGATCAAATAGTTATGCGAATAAAATAACATACGTACAACTTATGCATTTTTTTCAATTGATCTCTTAGCTATCCCATATTATTTTTATTCACATTCATTTCATTCTCCTCATTTATCCTCATCCATTTTATTCACTTTCAGTTATTCACCTTCAATCGATCTGTAACAACCCGTAAAAATTTCGATAAGTTCATTTAATAGGATTTTGTAATTTAGAGTTGAAAGAAATAATTTTTTTTAACTTAGTAATGAAATAATAACTAGAATGAATCGTAACAATATTAGTGTAATTTAATTTTTAACAATTCCTATTGAATTCCAATTGATTGAAATAATGTAAATGTTATAACTTGGTTATAAATTTAATATAAGGAAATGAATGCAAATATGAATTAATGAATGAGATAATATATAATTAATGGTAATTGAATAAAATCAGTATTATGTAAGGAATTATAATATATGTTGTATTAATGTGTGCATTAATTTATAATGGGATATAAAGGGTAATTGATAGTTCAAATGTTGACTTATTAATAAAATAATATGTAATGAATGGAAATGAAATAACTTTAGTGTATGAGAGTTGTTATAATAATTGTTTGTAAAGAATAAACTTACAAATTCTATAAAATGTATGATGGCGACAATTGTTGTTGTTACCAATTAAAATTAATCGACTGCAAATAAATGTTACATTTATGTGAGTTAATACAAATGCTGAAAATTATGAATATAATAAAAGGAATAGAAACGTAATTATATTCATAAGGTAGTAGTTGATTTAACAGAAGGGTGAAATCAAGACAAATAAACTAATTTGAGATTTTAAATTATAATTAATGTGTGAAATTGACCAAATTCAATATAATTATAATATAGTAGTTAATACAAATAAAAGATGGAAATTGGGGGATATTAAGGTAATGATATAAAACAATGCTAACTACGCCTATAGAATAATAATTGATTGAATTAAAGATCGAGACCAAACTAAATAAATTTATTGAAATCAAATTATAATTAATTGGATTTAATTATAGTGAAATTGAGCACTGCAATTTGTGAAATAGCCAATACTGAATGGTTATATAAACCGGTATTAAGTCATTGTAAATGTTTAAGTAATCCAAAATGATAGAAATCATAAATTATTAAATTTGAATTAAAAAGTGATTTAATTAATTAATTTTTAATATATTTAATTAATGTGAAAATAGCCATTTTGGCCACTGTCTCGGATTTCGACGATATCAGTTTCATCGGATCCGTAACGGTGAACTATTATAGGATTTCAAGTTTCATAACGATCAGACTTACCTTTTGATCGTACGGACTCGAAACGCCTAGAAATCATATTAATTAAAATCAATTGAAATCAATTTGAAATAAGATGATTTTAACATAACTTCTTCATACGATGGAATTAAGACTTACGACATGTTCCATTGAATATAAAACTATCCAAAACATCTATTTTGATATATGGGATGACCCATTTTCGTTCCAGAGATATAACGGCCCTTTCGCGTCGTTTATCGTTCCAATCCAAATCGATCTGGTCCATTATTTTTTATTTTATCTATGCCTATAAATAGCTCGTTATAAACCTTAAGTTATTTCTTATTTCCATTTGTCTGTACGTACAATTCCTTCTCAACTCCTCATTCCAATGGCTGACAAACCAAAACCAAAAAACCCTCAATTCAATTTCATATTCAATTTAAAAAATTAAACTCCTCAAACTATATCAAATTATATATCGATTTGAAGCTCTCGATAAGCGCAAGTCAAATTTGTAATTCGGTTTACATCACGGTTTCATCGGTAATTAGCCTTTCATTTTCGGCCATTCGTACGTGGATTTGTGGATTGACGGTGGATTTACGTCCTGGCAACGATCGGGAGACGTGGTATGGCAGAGCTCGTCGAGAAGGACGCGGGGATCGGGTTGCTTACCTCAGTGTGGTCACAATCGCCATATTTTGGCAAGGTTTGGACAGCGGCGACGAGAGGCCAGGGGAGCGCCAGAATTGCCGCGATGGTGGTCGTTGGGTGCGGCTTGGGGTGGGCTGGCCAACGGCGAAGGCTGATCGGGGCGATAGCCGGTGTGGAGGCGGCGGTAATTGCTTGAAGTTGACGGCAGCTATACGAGGGTTTTGGCATTGAGATGCTCGGCACTGTACGTGCTGGTGACATGTAAGGATTTATTTATTATTATTTTATTTGTTTTAAATTTAATCGTATAACTTCTAACCGATATAACTTTCTCATACAAGGTCCTTTTTACGCGCTGTTTGTTCCATTGGGATCGTATCGAAATTCCAGACATATGACGATGGATTGGACGAGTTCCGAGACTGTTGAATTTTGAACTTAAATTGGATTTAAATTCAAGGGTGAGTGTTTTAACCCACTCACAACTTCTAAAATTTCTTATATTTGTTAAATTAAATTTATGATGTGATTAGGAATTTATTTTAGGATTGTTCGCATGTTTTAAATCGTCATCTCAATTAATTTGAATTTATTTAAATTAAATCGCTATTTAATTTATTATCGAATTTTAAATTGCCAGTTAAATACCTGTTAATAATTATTAGTTCCCCATTGATGTTTATTGATTTGATCTGGATGATGATTTTGATGAATGTTTGGTTGTTGATATTGGATGTTTTATTTTATATCGTTATAAACTACAATAGTTCACTATTGGTTGAAATGATACATACCCGAATGATCTATAGATTAAGGAAAAATCGTTATGGTTTGAAATGATAGACTCGAGCGATTTTATGGATTTATTATTTAATTCGGAATTACGATTTGAAATGATAAATAACCGTAAAAATTTAAATTGCGGATTGAAATTATAAATATCTGTATCACTTGACTCTAGGGTAGAGAATTATATACGGACATCGGATTGGTTAAATTTAATGATTTTAAATCCTTAATTTTCAAATTTAATTGAATGATATTTTGAAATAATTTTTTTTATATTTGAATTAATGAAAATCAAGTTATGATGAAATTTGAATTGATTAAAGGAACTGTTTTAAAGAAATAAGATTTAAAATTTAAAGTTGAATTTTGGGGTATAAATGGAATTAAACAAAATTGAGTTATTGAACTGTTTGAAATATAACTTTGAAATATATTGGAATATGAGTGAGTTAAATTGATGTTTCAAACATGGTTTGGAAGTAATATAAAATTTAATAATTTTATTATGAGTTGAATTGTGAAACTTGGTTTAGTGATTTGGAAATTTGAAATGGTCCAGATATGTTGAAATAAAATGAATAGTTAAATCTATATAAAATCCAAATTCATGTTTCCAGAAATAAACTGTTTAAAATATATTATTGTAAAGATTCTAAAATTTACCATTTTCAAATTATTAAACTAGTTTAACCTATATTAACTATATTAAATCAATTTAACCTATTTTAAACCATTTAATTTAGTTTAAAGCTAATTAACCCATTTTAATTTGTATTAAATCTAATAGATCTATTATAAAGCTATTTAATCTATTTTAATTATATTTAATCTATTTTAAATCTATTCAACTATTTTAAATCTATATTAACTATTCTAGAGTATTTTGATTATCAGAAGATTTATTTTTAACTATTTATAACCATTTTGACTATTTATAACTATTTAAACCATTTCCAAAATTTCCAGACTAAGTGAAGTAGAAGTATTTATATTCAATTCATTGGTTTAAAAGAGAATACGGTTAAATGATGTTATAACCTAAGTTGAGATTTAAACGTTATAATTAATATTGAATATGACGATTTTGAAGTAAGGATTTAACCTATTTTGGAAATATGATTTGTGAAGAAATTATGATGTCGGAAACGATATGATCTCAAATGTGATAAGAATTTGAAAGTAAATATAATTTCAAAAGTGATTTGGTTTTGAGAATATGATATTTTGATATAAATTGTGAATTGACTTTTGAAATGTAAAAGAACCATTCGGTGTGTAATAAGCGATTAGTTGTAACAACCCGCATATTTGTCGATTTTATATTTAAATATTTTATTTAAATATTTTATCGATACTCGGAATTTAGTCCGAAAAGCTACTTTTTGAATACGGTCGATTTAGGACTCGGGACCACTCCCATTGAGTTTAAAATGCCGTTTGCGACCTTTTTGAGTATAAGCTTCGATATGTTTGGAGAAAGTTGATTTTTGCTACTTTTTCACTTTGGGTTGGGTTCAGTCCTATGTTTAACTTATACTCAAATCTGAGCCACTCCTCCCCATTCACCCTCACTTTCTCCTCTTTTCAGTTCTAAAGCATCAATGGTGGGAGAGATGGGAAATTAAAACTCCAAACCCTAGTTTTCTTTTGCAAATCAAACTCTAGCTCCAAACTAATAGAAGAACCCATTGGTAAGCTTCTCTTCTTCTTCTCCAACTCATTCTCTTATCAAATTCAGAAAATTCCTAAACCTAATTTAGGAAATGTTTCTCTTTTTAGCTTAGAATCAAGCTTCTTGAGTTGGATTTGAAGAGTGGTTGATTCCCCTTTTGCTTTCAAGCTTCTTTTTCAATTGCTTGGGTTCAAAGGTGAGATTTTTATCTCACATCTATGCTTATATTTATCTTTGATTGTTAGGTATGAATTCCTAACACTTATTCGTGTGCAATTGCTTTTGGATTGGATTGATTTGGTGAATATTCCAATTTTTAGTGTTTTGGGTTCAAATCCTTAAAAATCATAGCTTTGATGTTCAAATGCGTTTTTGGTGATGCATAGAGGAGCCAATAGGATCGGGTAGCCATTGGGCATAATTCCCCATCGTCCGTGCTTGTTCGGTTGCGAATTAGTGGAGTTTGCACATCAATTAAATGAGTTTCAATTTGCAGAACATCAGGGTCGGCCGACCGAACCCCTGGGCCGGTCGACCGACCTGCTACTAAGGTGCATAGGCACCTTTCTGTCTCTGGTCCGGTCGACTGGCTACAGGGCTCAGCCGACCGACCTGCTTCCCGAGATTTTTTTGGAACAGGGTCCGGTCGACCGAGCTCTGTAGCCGGCCGACCGACCTGATGCAATTTTGCCTATTTCGCCTAGTTGCTTGAATTTCCAACTTTAATCGATTCGTGTTGTTTCCTATTTATTGTTATCATTTATTATGACTTTGATGACTCCTTTTTAGGGATTTTTGAATATCCATTTCGATGGATTCTTTATCGGTTTCGTTGGATTTTTATTCACATCTTCGTATGTGAATTTTAGTGATTGATTGTTCCTGCAATCTTCTTCGTGATTTGTCACTTTAAAATATAAAGGTTTCTATACTAGTAGTAAATATCAAAACTCTTTCTTCAAATGAATTCAACACTATTTTAGTACAAAGCTCGTTCCTTAAACCGTTTTCCAATCTATTAGTATATACAAACCTTTACCTCACTCGTATGAGAAATCTAATTAAACGACTTAGTAAAACGAGTGGTATGAAACGCTTGCGTTTACTTCGTCGGTTAATTCTTGGACTTATTTGATTGAATCTCTTGTGACAATTGTATAGTGGAGATCTACAGTTTGTTCGTAAATATTTAAGTTAAGCAAGTGGTTGTGGGACATGAAGCTAAACTCATATATTTACTAGCTTAGTGTAATTGACACTTCTCGTTGATCATGACGATCATCTTTGTGATTTAGACTAACAATGTGCGATGTCTCTTTGTCTGCGAGGGAGACTAAACCCCGTTTTGTGGAGTTTTGACTCAAATTGGTGGGGTAGCAACCCATGGTCTTCGGGCCATTTGTGCAGCTTCGGCTCAATTTGTGATGGTTAGCAACCATGGAATTAGCGTTCCGTTTGTGATACACGTGTTGGTGAGTTTTATGCTCCCGTTTGTGATAGGCCTTCCCCCCCTTTTTGTGAATTCTGGATTTCTTGAGATGATTTCTAGAATTTGTGTTTCACCAATTTTCGTGATTTCCATTGATAAGTTTTATCAATATTTGTGCATTGGTGAATTTGTGTGTCATTGACTTTTGTGATTGACATTGATATAATCGTCAATATTTATGGTTTGGTGAACGAAATAAGGAGTTTGACATTTCTTTGATTCTTGTGTAGATTTTGTGATATTGATTAATCTCTTGTTGATTTTCAATTACTTATATATATCACAGCTTGGCATTGTGATTATTATGTGTTTAGTCATATCTCTTATTCTATATCGTTTCATCTGATATTTATAGTTAGACTGATCCGTTTATTATTTTCTTATTAAATAATACTCGGGTCAGACCGAGATGTTACAGGTGCTTCAGCTTGACTTCTCACTTGGAATTGATTTCTCTGACTTTTGGTTAACTACTTAGATTAATAGTTTTTGGATTGTATACAATTGAGATATAGACTCCATGATGTATACTTATTCTTTTGTGTAGTTCTTGTAACTATTCTTTTGTGTTATTGCGGATCTTTTTAGACCGCTACTCTGAAATACACTTTCATGTGTTGGTTATATATTCATATCTTATTCCTCCTTTGTGATATGAATTATCTGTGACTGATTTATGTTACGCTTATTTCTATATTTGTTCCGAAGGATTTATATAGCCACTGTGTAGTAGTTTTGAGTTTGTATCGGTATGTCGGATTTCCTCTTGAAATAAAATGCATGTTTTACTATCAGACATATCGGTGCTCGCACAAAGCAATTACATGGATGGTCGCTCCTCAATAGCCTTATTCTCCGTGCTAGTCGACAGCATTACTCCGTAGTGTTCTTGGCTAGCGTGGGTATAGAGGTGGGGCGTCACATTAGTTGTTAAAGAGATCGGGATTAGATATTTTCATACTCTCTGCCAATACTGAAAACCACTTTAACAAATGTGTACGCGGTGGAGATTCCAGAATGAAGTAGGAGGTGGTAAAGATTTCTGTATGAGGTATGACGTGACCCTGACTCCCATGAGTCAGCTTAGATGTGACTAAAACATGAGCAATTGACGGGCCAAGTGAGGTCATTCCACCGATCGGGGACATTTCTTCGATGCTATATTCTGATTTTGTGATTTATTTAGTGGCCACCCTTGATTTTGATTTGGGAGTATGTTCTAGGTGGGCGGCAGTAGCTGCTATGCATTACTACCAGCCCGTAAGTGTAATTGATATGTGTACCGTGGCATTGCCTAGTTGTGCCGTGTTCACATGCCCTAACGCGCCTTCTACGAGTTTGTTTTGTGTCGTACCTATGGATTTCCCTCTGGTAGCCTCCCGATCAGGAGGTATTATGGTACTGTATAGACTATGGCACTATGGAATGTGTTAAGGGGGATTGGGTAACGCCTTAACGCTACGTTAATAGTTTATCTCACTGTAGGCATATTATAATAGCGTATAGTACTACATAGTAGATAGTTTAACGGATCCTTAGGAGATGTGAATCCCGAACATCTCTTGAGTTACTGCACTCACGTTTGACACTAAATAGGAGATGTCAGACCCCCTAAACATCTCTGATGCCATCACACACATATTTACCGTTGATTTAACTAACATAAGAAATTTTAGTTCCGACTCGAGTGTTTAGTCTTTTCAATTCGCTTGGGTCAGCCTGAGCATTTTAGGATTTGAAGACTTGTTTTTGGAGGATGAAGACGAAGATTGTATTATTATTTATTATATTATTCCACCGCATCATACTGTTTCGATGCATTATCATTTATTTATCTTTGATATGTGTAACTCTGATTCTGTGTTGTATAAGTATAATCAATGTTTTGCAAACAACTTCATGAACTGTTATTTTGATTATTATATTTTGTCATTCCGCTGCGAGGTTCTGTATTTTCTTTTATTTCTTCTCCTTTTCTTATTTACCCCATAACAATCTTCCCTTTTGAACTGTTTTAGTTCGACGTGTGTGTCTGCTTAAAATGTCCAAAAAGGCAAGTCGTTATAGTTTTGAAATTGTGGAATATTTAAAGCTTTGAAATATACTGAAATCGAAATGGTTTATTTGTGGTTCAAATCTGTATTTAAAATCGATATAACTTGAACGATACAAAATCTGTATTTAAAAAATTATTGTAAAGGTAAAATAGGTAACGGTACATCTATCTTGAACGATATATTAAATGTGATAATCTACACCATAATCTGATTTAATTCAGCTAGTTATGTATAATTCTGACTTATGAATAAATGTTGATTTACTAAGAAACTGAAATAAATTGAAATTGATAAACCGAGATTGAATAAAAAATTGAATTTTGGAATTCGAGTTGATTTGAATCGATTTGTGGAATTTGAGGAAGCTGTTTTATTATATAAAGTATTTTAAATTATATTTAAAACTATCTATATGTTTTACTTTATAAATTATTTTAATATAAACTAGTTAATATACTAACTATTTTAACCTATAACTATTTTATATAGCTATTTTATTTTATAAACTATATATACTATTATTAATATCTAAACTGTTTAAAAGAAAATTCTATGATTTCAAAGTGTTATGATTTTCAATGTGTTATAATTTCAAGTGTTTTGGTTTCGAAAGTGTTATAACTTTGAAAGTGCTATGATTTAGGAAATGGATATATTTGAAATGGAAATGATATCATATTTGGTTTTGAAATGGGAATGATATCGTATTGATATGGTTTTGAAATGGCAATGATATTTTGGTTTTGAAGTATAAACTATTTTGAAATGACCACGGTGTTATAATAACATTGGGTTATTAAAGAGACCGGGATCGAATATTGTCATACTCTCTGCCAATACCGAAAACCACTTTAACAACTGTGTATGTAACGACCCGTAAATTTTCGATAATTAAATTAGCTAACTTAATAAGATTTCGGGATTTGGTGTTAGAAAAAAATTTGTAAGTCGTTTGGAATAATAATAACTAGAATGAAATGCAACAAATTTATCTAGTTAATTATTTATGAATTGAATGAAATCTCAAATCAATTGAAATAATATGTAGTCAAAGGTAATTGATTCGAAGTAATATAGTAAACCGACTGATAATGAAATTTTATTTAAAATTCCAATATTGAAATCCGTCAAATATTAAACAATTAAATTGTCAAAATTTAATATTTGGAACTTATTGAATAACGGGTTTAATATGATTAAAAATGATTTGTAAAATTTTATTTTATCATATTGGAGTTATAGTGATGTTATAGAACTTTTAAAACTGAATTTAAAATTTATTTGTGAAAATTGAATATTTTAATATTTAATTATCGCCTGAAAAATAGCCAATTTTTGAACAGTCTCAGAATTGGACGAAACTAGTTCTATTGGATCCATAATAGTTAGTTATTATCGGATTTCAATTTTCGTAGCAATCGGAGTTGTCGTTTGACCGTGGCAGCTCGAAACGCGTTGAAATTGTTTAATATTAATTTGGCGAGTTAAAAATAGTCATTTTTCAAACGGTCTCGGATTTCGACGAAACTAGTTTCATTGGATCCGTAATGTTATATTATTGTAAGGTTTCAAATTTCAAGTCAAACGGATTTACCGTTTGTCCGGGGCAAGACAAAACGCATAGAAATTCGTTTAATCGGTTTAATTTAAATTTGATCGTTTATTTTCGTAACTCGCGCATATGATCGAATTAGCCTCCGAAACCTATTCCATTGTGTCCGGAACGCGGGATAAACCCTAGAAACGCCTTCCGGCACGCTTCATTTGGAGTTCGAAATTTTTTCGGTGAATAGTGTTTTTGCAATTTTCTATAAAAGGACCCATCCTCTTTCATTTGCTCCAAACCCTAACTCTTTTTGACCAGCCGCCACTTTCATTTCAATGGCCTGAAAATTTCGAAACTTCCTCCTCATTTTCCTCTCAATCCATCAACAATTAGCAAAAACTCTCAACTACAAAGTTGTAGAGCACGATGAAAGCTTCAAATCCATACGGAGATGATCGAAAACGGAGCCACGGATCAACGGGAAATCACGTTCAAAGCTGCTGCGTTTTTCACGTTTTTCGAGGCGAGATGAAGGGCCGAGCTTCGAGCTGCTCCAGGCGTTGGTGGCTCTGGTGATAGGCTTCGTGATGGCGCTTCCTGATCGACTTCTGGACGCTCGTGGTGGCCGCGATTGGGAGCCCTAGTTTGGCTTGGATGGGTTCTTAGTCGCGTGTGTTCCTGGAGCAAGTAACGTGAACGTGAGGAAGAAGAGGGGTGCGGCCCAGATCTGCTATGCAGGAAATCAACGGTGATGATTGGGTGGGTTTTAAAAATTTAATTAAGCTGTAATTAATTTATATAAAAATTCGTGTTAACTTTAAACCATCATAACTTTGTCATACGAGGTCGGAATTCGACGAAACTTTTTGCGTTGGAATCGTATGGACGAGCTCTTCGCTATGGAACTAGATTGGAATCATTTGGAGATAGAGAAAATTTTGAGTTAAATTGAACGTTGTTCGATTTTATTTAAAATCGTAAAAATCAAGGTGAGTGTTTTATAACGCTCACACCGTACTAAATATTTTTATGCTAGTTAAATTTGATATTATGAAGTGTTATGATTTTATTTGTCGTTGTTTGGTAAAAATTTAATTGTCATATAGCTTGTCATTTGCATTAACCGTTGAAAAATTAAATTGACAGTTAAATTGAAATTAAAATTGAATTGCGATTAAATTACCTGACATTGATAACTATGAAACTGCCATGAATTGTATTGTTTATTGGATGATGTATTTTGATGGATGCTATTGGTTGATAATTGAATGTTTGGATGTTTATTTGCTTATATAGATCCTGTTATGCATACATATGATACTGAGATTAATTTAAGTAATGTATACTCATTCCTGACATTTAATTGAAAAAAAATTTACTTGGCCATAGGATAGAAAATTATATACGGACACCGAATTGGCTAAATAAATAATTTTTGAAATCGTCGATTTAAAATTTATTTAAATGTTTTGATTTAAAAGTTATAAATAGAAATCAATTTATAGAAATCAAATTTGTCGAAAAATTGAGTTGGAATGTTGAAATAAATTTTGGTTAAAAGAAATTGGTAAATAATTTAAGTTGTGACTTTAAAAAAAAAAAAATTTTTTTTGGATATGATTGAATTTCAAAAATCTATTTATTTTAAAGATTGAACATTATTTCGAGCTTTGAATATTACTAAGTAAAAGTGATATGAAAATGATATTTTGAAATCGAGTTTGGAATTGAATCATATTTGGAATTTGGATTTAAACTTGAATATTGTTGGAAATTTTGTTAAGTGTTATAAATTGATATTTTGAGAAATCAAGCTCCAAATCGATATAAATTGAAATTGAATTAATTAAAGGTGAATGTAGAATTGAATTGATTTGAAGTAAAAGTTGACATTGTTTTGAATTGAAATCGAAATTGAATCGGTAGAATGGAAATTGAAATTGATTTGAATTGGGAAGTTATAATTGAAATGGATTGATTTTGAAGCTGTTTTAATTTGTTTTCCAAATTACTCTGTTATATAAACCATTTTGAATACTTAAACTATTTTAATCTATTTTAAATCTACTTAACCCAATTTAAATTATTTTAAACGAATTTATCTATTTTAAATCCATTTTAAAGATTTTAAGTGTTTTTAACTATTTTAATTATTTAAAACTACTTTTAAACTACTTAAAACTATTTTTCTAAAATCCCAAGCTGGTCAATAAGGTGAAATGTTTATATTTAAATCTTGAATTTAAATATGAAATCTGATATTTTGAAAGATACGATGATATTTGAATGGATTTGATTTTTGAAGCGAATATGATATTTTGATATCAATTATGAATCGATTTGAAATATAAAGAGCCAAAGGTGTAATAATACGTAGTTATTAAAGAGACCGGGATCGGATATGGACATACTCTCTGTCGATACCGAAACCACTTTAATAACTATTATACGCGGAGTGATGATCCAGAATGAAGTGGATGGTTTGGTGAACGCGTTGACTGAAGAAAGAGAACGATTATTGGATGACCCCTGACATGACTAAAACAGGAGCCGCGCCGGGCCATTGAGGTTCGCCACCTCTAGCGGACACACTTCTTCGATACCATATCTATTACATTTGTGATGCGATTTGGGTGCACCCCTTGATTTGGGAGTGTTGTTTCGCGGTGTTGGGGTAGCTGCTGGCTATGCCCAACATCAGTTCGGATCACGCAACTACTAGTATCCTAGTTGGTATTGCCTCATGTACCTTGTCATACTGATTATCCTATTCGCGACCACTACGTTTTGATTTGTACCTTGAGTATATGGATTGCCCTCTGGTGACTTCCGGTTTTGGGGAAACTACGGTCTTGTATATGCTTTTGGGAATATAAAATGTGTTAAGGGGGATTATGGTAACGCCTTAACGCTATTTTGATACTTTATATTACTGATAGACATTATCTACTTAGCGTATATTACTACATAGTAGATAGTTTAACGGATCCTTGAGAGATGGAAAATCCCGTAACATCTCTTAAGTTATTGCACGCACGTTGACACTGGATATGAGATGTCAAACCCCGTAAACATATCTGACGCCGTTACACTCATATTTATTTACGATTGATTTAACTTTCATAAGGATATTTTAGTCCTGACTCGAGTGTTTTGTCTTTTCATTACGCTCGGGTCAGTCCTGAGTTTTCAGTTTAGGTTGAAGATCATTTCCTTGGAGGACGGAGACGAAGATTTGGTATATTATCTACTATTATTATATTCGTTCCATTCCGCTGCATTGTTGTATGATATTTGTTGTGTATGTAACTCTGATAAATGTTGTATAATAATAATCAAATGTATTCATTTCAAATGTATTCATTTAATTAACAGCTTCATGAACTGTTATTTTATTATTATACTTTAGCCTTCCGCTGTGAGATTCTGTGTTGTTTCATTTCCTTTATTTCCCTTTCTTTTCTTTTCTTATTTACCCCAATAACTATTTGCCCTTTTAATGGTTTGGAATCGACATGTGTATTTGATCGTCGGTTTAAACTGTCTAAAAAGGCGGGTCGTTACAGTTGGTATCAGAGCTTTGGTTTAGCGATAAACCTTGGCTCTAGTGGGGAATAACTCATTGAAATAGAGGTAAACTATATGAATGAGTTGAGTGTATATGAGAGAGCGTACTTTTTATTTGATATAAAATGGTTTTATATTGTGTTAATTTGTTCCGTTGAGTATTTATGAATTCTGGTTGATACTTGGGACGCCAAGGCGTCGATAGGAATTTCTAAACACTCGAATAGGACAAACCAACACAATATCATTTTGGAATATATTTTATATAAAAGAATTATTTGAATATTTATTCATTTTGATTGAATTGATTGTTAGGAGATGATAATATTAGATTATTATCATTATTGTTTGATCAGTCAATATTTACAACAATTGATTAAATAACAATGGATTTAGGAAAATGAAATCTTGTAAACACAATTGATAATGAATATAAATGAATTTTAACTTGGATTTGGGAATTTAAATTCCGGTGCTTGAAATTGACTTACAAGAATATGAAAAACATAATATGAGTATTATATGATAGTATAATTGAGTTGAAATTGTTTTCGAAGGATTTTTTTTATGATAAGTGTTATATTCCCTTCTCTTGACGCTAGAAAATGATTTCGGTGATGAGTGCACGCATCATTGGCGTTTATTTTCGAGAGTCCGAGTGGGGGAGACCACTTAATAGCTTGTCTAAACCTTGTTTTGACTCAAATTTTATTTTGTTTTGCATTCTCTATAGTATGATTTGTTATATAAATTATATAAGTATATATTATTTCAAAACTTGATTTGAAATGAAATCGGGATTGGAATTCTTAAGTCCTTTAATAATTAATGATTTTTTTTATGATTGAAATGAATTTAGACTTGAATCATTAAGGAACTTCTGAATTGTGAAATGAGAAATGAACCTAAGAGCTAAGTGAAAATATCAATTGAAGTAGAAATCCTTAGAATTAGGAAATTATGAACTTAAAATAAAATTGAAACTGTAAAACTCGCATAGTATTAAATTTCATTTTATAGCTTAGATATAACTTACCAAAATACTTAAGAAGTTCAAAAATGTTATATGAATTGTTAATTGGATAATATACGAGTATAGGTTTGAAAAATGAAATGTGCATTTAATTAATGGTTTGCAAATATAAATAAAATTGTTAGTAAATGATTGGAATTTAAATTAACATTTAAAGGAGATTCACAATTATGTTAATATAAAATGGAAATACTATATGTGAATGTAAATGTGAAATTAAATTATAGTGAAATTTAAGTAATGACTTAAGAATTAATAAATTGAAAATTCAACTTTAAATGGAAAGAAGTTGTATGTTGTTTAACTACATTCTATTTGCATAACTATAACTTACCAAATACTTAAAAGGTTTAAAATGCTAATAAGGATAAGTAGAGAAATAATATACCAGTGAGAGAGTGAAAAATAAAATGTGAAGATCTAATTGATAGTTGTAAATATAAAAGAAATTTAAGCTGTAAAATGAATGATATATCTAAGTGAATATATAAAATTTAAAATTAATGAAATATAAAATTGGTAAATGGAAACTAATTAAATTTGAATATAGTTAAATGTCAATAAACTTGGAAGTGTATGAAATTAAAGTTGACTTGAAATTGTATAATTGATTTAGTGTAGATTTTGGATGGATGTTAATGTTTGATATGCATTGCCTGTTAGATGGATGATAATTGATTAAGTAGAATTCATTAGTGTTAATGGAATTGAATAAACGGAATAAAATTGTAAAATAATTAAATTCAAATTTGAAGCAAAGTGAAATTAAATATAATTGAATTCAATTTAAATTGAAGCAAATTGACTTGAATTTAAAATGTGAATGAAACAAACTTGAATAAATCGGAAACAAATTGAATGTAAACCTATTGCATGGATGAATAAGAAAATAAATGACTTTGTGTTTGTGATTGTTTTTTTAGAAAATTTGAAGTTTTGATGGTTTGCACTTTGAAATAATAAAAGCAAATTTTTGGGAAAATCCAAATTTGTCCAATATATGCAGAAACGAAAACAACCATAACTTTTAAATGGCTGAACAGAATTCGACGATCTTGGACTTTTCGGAAAGCTTAGAAACTATAGCACAACTTTTGTTTAGATAACTTGAGAAAATTCCTTCGTCTGCTTGGTAAAAACTTGAATGTTACTCGCTGTCCTGTGTAAAAATAAGTAAAATCTGTAGTATACACCCTTAGTATTTTTGCCATATCTTTTGACTGGTTTATCAGATTTTGGTGATCTTATACTTTCTGAAAAGATAAGAACTTAAGCTAAAACTTTTGTTTTAAGTGTTTTGTGTTTTGATATTGTTTAGAAGGTCGAAAACGTGGGTGAACGTCGCTGACCTGCGCAATTCATTGCCCAGGCTGAGGCGTATCCTCTAAGTAAAACGGCCATAACTTTTGAACGGATGGTCCGAATTCGATGATTTTGGACATTCCGGAAAGCCTGAAATGAATAAAACAAATTTTGTTTAGATTATGTTGTCAAATTTTATCGTTTAGATGACCTAAAACTAAGATTTGTTTGCTGTCCTGAAATTGAAATCTCAGTTTTGAAGCTAAATATGTTATGTATATGTTGTGTAGGCTAAGTATATCTATCTATCTTTATATGCATGGTTCTAACTTAGTTGTTGAGCATTTTAGTAGGTGGCAAAGGGGTTGCGCTTCGTTGTGGAGCTCGCTTCTACGCTAAACGCATAATGTAAGTAAATTGCTAATAAATGCTAAATAAAAGGTACGCTTACGATTTTATATGATATTGGTGATATTTATATGTTGTTTCCCCACATATGGGATGCCTCATCATTGAGATGAGATGTATATTTGTGATATATATGCTATTATATTTTTTCCGATCGAGCCGCGCAAAGGAGACTCTGCCGAATTTTTCCGTAAATTCGGGTGTTAGAAAATTTTTTCAAGTTTAAATTTTTTTTATAACTTGTTTTGATAATTAACTTTTAAGTTTAGAAAGCCGTTTGGAGTAACTTAGTGGAAGCGTAGTTATGACTTTATAAATGGAATTTCATTGTTTTATAAGTTGGTAACTTTGAATAAAATATATCTAATGTTGAATTCTATACTTAGTTTCTTTTCCTTTCTTTTCCCTTCTTTTCCTTTTCGAGGACGAAAAGTTTGAGTGGGGGAGAGTGTAACGACCCGTAAATTTTCGATAATTAAATTAGCTAACTTAATAAGATTTCGGGATTTGGTGTTAGAAAAAAATTTGTAAGTCGTTTGGAATAATAATAACTAGAATGAAATGCAACAAATTTATCTAGTTAATTATTTATGAATTGAATGAAATCTCAAATCAATTGAAATAATATGTAGTCAAAGGTAATTGATTCGAAGTAATATAGTAAACCGACTGATAATGAAATTTTATTTAAAATTCCAATATTGAAATCCGTCAAATATTAAACACTTAAATTGTTAAAATTTAATATTTGGAACTTATTAAATAACGGGTTTAATATGATTAAAAATGATTTGTAAAATTTTATTTTATCATATTGGAGTTATAGTGATGTTATAGAACTTTTAAAACTGAATTTAAAATTTATTTGTGAAAATTGAATATTTTAATATTTAATTATCGCCTGAAAAATAGCCAATTTTTGAACAGTCTCAGAATTGGACGAAACTAGTTCTATTGGATCCGTAATAGTTAGTTATTATCGGATTTCAATTTTCGTAGCAATCGGAGTTGTCGTTTGACCGTGGCAGCTCGAAACGCGTTGAAATTGTTTAATATTAATTTGGCGAGTTAAAAATAGTCATTTTTCAAACGGTCTCGGATTTCGACGAAACTAGTTTCATTGGATCCGTAATGTTATATTATTATAAGGTTTCAAATTTCAAGTCAAACGGATTTACCGTTTGTCCGGGGCAAGACAAAACGCATAGAAATTCGTTTAATCGGTTTAATTTAAATTTGATCGTTTATTTTCGTAACTCGCGCATATGATCGAATTAGCCTCTGAAACCTATTCCATTGTGTCCGAAACGCGGGGTAAACCCTAGAAACGCCTTCCGGCACGCTTCGTTTGGAGTTCGAAAATTTTTCGGTGAATAGTGTTTTTGCAATTTTCTATAAAAGGACCCATCCTCTTTCATTTGCTCCAAACCCTAACTCTTTTTGACCAGCCGCCACTTTCATTTCAATGGCCTGAAAATTTCGAAACTTCCTCCTCATTTTCCTCTCAATCCATCAACAATTAGCAAAAACTCTCAACTACAAAGTTGTAGAGCACGATGAAAGCTTCAAATCCATACGGAGATGATCGAAAACGGAGCCACGGATCAACGGGAAATCACGTTCAAAGCTGCTGCGTTTTTCACGTTTTTCGAGGCGAGATGAAGGGCCGAGCTTCGAGCTGCTCCAGGCGTTGGTGGCTCTGGTGATAGGCTTCGTGATGGCGCTTCCTGATCGACTTCTGGACGCTCGTGGTGGCCGCGATTGGGAGCCTTAGTTTGGCTTGGATGGGTTCTTAGTCGCGTGTGTTCCTGGAGCAAGTAACGTGAACGTGAGGAAGAAGAGGGGTGCGGCCCAGATCTGCTATGCAGGAAATCAACGGTGATGATTGGGTGGGTTTTAAAAATTTAATTAAGCTGTAATTAATTTATATAAAAATTCGTGTTAACTTTAAACCATCATAACTTTGTCATACGAGGTCGGAATTCGACGAAACTTTTTGCGTTGGAATCGTATGGACGAGCTCTTCGCTATGGAACTAGATTGGAATCATTTGGAGCTAGAGAAAATTTTGAGTTAAATTGAACGTTGTTCGATTTTATTTAAAATCGTAAAAATCAAGGTGAGTGTTTTATAACGCTCACACCGTACTAAATATTTTTATGCTAGTTAAATTTGATATTATGAAGTGTTATGATTTTATTTGTCGTTGTTTGGTAAAAATTTAATTGTCATATAGCTTGTCATTTGCATTAACCGTTGAAAAATTAAATTGACAGTTAAATTGAAATTAAAATTGAATTGCGATTAAATTACCTGACATTGATAACTATGAAACTGCCATGAATTGTATTGTTTATTGGATGATGTATTTTGATGGATGCTATTGGTTGATAATTGAATGTTTGGATGTTTATTTGCTTATATAGATCCTGTTATGCATACATATGATACTGAGATTAATTTAAGTAATGTATACTCATTCCTGACATTTAATTGAAAAAAAAATTACTTGGCCATAGGATAGAAAATTATATACGGACACCGAATTGGCTAAATAAATAATTTTTGAAATCGTCGATTTAAAATTTATTTAAATGTTTTGATTTAAAAGTTATAAATAGAAATCAATTTATAGAAATCAAATTTGTCGAAAAATTGAGTTGGAATGTTGAAATAAATTTTGGTTAAAAGAAATTGGTAAATAATTTAAGTTGTGACTTTAAAAAAAAAAAAAATTTTTTTGGATATGATTGAATTTCAAAAATCTATTTATTTTAAAGATTGAACATTATTTCGAGCTTTGAATATTACTAAGTAAAAGTGATATGAAAATGATATTTTGAAATCGAGTTTGGAATTGAATCATATTTGGAATTTGGATTTAAACTTGAATATTGTTGGAAATTTTGTTAAGTGTTATAAATTGATATTTTGAGAAATCAAGCTCCAAATCGATATAAATTGAAATTGAATTAATTAAAGGTGAATGTAGAATTGAATTGATTTGAAGTAAAAGTTGACATTGTTTTGAATTGAAATCGAAATTGAATCGGTAGAATGGAAATTGAAATTGATTTGAATTGGGAAGTTATAATTGAAATGGATTGATTTTGAAGCTGTTTTAATTTGTTTTCCAAATTACTCTGTTATATAAACCATTTTGAATACTTAAACTATTTTAATCTATTTTAAATCTACTTAACCCAATTTAAATTATTTTAAACGAATTTATCTATTTTAAATCCATTTTAAAGATTTTAAGTGTTTTTAACTATTTTAATTATTTAAAACTACTTTTAAACTACTTAAAACTATTTTTCTAAAATCCCAAGCTGGTCAATAAGGTGAAATGTTTATATTTAAATCTTGAATTTAAATATGAAATCTGATATTTTGAAAGATACGATGATATTTGAATGGATTTGATTTTTGAAGCGAATATGATATTTTGATATCAATTATGAATCGATTTGAAATATAAAGAGCCAAAGGTGTAATAATACGTAGTTATTAAAGAGACCGGGATCGGATATGGACATACTCTCTGTCGATACCGAAACCACTTTAATAACTATTATACGCGGAGTGATGATCCAGAATGAAGTGGATGGTTTGGTGAACGCGTTGACTGAAGAAAGAGAACGATTATTGGATGACCCCTGACATGACTAAAACAGGAGCCGCGCCGGGCCATTGAGGTTCGCCACCTCTAGCGGACACACTTCTTCGATACCATATCTATTACATTTGTGATGCGATTTGGGTGCACCCCTTGATTTGGGAGTGTTGTTTCGCGGTGTTGGGGTAGCTGCTGGCTATGCCCAACATCAGTTCGGATCACGCAACTACTAGTATCCTAGTTGGTATTGCCTCATGTACCTTGTCATACTGATTATCCTATTCGCGACCACTACGTTTTGATTTGTACCTTGAGTATATGGATTGCCCTCTGGTGACTTCCGGTTTTGGGGAAACTACGGTCTTGTATATGCTTTTGGGAATATAAAATGTGTTAAGGGGGATTATGGTAACGCCTTAACGCTATTTTGATACTTTATATTACTGATAGACATTATCTACTTAGCGTATATTACTACATAGTAGATAGTTTAACGGATCCTTGAGAGATGGAAAATCCCGTAACATCTCTTAAGTTATTGCACGCACGTTGACACTGGATATGAGATGTCAAACCCCGTAAACATCTCTGACGCCGTTACACTCATATTTATTTACGATTGATTTAACTTTCATAAGGATATTTTAGTCCTGACTCGAGTGTTTTGTCTTTTCATTACGCTCGGGTCAGTCCTGAGTTTTCAGTTTAGGTTGAAGATCATTTCCTTGGAGGACGGAGACGAAGATTTGGTATATTATCTACTATTATTATATTCGTTCCATTCCGCTGCATTGTTGTATGATATTTGTTGTGTATGTAACTCTGATAAATGTTGTATAATAATAATCAAATGTATTCATTTCAAATGTATTCATTTAATTAACATCTTCATGAACTGTTATTTTATTATTATACTTTAGCCTTCCGCTGTGAGATTCTGTGTTGTTTCATTTCCTTTATTTCCCTTTCTTTTCTTTTCTTATTTACCCCAATAACTATTTGCCCTTTTAATGGTTTGGAATCGACATGTGTATTTGATCGTCGGTTTAAACTGTCCAAAAAGGCGGGTCGTTACAGTGTACGTGGTTGAGATTCCAGAATGAAGTAGGATGGTGGCGATGATCCTATATGAGGTATATACGTGGACCCGATTCCCGTAAATTGGCATAAAGTGGCTAAAATAGGAGCAATTGACAGGCCAATTAAGGTAGCTCCTCCGATCGGACACATTCCTTCGATACTATATTCTGACTTAGTGATTGATTTGGTGTCCACACTTGATTTTGGTTTGGGAGTGTGTTCCGAGGTAGGTAGTAGTGGCTACTATGCGTTACTACCAGCCCGGAAGTGTAATTGGTTTATCTATCCTGGCATTGCCTAGTTGTGCCGTGTCACGTACCCTATCGAGCCTACCACGAGTTTGTTTTGTACCATATCTATGGAGTGCCCTCTGATGACGCCCAGTATGGGGGAGATTATGGTACTGTATAGACTATGAGAATATATAAAAATGTGTTAAGGGGGATATGGGTAACGCCTTAACGCTATTTTAATAGTTTACTTTACTATAGACATTATTATAATTGCGTATGTTTCTACATAGAAGATAATTTAATGGATCCTTAGAGGATGGGTATCCTAAACGTCCTTTAAGTTACTTGTATTTCAGTTGATATTTCACTTGAGTTCGATTTATTGATATAAGAATGTTAATCCTGACTCAAGTATTTTGATTTTTGCTTTACGCTCAGGTCAGACTGAGTGATACAGCTTTTGAGACTCACCTTTGGAGTTGAAGTTTTGCTTGGATATCCATCTATCTATCCAACTTGCAGTTATTCAGTTGATTCCAGTGATGCATTCTGATCTTGTATTTGACTATTGTATTAAGACATCTATGTATTCGAGACTTCTATTGCAACTTATTTAACTCTGTTATATATATTATAGCTTCATGAACTACTATTCTTTTGTTTCCGCTACATTATTGTTATATTACTCTGTGTCTGTGATTCTGTGATATTTTATTTACCGTATATGCTGAGCTTTGCCAAATTTAAATTAACGATCTAATATTTTAAGCAATTCAAGTCCGACATGTGCGGATGAGAATGGTTGAAACTGCCAGGATGTTACGGTTTTGAGTGGGGGAGAGTGTAACGACCCATAAAAATTTCGATAATTAAAATTGTTCATTTAATAGGATTTTTTAATTTAGAGTTGAAAGAAATAAAATTTTGTAACTTAATAATGAAATAATAACTAGAATGAATTGTAACAATATTAATGTAAGTTAATTTTTAACAATTCCTATGGAATTCCAATTGATTGAAATAATGTAAATGCTATAACTTGGTTATAAATTTAGTATAAGGAAATGAATGCAAATATGAATTAATTATTGAGATAATATATAATTAATGGTAATTGAATAAAATCAGTATTATGTAAGGAATTATAATATATGTTGTATTAATGCGTGCATTAATTTACAATGGGATATAAAGGGTAATTGATAGTTTAAATTTTGACTTATTGATAAAATAATGTGTAATGAATGGAAATGAAATAAATTTAGTGTAATGAGAGTTGTTATAATAATTGTTTGTAAAGAATAAACGTACAAATTTTATAAAATGTACAACGACGACAATTGTTGTTCTTACCAATTTAATTAATCGATTGTAAATAATGTCAATTAAATGTTACATTTATGTGAGTTAATACCTATGCTGAAAATTATGAATATAATAAAAGGAATAGAAATGTAATTATATTCATAAGGTAGTAGTTGATTTAATAGAAGGGTGAAATCAAGATAAATATACTAATTTGAGATTTTAAATTATAATTAATGTGTGAAATTGACCAAATTCAATATAATTGTAATATAATATAAATAAAAGATGAAAATTGGAGGATATTAATGTAATGAAATATAAAACAATGTTAACTATGCTTATAGAATAATAATTGATTGAATTAAAGATCGAGACCAAATTAAATAAATTTATTGAAATTAAATTATAATTAATTGGATTTAATTACAATAAAATTGAACACTGCAGTTTGTGAAATAGCCAACACTAAATGGTTATATAAACCTGTATTAAGTCATTGCAAAAATCTAAGTAATCCAAAATGATAGAAATCGTAAATTATTAAATTTGAATTAAAAAGTGATTTAATTAATTATTTAATTATTTAACCAATGTGAAAATAGCCATTTTGGCCACTGTTTTGGATTTCGACGAAACCAGATTCATCGGATCCGTAACGGTGAATTTTTGTAGGATTTCAAGTTTCGTAACGATCAGACTTACCGTTTGATCGTATGGACTCTAAACACCAAGAAATCAACTTGAAATAAGCCGATTTTAACATAACTTCTTCATACGATGGAATTAGGACTTAAGACCTGTTCCATTGAGTTTAAAACTATCAAAAACATCTATTTTGATATATGGGATGATCCATTTTCGCTCCGAAGACAGAACGGGCTTTTCGGGTCGTTTATCATTCCAATCCAAATCAATCTGGTCCATTCTTTTCTATTTCAGCTATGCCTATAAATAGCTCGTTATAAACCCTAGGTTATCTCATATTTCCATTTGTCTGTATGTACAATTCCTTCTCAACTCCTCATTCCAATGGAAGACAAACCAAAACAAAAAAAAACCCTCAATTCAATTTCAAATTCAATTTAAAAATTTAAACTCCTCAAACTATATCAAGTTATATATCGATTTGAAGCTCTCGGTGAGCGCAAGTAAAATCTGTGATTCGTTTTTTGGTTTAGATCTTGGTTTGACTGTAACTAGCCTTTCATTTTCGGTCGTTCGTACGTGGATTTATGGATTGATGGTGGATCTACTTCCTGGCGATGATCGGGAGACGTGGGATGGTAGAGCTCGTCGAGTAGCATGTGGGGATGGAGTTTCTTGCCTCAGGGTGGTCGTGATCGCCAGATTTTTGGCAAGGTTTGGACAGCGGCGGCGAGAGGCCAAGGGAGCGTCGAAATTGCCGCGATGGTGGTCGTTGGGTGCGACTTGGGGTGGACTGGCCAACGTCGAAGGCTGATCGAGGCGATAGTTGGCGTGGAGGCGGTGGTAATTGCATGAAGTCGACGGTGGCCATCTGAGGGTTTTGGCAGTGAGAAGCTCGTCACTATCGTGCTGGTGACATGTAAGGATTTATTTATTATTATTTTATTTGTTTTAAATTTAATCGTATAACTTCTAACCGATATAACTTTCTCATTCGAGCTCCGTTTTACGCATGGTTTATTCCGTTGGGATCGTATCGAAATTCCGGACATTTTGACGTAGGTTTGGATGAGTTCTGAGATTGTTTGAATTTTGGGCTTAAATTGGATTTAAATTTAAAGATGAGTGTTTTAACCCACTCACAACTTCTAAAATTTCTTATGTTTGTTAAATTAAATTTATGATGTGATTAGTTATGGCTGTTTGGCATGTTTTAAATTGTCATCTCAGTTAATTTGAATTTATTTTAATTAAATCATTATTTAATTTATTATCGAATTTTAAATTGCCAGTTAAATACTTGTTAATAATTATCAATTCCCCATTGATGTTGACTGATTGATTTGGATGATGATTTTAATGGATGTTTGATTGTTGATATTGGATGTTGTATTTTATGTAGTCATAAATTGCAAGTTCACTATGGATTGAAATGACACATACCTGAATGATCTATAGATTAAGGAAAAATCATTATGGGTTGAAATGATAGACTCGAGCGATTTTATGGATTTATTATTTAATTCAGGATTGCGGTTTGAAATGATATATAACCGTAAAAATTTAAATTGCGGATTGAAATGATAAATATCCATATCACTTGAATCTATGGTAGAGAATTATATACGGACACCAGATTGGTTAAATTTATTTATTTTAAATCCTTAATCTTTTAAATTTAATTGAATGATATTATGAAATAAACTTTTTTTATATTTGAATTATTGAAAATCAAGTTATGATGGAATTTGAATTAATTAAAGGAATTGTTTTAAAGAAATTAGATTTTAAATTTAAAGTTGATTTTTGGGGGTATAAATGGAATTAAACGGAATTGAGTAATTGAACTGTTTGAAATATAAATTTGAAATATATGGGAATGTGAGTGAGTTAAATTGATGTTTCAAACATGGTTTGGAAGTAATATAAAATTTAATAATTTTATTGTGAGTTGAATTGTGAAACTGGGTTTACTGATTTGGAAATGCGAAATGGTCCAGATATGTTGAAATAAAATGAATAGTAAATTTATATAAATTCCAAATTCATGTTTCCAGAAATAAACTGTTTAAAATATATTATTGGTAAAGATTCTAAAATTTAAGATTTTCAAATTATTAAACTATTTTAACCTATATTAACTATATTAAATCAATTTAACCTATTTTAAACCATTTAACTTATTTTAAAGCCAATTAACCCATTTTAACTTGTACTAAATCTAATAAATCTATTTTAAAGCTATTTAATCTATTTTAAATTTATTCAACTATTTTAAATTTATATTAACTATTCTAGAGTATTTTGATTATTTAAAATTTATTTAAACTATTTATAGCCATTTTGACTATTTATAACTCTTTAAACCATTTCCTAACTTTCCAGACTAAGTAAAGTAGAAGTTTCTATATTCAATTCATTGATTTAAAAGAGAATACGGTTAAATGATGTTATAACCTAAGTTGGGATTCAAATGTTATAGTTAATATTGAATATGACGATTTTGAAGTAAGGATTTAACCTATTTTGGAAATATGATTTGTGAAGATATTATGATGTCGGAAATGATATGATCTCAAATGTGATAAGAATTTGAAAGTGAATATAATTTTGAAAGTGATTTGGTTTTGAGAATATGATATTTTGATCTAAATTGTGAATTGACTTTTGAAATGTTAAAGAACCATCCGGTGTGTAATAAGCGATTGGTTGTTAAAGAGACCGAGATTGGATATTGTCATACTCTCTATCAATACCGAAAACCACTTTAACAACTATGTACGTGGTGGAGATTCCAGAATGTAGTAGGATGGTGGCAACGATTTTTGTATGAGGTATTATGACGTGACCCAGACTCCCGTGAGTCGGCTTAGATGTGACTAAAATAGGAGCAATTAATGGGCCAAGTGAGGTCATTCCTCCAATCGGGCACTTTCGTTCGATACTATATTCTGACTTAGTAATTTATTTGGTGGCCACCCTTGGTTTTGATTTGGGAGTGTGTTCCGAGGTAGGCGGCAGTAGCTGCTATGCGTTACCACCAGTCCGGAAGTGTAATTGGTATATCTACCCTAGCATTGCCTAATTTTTCCGTGTTCACATGCTCTAGCGTGCCTTCTACAAGTTTATTTTGTGTCGTACCTATGGAGTGCCCTCTGGTAGCCTCCCGATCAGGAGGTATTACAGTACTGTATAGACTATGGCACTATAAAATGTGTTAAAGGGGTTATGGTAACGCCTTAATGCTATTTTAATAGTTTATCTTACTGTAGACATATTATAATATCATATTGTACTACATAGTAGATAGTTTAACGGATCCTTAGGAGATGTGAATCCCAAACATCTCTTGAGTTGCTGCACTCACGTTAGACACTAGATAGGAGATGTCAAACACCATAAACATCTCTGACGCTGTCATACACATATTTACCGTTGATTTAACTTACATAAGATCTTTTAGTTCTGACTCGAGTGTTTGTATTTTCAGTTCGCTCAGGTCAGCCTGAGCATTTCAGGATTTGAAGACTTGTTTCTCGAGGTTGAAGACGAAGATTGTATTATTATTTACTATATTATTCCACTGCATCATACAGTTCCACTGCATTGTCATTTATTTATCTCTGATATGTGTAAATCTGATTCTTTGTTGTATAAGTATAATCAATGTTTTGTAAATAGCTTCATGAACTGTTAATTTGATTATTATATTTTGTCATTCTACTGCGAGATTCTGTATTTGCTTTTGTTTCTTCTCTTTCTCTTATTTACCCCATAACAATCTGCCTTTTGAATGGTTTGAGTTCGACGTATGTGTCTACTTAAAACGTCCAAAAAGGCAGGTCGTTACACGATCTATATTCAACTATTCACATTGCTTTATTACATCCATTTATTACTTAGTGTATTCCTTTCAATACCAATATCACTCAAGCGCTATTCCATCAAATGTTATGTTTGACAACATTTCACTCCATACTGAATTCTTTTATGAATCATTTCATAAAATTTTACTTGAGTATATAAACATTTTATATAACTCAGCTCATGTTTATTATCACTTCACAACTTAAGTCCAAATCAAATTCAGTTTCATTTAACTCAATCCATTTGTTCAATTTCAATATTCAACCATCAATCAACCTTCCAAAACCATATTCAATTCACTAATTTATTTAATTAGCTCATTTGATTAATCTATTACAAATCTCAATTAATTTCCTTTTCCTTTCAAAAATAAGTATTTCATTTAACCTAACTTAGGTTAATTCCCCTTGCAAAATTCATTTTATTTAACTCAACTTAAGTTAATTTTCATTCCATAGTTAAATTTCAAATTTACTTCCCTTAACCTTCATATTCAACAAAATAATTTTTTAACTGCTAATTGTCAAATTTATAAGTTCTAAAACTTATTTTCTCATATTTTCATAAAACACTTAATTGAAAATTTTCAGAGTTTATACACCCTGTTCTTATTTCAAATTACTTTGAAACCATATATACATATACATACATACATACATACATACATATATATATAACCCCTTAGTATATTAAATCATTCTTTTTAATTTAATAATCAAAACTAGTTTTACCAAAACTAGTTTTACCAAAACGAATTCCAATGGTAGCAATTCCTCTCTTGAAAACCTGAAAATGAATGTCGATGATGCTACAGTCATCACCAAAATTATTTTCCAACGACCAAAGTGAGTTCAGTGCTTTCTATCTCTTTAAAACACTTTAAAAAATATTCCCATTCAAAAATATTTTCAAATTAATATTATTTTTCTAAAACTTTAAAAAACCATTTCCAAAATTAACGAGATTTAAATTCCCAAATTCCCAGCTTCCAAATCCTTTTAAATTTATAAACCGCTTTACTAATCATATTTATATAATTTCGTCTTGGTTATTATAACGACCCGAAATTTTTGATATTTGAAATTGGAATATTTAATCAATTTTAAATATTTAATAGTTAATTTTTAACTTGAATTTCAAATATCACTACTTATTGGATGATTTAATTATTGAACTAAATGAGTGGGGATTGGGAAAAATATTGAATATGGGATTTCAAGCTTATTAAAAATAATTTAGAGGCTTATCAAAATTTATATTGACAATACTAAAGATGATAGAAGTTTTAAAATTAAATTTAAAAGCGTTTTGTTCAGTTTTAAAAATATATTGTTTAAATTGACATTTAAAAATAGCCTTCCAAGGCACGGTCTCGGAATTCGACGAAACCAGCCTCATTGGATCCGTAATAGTGTTTTATTATTGGATTTTAAATTTTGTAGCGTTTGGAGTTACCGTGTGGTCGTACGGTTCGTAAACGCACTGAAATTTTTATCGAAGATTCAATATAATTGTTGAGTCCAAAAGCTATCTTCTCCATACGATCGAATTAGGATTCGAAACCTTTTCCATTTGTTCTTAATAAGGTTATAACATTATAAACATCTAGCGGCATGCCTCGATAGGAGACCGAGATTTCAGGCTTCTTTTTCGAGACGATTTAGAATTTAATAATATAATTGCATATTTGACCATTCAAATGATTTCACGTCAGCTATTTTTATACCTCAAGTCACTGTAGACCAACCCATTCAAAAAAGCAAAACAAATCGTCCACACAATAGTTCACATATTTCTCTTCTTTTTATCCCAGCCGACATAGTATTAAATAAATTCAAACTTAAACACAGAATTCGAATGAGGGAAAGAAGAAAAATGGCCGCCTGAGAATTTGAGAACGAATAACAGAATGAAATCATAATTTCGTTCTCATATTTAAAAAAAGAGGGGAAAGTAAACGAATGAATCGCATGCGCGTGAAAGAAGTTAGGGCGATTTGAGGGAGCATCGCAAAGACTCACATTCGATCGAGGAAGGGACGATGATGGTCGGAAGCCAGGAATACGACGATGCAGTGGGGAAAGGTTTGAAACTTGGTAAGACGTGGCGATGGAGACTTGGAGCATCTTGCGACTGTTTTTGAGGGGTCGCGGACTTCGATCGATGAAGGTGGCAAGTGGTACTGAAGGGGTGAGCGATCGGAAACCGCGATGGCAGTGGTTTCAATGGACCGCGATTGATACTCGTGAGGGTTCGATTGATGACCTGTAGTTCTCGTGGTGTGGGTGGTCGCGAATTCAAGGAGGAGGATGGTTGAGGTGTTGATGGCAGTGGGTCGAGGCAACGACTTTACCGGTGGCAAGGATTCGTGGGGCGATCGAGCTTTGAGCAGGCTGTAGTGAGGTATATTCGATCCATTTTTTATCAATTTAAAATTTAATAACATATATATGCATTATACAGAGAAAGAAAATTGCTGTTTCTACAAATATACATATATTAAAGAAGAAAAGTTTTACAGTAAAGAAAACTACTGGTTTGTTATTTACAAAAAAGGGAAAAAATTATAAATATAAATATATCAATATGAAAATATACATACATATTTTCACTTACTAGTTATTTTAAAATCATGGATTATAGTGATTTACTTGTTTAATTAACTTATTAAAATATCTTAGTTACTAAAAATAATTATTTATCTTAGGAAAATTATTTTAAAATTAAATTATTAGTTTAAATTAAATTAATAAATGGTAATTGACTGTTCGATCATTTAAATTGTTAACAAAACGTATAATGTTTATACAAGTCTAAAATGGGGAAGAAAACAAGTCGAGTTTGGATCGGATTGCAAATTAAAACTAAAAGGTGAGTTAATCTCACTCAAATTGGATTATTGGTGCATTTAAATAGTTAAAATTTAGATTATTAGTTGATTGATTGAATTGATATTTTTTATCAGTATGGATGTTATATTATATGTAATAGTGTGTATATATATTGGAGTGATTGATATTCTCACATTATATAGCGGATGAGACCCTATGCCCCCCCCCCCCCCCGCATAATAGCGGATGACCCTGTATACCGTGATATCCTCCTTGAAGTGGGATTGGTATTTTTATGTTGTGCTAACATCTGTGGATGTAGGGAAACAGGTTGGAGGGATCCAATTGGATTCCTCGAAATATTGAAATTTATTTTCAAATTCAGTGATATGATTTATTGATAATCTGTGATAGATTATACTGAAAATTGAAAATTGAAATTATTGAATGCTATGGTTTTGTAGAATATATTTTGGTATTTTAAGATATGAAAAATATAAAGATTGGATTTTTGAAGGAAAATAAAAGAAGAATTTTAAGTAAAATAATTATAGTGAATTTGGATAAACTAAAAGAATGAATTTGGAAAAGGATAAAAGTTTGATTTTAAAATCCTACTAAGTAAATTCCAAGCATGGAAAAAATAGAGATTTTGAATAAATGAGAATAAAAGAGTTTTGAGGACCAAAGCGATATTGTTTAAGAATTAAAGGATTTCTTTTTAAAATTCAATATTTAAAATGTTTAGGGAGAAATAAAAAGGAGAGTTTTGAAATTCAGTGTCGAATTGATGTTTTCAGTTTAAATAAGTTTTTAAATCAGAAAAGAAGTGAATCTGAATTTAAGGATTGTGGTGATTTGGGTAAATCAAGAAAATAAAGTCCAAAGTGGAATTAATTCAGAAAATCGATTTGAAAACCGATTAAGTGTTTTGAAACAGTGATTAAAGGGAAAATGGGACTAAGGAATTTATAAACGAAGTTTTATAAAGTGAAGTAATTATCAGTGGATAATTTGGAATTATAAATTTACGGTGGAAATTTATAAGGGGATGAGTAAATCGTTTTAAAAATAAAAGAGTAGTTTTATTTTTAAAAGTATGGAAAAGAAAATTTATGGGATTGGAACGTAAATCAATTGGAGATAAATCAAAAGGGATTTATAAATGATTAGATGGGCTATATTGGAATGGTAAGTGTATTTTCCTGAAAAGCTAAGTATATTTTCAAAGGAAAATTTTTAAGTGTAAATTAGAAGTTTTAAAAGTGTTTTAAAAGAATGTTTAAAAAAGACTATTATTTAGTTGTTTTAAAATTGTTAAAGTAAATATTTATTAAGTTAATTATAGTAGTTCATTAATTTTAAAGGTTAAATTAGTATTATGATTTAAAGGATAATTATTAAATATTTATACTCTATATAATAGTTTTATTTAAAAAATTAGTTTTTGGCTAAAGTTTTTACTTGGAAAATTACTATAGAATTTCATAAGTATTATTTGAATGAAGCGATTTAAGTAACTTTATTTTAAGTATTTTTGAAGTGTGTATTTTTGGATAAAGAGATTTGTGTATTTGAAGTTTAATTTAAAGGAGATTTAAGTGTTTTTCAGTGGGAATGAAATATTTGGTTGAATTGATTGTTTATTTAATAGTTAAATAACTGACTATCAAATCTAGATCCGAATATAACATTGGAAATATCTAGAGGAAACACGGGAGTTATATGGTACAATTACCATTCAAGGTGTTATACTGTACGTGTTAACCTATTCGTTCTTCTAGGACGTTTATAAGGAAATCCGTCTACAAACAGTTAGGAGGTGATCTTCAATCTTATTCTCATCTATTTATTTCCTAGAGAACCGGGGTTGAGTATACCGGGAATAACGAACGTTGTTTCGAAGAGACCGGGATCAGATTTTTGATTCGAAAACCACTTCGATCCAACGAGTACGTTTCGTGATGAAGACAAGAGCATGGAGTCAAAGATGGAGCAGTGAAGTGCAAAGGCTAATCGCAACTAATCCCAAGGATGATTCCAAAATGGATGTATTTGGAGTAATGCCTTCAGTTTCGTTTAGACTGAGAACGGACTTGTATGGACGAATGCTATTAGACCATCGTCATTAGAGGACGGTGAGCATTCTATATGAATGTGTGCTAAAAAGGTAATCGTAGCCTCAAGCCTCATCAACCGGGAATGGCTAAAACAAGGGAGGTGCAGCAAGGCTAAGTGGGTAACATCCAATTAGGGTAAGGTCATCCCTGTCTAGAGTCCCTTGATCTTGGCTGTGTGGCGGTTGCTGATCACAACCGCGGGGTGATCTTATTCAGACTATCTAGTAAGGGGTAGCTCCGGTCATGTGTTGTAGGGGATCGGTAGTGGTCCTCGATACGTTGATTAAGACCAGGTACTGTGACGGGCGGTACCCAAGTAGCCCTGCCATTGTACGGAATCCATTCTCCAATAAGCGCCGTACGGACTTGATTGTGCCCAACTATGCTGGAACGTAAGATGCAAGCATTTCAGCTATTTGAATAAGTATTTGTACCTAGACACTATTATAATATCAGAGGATTTTGATATAAAATGTTTTTGTTATCGTAAGGTAAAAACCCGGCATGTTTATTTGTGGCGTGGTCTTACGAGACACCTTTGATTTCAAAGGATTTTGAAAACTTTAATAATTCAATTGAGTTTGTTTTCTCACGCTGGTTTTCCAGGCTGACTCGGGTGTTATTTTATTATAATGCTTGGGTCAAACCGAGTATTACAAATTCAGGATAGGATGCTATGGAGCTCAAGAGACGAGCTGGATGACATATATCACGTATCTGACTTATATTCCGTTGTATATGGTATATTGTGTATTCAATTTTGTGAGGACAAGTATTATAACTGTCCAGTATTGTGCTATTGTTTTGTGTTGTACTCTGATGATGTTATGTATAAACAATTACAGCTATCTTTTGTATAAAGATCAGTTATAATCTATTATATATTGTTCCGCTGCGATTGTGAGATTCTGTGTCGTTGTTTTCTCTTCTACTTCTACCCTTTTTCTTCTTTAACCCTAATGATTTGTATTTCCGTCCAATTTGAGTTGAACTGATGGAGAATATTGTTAACTCGAAGGGGTACGGATTTGCGAGTCATTACATTTGGCATCAGAGCTGGAGGTTAAGCGAGAACCTTGGCTCTGGTGGGGATTACTCATTACAGATAGGGTCAGTAGTGCTCTAGAATGAGTTTGAATGTATTAATAGATATGAGTGCATATTTGTTAGTGAATATAAAATCGTTTTATAAGGTGTCGATTGGTTTGTTGAGTGACTTATGGATTCTCGTCAATACGAGTAATTAACGTTATTGATAGGGATCTCTAAACACTTGAATAGAATTGTTTAAATAGGGTGAATGAAATAATTTTGCCCAAATTATTTTTATATATAAAGGAAATAATTTTTCAGAAATTATTATAGTTATATATGGTTGCTTGGGTGGTTGGGAATGGTGATATTAAATTATTATCATTGTTGTTATGGTAACTGAAATAGAGGATGAATTATAACCAAAAGTTTTTTTTGAGAGAAATGTGTGATCCTCTAATAAAAAAGGAGAGCACACATGAGGCTATATATAAAACACATAAAATGGTGCTGCCAACATGCCTGGCAGGTGACAAGTCCAATGTACCAGAAACGAATAAAGAAAAAGGTACCCCTAAAATGAGCTTCGGCAAAGCCACCGCCCATTACACCCTAATACCGAGCCCCGACAAGGCCACCGCCCGATAATAAGGTGTTGGAGGTACCTAGATAACTAAACAATCAACAAAATCCGAAGAATCTGAAAGTCAGAACCATCAGAATAGAAACTCTATGAAATCTGAAGACACGGAATAACTGAAAGAAATGCCTGACGCCAACAGAACTCTTGGGAATAGCTATCCTGCACGCCAATATAAAGATGCTAGCAATCCAGTAAACCTGAAAAGATAAACTAGCAACCTACCTAATCCAAACCTGAAACAAAACTAGGAAAAATGATTAGTATGAAACACATATATGTATATAAATAGAATTTATATACATATATGCGAGAAAAATCTAATGAGAAAAATAAAGCAAATATAAACTAGTACCAAAAACTAACAATACTTAAAAGAAAAGGAAATATGAACCAAACAGAAAAAGGTAAACAATCAAAAAACTAAACATAAGAACCTATGATAGGAAGAAAATTAGTATGCATCATGTAAACATCATTTAAGTTAGAAAAGGCATTAATATAATTATTATTAAAGTCAAAATTATTAATGTTATGTTTGAATATATTAATATTATTACAAACCTTATTAAGATACTCCTTAAAACAAGTATTTTTGGCTAATTTATAATTAGGATTAGAGACCCAATTTAAGCAAAAAGATGAAATTAAAAAAATCAAATATTACAATGAGTAAAGTTATTGTTAAAAATTCTTTGATTTCTCTCAAACCAAATATACCAACTAGATATGGTGAAAAGAGTATCAAGTAAGTATCTGTTATCCTTATTAAACTTAAATCTAAAAGTATTCCAATAAAAAAAACAATCAGAAACTCTAGAACTAAAATTATACTCAAAAATGTTGAGGGTATTCATAAGAATAAAATGAGTACCCATGCATTCGGAGTAAATATGATCAATATCTTCTAAATGAGTATTACAAAAATAACATTTATTATCAATGTGAATATTTTTTTCTTTTTAAAAATTCTATTGTATTTAATTTATCATGAATAATAAGCCACATGTGAATTTTAGACTTTGGAGGAGCGTTAGTCTTCTAGATAAATTTAAAACAATTATCAGTTGCACCCGAAAAGTTAATAAATTTATAAAAGGAATTTGTGGAATATATCTTGCTCTTATCCCACTCCTAACTAATATAATCATTCTCATTGTCCATATTATAAAGATTTAATCTAGCATAAAGCAAAGTAAGCCGTCTAAGGGTTGAACCTACTAAAATTCTATTAAAACTGAAAATCCAAGGAGGATCATTTTCAGAATTAAAAACTTCAGAAATAAATGCATATTTAAAGTTGCAAATATCATACAAATCTTTGAACTCATTCCTAAGATGAGTAGCAGAAACCCAACTATCATGCCAAAAAGATGTATTATTACCAGAGTGAACAATAATATTAACTCCTAATTTAAAAATCTCACTAAAAGTTAAGGAAATAAATTCATATAACAGAATGGAATTTGTAAATGTGATTTATAAATGGGATTTATAAATTGAAATGGGATAAAATTCCAGAGTAATATTCAAATATAGATTTGAAAGGATTTGAAAATTTGAAATTTAGGAATTTGAATCCAGTTGGTTTCGAAAGTGTTTTTCAAAGTTGAGAAAAAGATAGTGATATTATTTGGAAATACTTTTCGATTGGGAATGAAATCTATTAATAAATGGATTAAAAATATTTGAAAATGTTTTTAAAAAGAATAAAAGTACCGAATTCGCTTCGATCGCTGAAAAATAACTTCGGTGATGACTGCAGCATCATCGATGTTCATCTTCGAGTTTTCAAGAGAGAAATTGCTACATAAATGTTTTAAATTGGGATTTTCTTGCAAAATTGGGTTTTATTTTAAAATGCAAAAGAATAGTTTGATTAGGGTATATATGATTTCAAAAATGATTTTGATTGTTCAAGAAATTGTTTGAAGTCTGGGAGTTTATTTAAAAATGGTTATGGAATATTAATAAGTTTAAAACTTATAAGAGTTTGAAAATTCAATTGGAATGGAAATTAACTTATATTTTAAAATGCAAAAGAATAGTTTGATTAGGGTATATATGATTTCAAAAATGATTTTGATTGTTCAAGAAATTGTTTGAAGTCTGGGAGTTTATTTAAAAATGGTTATGGAATATTAATAAGTTTAAAACTTATAAGAGTTTGAAAATTCAATTGGAATGGAAATTAACTTAAACTAGGTGAAATAAGGGAAATTGGAAATTTAAGCATAAGCAGGCTAAATAAAATAGTATTGAAAAAAATTATTGAGTAAAAACAAATTAGTGGATGACCAAATTAATTTAATTTGTAAATGAATAGAAGTGAAATTGAAAGTTAGTTTGAGTTAGGCTAAGTAAAACCAAAAGTTGGGAATAAAAATTTGATTGAGAAATGAGTAAAATTGGTGGATTAAATATAAGAATTCGATATTTAATTTGACAGGAAATAAAATGTAGTGGATGAAATAATTGATTTAAATTGGTAAGCAAATGAATTGGAATTAAATAGTGGAATGAGATCTGACTTGAATCATTAAATAAAACAAGGTTTGGAATTAAATTTGAGAATGAACAAACTAATTTAAATTATAAGTGAATGGAATTGGGATTGAATATTGAAATGGAATATTTAACTTGAATTATGTTGGATAAAGTAAAATTGAATAATTATTCTGGGTAGGGCTAAATAAAATGAAAGATGGAAGGTAAATTGAGTTTATATGGATTTGGAAATTCAATATGAATAAAAATGGATATAGACTTCAGTGTTGAAATGGAAAATAAATACAGGGAGTTATATAAAATATTTACATTGAACTTAAGAAATTGGTGAAATTCTTAAGTAAATTTGGTATTAGAAATATACTAAGTTAGTATTTGAATGAAGATTTAATAAAAATTGGGTAAAATGATAATTGTGAATAGGTGTATGGAAATCAAAATAAATGTGAATAAAAGAGAATTGATATAGCCAATAATCAATTGAGATAAATACGTAGAATGTATGTATATTATTCGCACAATGGTTCGATCCTGATTCGAGCACAAAATTTCGAGATAGTTATATTGATCCGAGTTGGGATTTTTCACTCCATTTTCAATGACGAGCCCTGAATATAGATTTTTGATTGATTCTGGAAATTCTCTATCATAGTATATGGCTATGTAAGGAGAATGACTTCTGATTAAGAATGCATATCTGAGTCCGCACTAGAGAGTCGGGTGGACGATACTAGTTCGGAGGTGAAATTGTATGATCGAGTGAGCGATCGGATTTGATATTGCAATCGCAGAGGCTTAAGTAAAGCAAATATTGAGAATATTGTAAAACAAGTGAATAAAATGATTTTGAATTCTGTGATTGGGTATTATTGCCAAGTAGGATACGGTTATTTAAAAGAAAAAGAAATTTTGTGTTTCGATTTCAGAAGACAAATTTGATTGCCCGACAAAAAGGTATGTATGTAAATTACCGTAAAAAATTTAATGATTTTCTGATCTAGCCACTTGGCTTTTGTTTTCTTTTGAAAATTTAGGGACACATAGGCGTTTTGCAGTTGTTCCAACTTAGCTGCACAAAGGAGACGCTAGCAAAAAATTTCGTAAATTTAAGGAGTTAGAAAAATTTTGAGAAATTTTTTTATAATTTAAAATTTGGTTTTTAATTATAATTTGATTGGCTAAGTAAGTAATATTGTTTGGAACCTATGGATGAGTTTGGGAAGTTAGTAAGAGTGATAGTGTGTCTTTGATAAAAAGACTATTTTGGGAGTTTGTTAAAAGCCTGTTTGGTTTGGGGAAAATAGTTAACGGGTTGTGGACCATTCTTCTTAACTAGCAATTTCGAGGACGAAATTCTTATAAGGCGGAAGGAATGTAACGACCCGAAATTTTAGATATTTGAAATTGGAATATTTAGTCGATTTTAAATATTTAATAGTTAATTTTTAACTTGATTTTCAAATATCTCTATTTATTGGGTGATTTAATTATTGAATTAAATGAGTGGGGATTGGGAAAAATATTGAATCTGGGATTTCAAGCTTGTTAAAAATAATTTAGAGGCTTATAAAATTTATATTGATAATACTGAAGATAATAGAAGTTTTAAAATTAAATTTAAAAGTGTTTTGTTCAGTTTTAAAAATATATCGTTTAAATTGACATTTAAAAATAGCCTTCCGAGGCACGGTCTCGGAATCCGATGAAACTAATCCCATTGGATCCGTAATAGTGTTTTATTATCAGATTTTAAATTTTGTAGCGTTTGGAGTTACCGCGTGGTCGTACGGTTTGTAAACGCACTGAAATTTATATCGAAGATTCAATATAATTATTGGGTCCAAAAAGCTATCTTCTCCATACGATCGAATTAGGACTCGAAACCTTTTCCATTTTGTTCGGAATAGGGTATAACATAATAAACATCTAGAGGCATGCCTCGATAGGAGACCGAGATTTTAGGCTTCGTTTTCGAGATGATTTAGAATTTAAATAATATAATTGCATATTTGACAAGACAAATGACTCACGTCAGCTGTTTTTATCACCTCAAGTCACTGTAGACCAACCCGTTCAAACACACAAAACAAATTCTCCATGCAACAGTTCACATCTTTCTCTTCTTTTTATCCCAACCAACACAGTATTAAATAAATTCAAACTTAAACACAGAATTCGAATGAGGGAAAGAAGAAAAAAATGGCCGCCTAAGAATTTGAAAACGAATAACAAAACGAAATCACAATTTCGTTCTTATACAAAAAGGGGAAAGTGAACGAATGAATCGCGTGCACGCACTGGAAGTCAGGTCGATTTGGGGGAGCACCGCAAAGACTCACGTTCGATCGAGGAAGGGGGCGACGATGGTCGGCAGCTAGGAACGCGGTGATGCAGTGGGGAAAGGCTCGAAACTTGGTCAGACGTGGTGATGGAGGCTTGGAGCATCTCGCGACTGTTTTTGAGGGGTCGCGGACTTCGATCGATGAAGGCGGCGAGTGGTGATGATGGGGGCGAGCGATCGAAAACCGCTATGGCAGTGGTTTCGATGGACGGCGATTGATACTCGCGAGGGTTCGATGGATGACCTGTATTTTTCGTGATGTGGGTGGTTGTGAATTCAAGGATGAGGCTGGTTGAGGTGTTGATGGCAGTGGGTCGAGGCAACGTCTTTGGCGGTGGCGAGGATTCTTAGGGCGATCGAGCTCTGAGCAGGACGTGGTGAGGTATATTCGATCCATTTTTTTCAAATTAAAATTTAATAACACACAAACACACATACACACACACACATTATACAGAGAAAAGAAAATACTGTTTTTACAAATATACATATGTTATAGAAGAAATGTTTTACAGTAAAGCAAACTACTGTTTTGTTATTTACAGAAAAGGAAAAGAATTATAAATATAAATGTGTCGATATAAAAATATACATACATATTTGCACTTACTAGTTATTTTAAAATCATGGATTATGGTGATTTACTTGTTCAATTAACTTATTAAATTATCTTAATTACTAAAAAAAATTATTTATCTTAGGAAAATTAGTTTAAAGTTAAATTATTAGTTTAAATTAAATTAATAAATGGTAATCAACTGTTCGATCATTTAATTTGTTAATAAATCATATAATGTTTATACAAGGTCTAAAATCGGGAAGAAAACAAGTTGGGTTTGGATCGAATTGCAAATTAAAAATCAAAGGTGAGTTAATCTCGCTCAAATTGGATTACTGGTGGATTTAAATAGTTAAAATTTAGATTATTGGTTGATTGATTGAATTGATAATTTATTATCATTCTGGATGTAATATTATATGTAATTGTGCATATATATATTGGAGTGATTGATATTCCCACATTACATAGCGGATGAGACCCTATTCGCCCTGCATAATAGCGGATGACCCTATATACTACGAAATCCCCCTCAACGTGGGATTGGTATTTTTATATTATGCTAACATCTGTGGATGCAGGAAAATAGGTTGGAGGGATCCGTGGACTCCTCGAAAATATTATAATTTATTTTTATATTCAGTGATATGATTTATTGACAATCTGTGATAGATTATATTGAAAATCGATATTATTGAATGCTATGGTTTTGCAGAATATATTTTGGTATTTTAAGATATCAAAAATATAAAGATTGGATTTTTGAGAAAATAAAAGGAGAATTTTAAGTAAAATAATTATAGTGAATTTGGATAAATTAAAAGAATGAATTTGGAAAAGGATAAAATTTTGATTTTAAAATACTATTAAATAACTTCCGATTATGGAAAAAATGGAGGTTTTGAATAATTGAGAATAAAAGAGTTTTGAGGACCTAAGCGATATTTTTTAAGAACTAAAGGATTTGTTTTTAAAATTCAAGATTTAAAATATTTGGGGAGAAATAAAAAGGAGAATTTTGAAATAAAGTGTGGATTATTGTTTTCAGTTTTAAATAAGATTTTAAATCAGAAAAGATGTGAATCTGAAATTAGGGATTGTGGTGATTTGGGTAAATCAAGAAAATAAAGTTCAAAGTGGAATTAATTCAGAAAATCGATTAGAAAATCGATTAAGTGTTTTGAAACAGTGATTAAAGCGAAAATGGGACTATGGAATTTATAAACAAAGTTATATAAATTGAAGTAATTATTAGTAGATGGTTTGGAATTATAAATTTACGGTGGAAATTTATAAGGGGATGAGTAAATCATTTTAAAAATAAAAGAATAGTTTATTTTTAAAAGTATGGGAAAGAAAATTTACGGGATTGGAACATAAATCAACTCGAGATAAATCGAAAGGGATTTATAGATGATTAGATGGGCTATATTGGAATGGAAATTGTATTTTCCTGTAAGCTAAGTATATTTTCAAAGGAATATTTTTAAGTGTAAATTAGAAGTTTTAAAAGTGTTTTAAAAGAATGTTTT
Organism: Allium cepa; assembly: GCA_030765085.1. Classification (NCBI taxonomy): domain Eukaryota; kingdom Viridiplantae; phylum Streptophyta; class Magnoliopsida; order Asparagales; family Amaryllidaceae; genus Allium; species Allium cepa. The sequence continues at coordinate 734,872,748 of CM060941.1, read as the reverse complement.
AGAAAAATCTATTATTTAGTTGTTTCAAAATTGTCAAAGTAAATATTTATTAAGTTAATTATAGTAGTTAAATTAGTATTATGATTGAAAGGGTAATTATTAAATATTTATACCCTATATAATAGTTTTATTCTAAAAAGTAGTTTTTGGCAAAAGTTTTTACTTGGAAAATTACTATCGAATTTCACAAGTATTATTTGAATGAAATGATTTAAGTAACTTTATTTTAAGTAGTTTTGAAGTGTGTATTTTTGGATAAAGAGATTTGTGCATTTGAAATTCAATTTAAAGGAGATTTAACTGTTTTCAGTGGAAATGAAATATTTGGTTGAATTGATTGTTTATTTGATAGTTAAATAACCGACTATCAAATCTGGGCTCCGAATATAACTTTGGAAATATCTAGAGGAAACATGGGAATTGTATGGTACAGTTACGTTCGAGGTGCTATACTGTACGTGTAAACCCGTTTGCTTTTCTAAGACGTTTATAAGGAAATCCATCTAAAAACGGTTAGGAGGTGATCTCTGATCTTATTCTCGTCTGTTTATTTCCTAAAGAACCAGGGTTGAGTTTACCGTGAATAGCAAACGTTGTTTCGAAGAGACCGGGATCGGATTTGTGATTCGGAAACCACTTCGTCCAACGAGTACGTTTTGTGATGACGACAAGAGCTTGGAGTCGAAGATGGAGCAGTGAAGTGCAAGGTTTAATCGCTACTAATTCTGAGGATGATTCCAAAATGGATGTAGTAGGAGTACTACCTTCGCTTATGTTCGGACCGGGAACAGACTTGTATGGACGAATGCTATCAGACCATCGTCATTGGAGGACGGTGAGCATTCTAAGTGAATGTGTGCTAAAAAGGTAATCGGTGCTTCAAGCATCATCAATCGAGAATGGCTAAAACAGGGGAGGTGCAGCAAGGCTAAGTGGGTAGCACCCAATTAGAGTAAGGTCATCCCTGTCTAGAGTCCCGTAATCTCGGCAGTGTGGCGGTTGCTGATCCCAACAGCAGGGTGATCTTATTCGGACTATCCAGTAAGGGGTAGCTCCGGTCCTGTGTTGTTGGGGATCAGGATTGGTCCTCAGTATGCTGGTCTAGACCAAGTATTGTGACAGGCTGTACCCTAGTAGCCCTGCCATCGTATGGAATCCATTCTCCAATAAGCGTCATACGGACTTGATTGTGCCTAACTATGCTGAAACGTGAGATGCAAGCATTTCAGTTATTTGAATAAGTAGTTGTACTTAGACACTATTATAATATCAGAGGATTTTGATATAAAATGTTTTGGTTATCGTAAGGTAAAAACCCGGAATGTTTATTTGTGGCGTGGTCTTACGAGATACCTTTGATTTCAAAGGATTTTGAAAACATTAATAATTCAATTGAGTGTGTTTTCTCACGCTGGTTTTCAAGTCTGACTAGGGTGTTATTTTATTATAATTCTCGGGTCAGACCAAGTATTACAGATTTAGGATAGGATGCTATGGAGCTCAGGAGACGAGCTGGATGATGGAGACGTATATCACGTATCTGATTTATATTCCACCGTGTATCGTATACTATGTATTCAGTTTTATGAGGGCAAGTATTATAACTGTCCAGCATTGTGATATTGATTTGTGTTGTACTCTGATGATGTAATGTATAAACAGTTACAGCTATCTTTTGCATAATGATCAGTTATTATCTATTATATATTGTTCTGCTGCGATTGTGAGATTCTGTGTCGTTTTTTCCTCTTCTGCTTCTACCCTTCTTTTCTTTAACACTAATGGTTTGTATTTTCGTCCAATTTGAGTTGAACTGATGGAGAATATTATTGACTCAAAGGGGTACGGATTTGTGGGTCATTACAGTTATATAAAACACTTTTCTTAATTGTTAACCTTGTTTTCATTATAATAATAACAACTTTTATTAGAGCATAACAAAAAACAACAAACGATAATAATCAACATTACCATTTTCTAAGAACCAAACACACCATTTGTAAAATAATAATTCCTAAAAATTATTCCTTTATATATATAAATAATTAAGGTAAAATTATTTCATTTACCCAATTTCAAAACAATACCATATCAAATTATTCTATTCAAGTGTTTAGAGATCCCTATGAATAACGTTAATTACTCGTATTGACCAGAATCCATAAGCCGCTCAATAAATCAACCAACATAATATAAAACATTTTTATACCACAAAATACACGCTCATATATATACACTCAAACTCATTCTAGGGTGATACCGACCCTATCTCTAGTGAGTACCCCACCAAAGCCAAAGTTCTCACTTAACCTTCGGCTCCGATACCAAATGTAACGACCGTAGGATTTTCAACTACCCGACAACGATGACCGGTAGACTTTTCAACCATCCCAACCCCACATAGCATACATTGGTGCGTCGAATCTGCTTTTACGACAGGCCTCGCGATTTTAAGCACCTATTAAACCAACCCATCAAGCCTTATACTACCACTCCAGGACATCTAGGGGTAAGAGTCTCTTGCTCGCCACCAAACAGAAAGCAAAAACACCTATCACGTTAATCCCGCCAATGGAAGTAGACCCGATCCTGGTCTCTTCGAAACAACATTCAATAATTCTCAATAAACTCAACCCAGTTCTTTAGAAAATAAATAGTCAAAGATAAGATTGGAAATCACCTCCTAATTGTTAGTGGATGAATTTCCTTATCATTGTCTTAGGAGAAACAATATTTATATTCACAGTACAACATCATCGGAGATGACCATGCCATATAGCTCACGTGTTTCTCCTAGATATTTCCAAATTTACGTTTGGGTCCATTTTTGATAGTCCGTTATTTGACTATCAACAAACATACATTCAAATCAGGGATTTATTCTATAGGGAAAACCCAACATTGGCTCAGCATATAAGCAATCATTAGCCTCCTTTTATAAATATTTCATAAATTAAACCATTTGTAAATTACTTGTATAAGAATACTTTTACAAAGATATATTGTAACGAATGGGTTTTTTTGGACCTTCCCCGGTAGGCTTTTCAACCATCCCGCTACCCTTCTGCTTTTCAACATGGGGGCACTCCTGCTTTTCAACATGGAGGTGACTACATGTGGTACCTCGTATCTACTTTTGCGGCAAGCCTCTCGACTATCAACCAACCCTTTCACACTAGGGACATGTAGGGGTAAGAGTCTAAGCTTCGTCGCTGTTTATAAAGTGAGAACCCCCTATCATGCTGAACATAATCAAGTAAATCTGATCCCTTTAATTAGAATTATTTACTTTTACTTACCCAAATTACTATATTCGATTTCATAAATTTCGATTTTGTATACTCTGTGTTGTATCTGTACATGTATATTTATGTGATTATCTGATGTTCTGTGATGTATTTAACATTTGAGTTGTATTTTGTTCGGATAGATCCAATAGCAACCTGTAGTTTTGTATTAAGAAATTATTGGATATGTCGATCCACTTGAGTTAGGAAAAAAGAATATAGAGCACTAATCGACATATTCAATAGAAATTTAAGACAATGCTATAGATGGTCGCTCCTAACCAGCCATATTCTCCGCATTAGCAGACAATATTGCCTTCGTAATACTCTTTGCTAATGTGGGTCTCGGGGTGGGGCGTCATAGTATTTTATATGTATATATATATGTTTGTTGTTCTGTGATGTGTTATTCATTTGAGTTGTTGTATTTTGTTCTGATAGATCCTATAGCCACCTGTAGTTTGGTATTAAGCATTTATTTATGTCGATCCACTTGAGAAAGAAAAAAATATAGAGCACTAATCGACGTATTAAATAGATATTTAAGACAAGACTATAGATGGTCGCTTATAACCAGCCCTATTCTCCGCATTAGCAGATAGTATTACCCAGTAATACTCTTTCTTAATGTGGGTCTTGAGGTGGGGCGTCACATCTTGATATCAAGCTGTGAAGCCCCACCCTGAGACCCATAATAACAAAGAGTATTATTGGGTAATACTGTCTGCTAATATAAAGAATAAGGCTGGATAGGAGCGACCATCTATAGCCTTCTCTTAAATATCTATCGAATACTTGACAAATGCCCTTTTTTCTATCCCGAGTGGATCGACATATCCGATAAATACTTAATACAAAACCATAGGTGGCTGTAGGACTATCAGAACAAAATACAATAACTCAAATGCAGAACACATCAAAGAACAGTATATCGTCACAAACATATACATTTATAGATACATTACAGAGTATACAAAATGATGCATGTCAAGTGGTATAGCAACCACAATATAGAAGCGAGTCAACAGAATATACATATCGGAGTAGTAATCAAAAGGACTACGCAAAATATAATAACTAAAAGAACTAGCAGAATAGTCCATGCGGAAGAATAATTAGCTAAGTCCATATGTACCTAACCTGAAACACCTCGGCCTGACCCAAGTATAAATACACGGGTCAGTCTAGCTAAACAAATCAGTTTGAGAGGATATATGATAACAGAAGCATAAGATATAGGTGATGTTCTTCTTATGCAAGAAGAAACAATACTGAGTATAAGCATGAGTATGGGTATGGTATGGCTACGTTAAGTGATGGAATGATATCACTTACACAAACATATGATCTCAAAGGAGGTAAGATAATCCATAAAATTCTAAATATAGCAAGCCTCATATCACAAATCATCAATAGTGGTTTAGGGAAAATATAACTTCTAAAAAGGAGAAATCCCAAACCCACCATAGCGGCAAACTCAAAGAAATCTCAAGGAAATTACTATCTCAAAATATGTCATAAGGTAATCAAATATAACTCTCCAACATAGGAGAATATAATACCAAATAAACGCCAAAAGGAAAATCTCATTTAACAACGCCAATAGGAAAATATCAATAATAACGCCAAAAGGCAAATATCTTCAAATAGGAGATTAAAATCTCAAGCGTATGCCATAACGACAATCTCAATAAAATGCCAGTGTAAGCAACTCAGTTCACAAAAATAGAACTTCCAAGAGTTCAAATTTCCAAAGGTAATCGCCACAAATATATCTCGAATGGTTCAAAGGACCAATTCCAGAGAGGGGTGATACACTAGGGAAAATATTCAAAGAAATCATCACAAAAGTTTAGCACGTGCTTTCGGCCGAAGCCTTGCCAAGCACTGCTATCTCAATAGGAACCTCGCTGGAAGGCAAACGTCATAATGACAAATACGCCAAAATGGCAAATGCCGCAATGGGAAATACGCCACAATGGGAAGCGCCACAATGGCAAACATCTCGAAGACAAATACGCTGCAATGGCAAACACCGCAATGGCAATGACCCGAAGGTCCAGTATTGGCACGGCAAATGGCAAATGTGTCACAAACTCTCGAAAAGGAATCTAAAAAGTGTTAACGTATGTCCTATACCACACGTTCGCGCTAAATGGTTTACTAATCGCTAGTAAATTTCACACTCAAAGCAGTAAAAAGTTTACCTCATCTCATCGGTAAACTCAACCCGTAGGTCAAAATAATCAAACGGACAAGTCAGGAATTTACGATAAGATAAAAGCACGTGTCCCATACCATGTGCTTTACCGAACCGTTTAATTCTCCTTCTCATTCGCTCGAATAGTGCAAAAATGTGTATTTTATATACAAAATAATTTATTTGAGAAAACAGGTTTTAAAAACCATTTTTCGAAATCAGTTTTGAAGACGACATTTGAAAATTGCCATATTATAGAGAATAAATAGATTTTATAGCTTAAAATAATTTAAAAATTAATTATTTTAAAATCCAATTTATTTTTGAAATTATTTCAAAATTGTTTGGAAAAATCCATGCTCGAAATCAAAGAAATCGCTCAAAACCGTCATTCAAATTCAATTTAAATTTGAATTTTAAATTTTAAATTCATCAATTCATCAAGACTTGGCTAACATATTGATAGGCATCATAGATCTCAAAATATTTCAAAAACATCATCAAACCGAAAGAGAATAAGAGTAAAAATGAGCTAATACAATTCTAAGGTCAATGATTGTTTTTGCTGTCATCTTGCTCTTAGGACAGCAACATACAACCATAATTTTGACCAAGCAAACTTCAAAATTCCAGAAAAACCAATGAATTAAACTTGTAGCACATGATCTATGCTTTCTGGAACATCCAAAATTATCAAATTCGGTTAAGTAACGAAGAAGTTATGGTTAATTTCGTTTCAGTTTCAAACATAGAGCAAATATTGGTTTTGCTCTCGGGATAGCAGTAAAAAAATTCGATTTTGACATAGCTAAAATCAAAATTAAAGAAAACCCAATACATGAAAGTTGTAGTACATGATTTTTTATTTTCGAAAAATTAAAAATTATCAAATTCCGATCAAAGAAGAAAAGGATATGGTCGAAACAATTCTGTGTTTCAAAGTTGAAATAAAAAGCACAGGATAGAGAGGTTACTCGCTCTACAAACACATATTATGGTTAGAAATGTGGATTTACAGAAAATGATAAACAGAAAAGTTGTTCTTTATAGATATACCTTCCAATTGAAAAAAACCACACTCAATATTGATTTACCATTCAAAAGTTATGGTGATATTAAGATCAGGTTTCAACAAAAAAAATTGCACATGCAGAGCTGTGTACATCAGTTTCAAACTCAATTTCGACCCTCTAAAAAAAAGAATTTCAAAAAGTAATTAAAAGAGAACTTGTAGATAATAGAATTTTCTTTCAAATACAAAAATTTTGAGCTAATTTGGATAAATTTGCACTAAGATATCGCTGTTTTACTGCAGCAATTTTTCACAAACAATTTTCAGTAAACCACAACCAACTTGAAAGCAATTCAATCAACAACCCATCCAATTTAATTCAAATAGCAACTAAAACTTATTCTTATAGATTAAAGGTAGTAGTGTGAGTGATTAACTCACCTTGTTTTAGGAATGCAAAAACTCGAATTAATGTAGAAAGGTTGGAGCTTTTGCTTGAATTTTAGCTTCTAGAACCTATAAAACAACATTACAACAACATGCAAGCATGGAAACCCTATTAAAAGCAATCTACCTTTTACAAAAATCCAAATTTAGTGAAATAGAATAAGTTTTGGAGTTGATACCTGAGAAATATAGCTTTAGTTTGATTAAAATCAGCAAAGAAGATTTAGAGCTTTATGGTTTAGAAAGAGGAATGGTTTCTGAGTTTTGTTAATGTGAAAGAGAATGAATGTGTTTATGGAAGAGAAAGATGTTTCTCATTTTTTACAGGTTAGAATGAAAATGGGCTTAGCCCAATATTTAATGAAATTAAAAATCAAATTAACTCACTTACCACTTAAATACATATATACACCTATGTCATTAATAAAACAACATATATATATATATACAAGATTTTAACATAATAAAATCTTTCAAACATATTTTCAAGTTTAACAAACATTTTAACAACAATTAAAAAGATAATTTAGTTGCGAAAATATTTTTCATTATTAAAAACTCTTATTTTAATTTAATGTACAATTTACACTTAAATTTACACAAAACTTTGTTTTAACACTTAAAATTACAAAAAAATTATTTCCTTGTGTAGTTAAATATAAAAAACCCTTTTAATATCAGTTTTACTTAAAAAAATATTTTTATCCAATATTTCACCTTTTTATTTACATTAAGCAACATATTAAATTAAATACTTCATTTACAAATCAATAAATGCCACATTTGGCAATAATTGCTAGAATTATTGCATTTTCTCAAATTAAAATCATATATTGCTCATATCCAATCCAGACAATCAAAATAAAGTTTTTAAAACTTTATTCTTAACATTTTATATTTATTTCAACAAATTATTATTGAATTAACTTTTTCCTTTATTTAATCCAATAAATGACCAAATTAATATATTCATTTTCCACCATTTATAATCAATATTATCATATTAACTATATTTTATTCTTTTCAAAATTCATTGTTTATTCAAAATAAAAAAATTCTAAATCTCCAATTTATTTTTATTTCTCAATATTAAATTATAACCACCATTATAATTTAATATTACAGGTAATCACCAAAACCAGGGTTGTTACATATATCCACTGATTCCTATATTCTCAATACTTAGAAAATATCCATATACTTATCTCAATGGTATAAGTATTTTGCAAATTAAGAAAGATTCCCTTTTTATTTAATTCAAAAATCATTCATAAACTCCTTATAATTCTCTAAAACCATTTTATAAAACTTCTAGAACCGTTTATAAATTTTTTTCTACATTTCAATAACTTATAAACCCTCCTTGTACATTTCTAAAACTTATTTATAAATCCTTTATAAATCTCTAAACCATTTATAAAACTTCTTTTATAAATCTATAAACCCATTTCTTAAGCCGTTTATAAATATCTAACCATTTATAGAACTCTTCACCTTATAAATAATCTGTCTTACGTCTCCAAACCATTTTATAAGCTCCTTTATAAAATCCAAGTATTTCAACTCTATTCATGGGTCTCAAACATATTTATAAAAAAATAAAGATCATTTACTTCTAAGCAGTATTATAGAAAAATAACTATTAAAATTAAAAATTATGGATAAAAAAATTATTATTATAAACCTTATACATCTTAAAATAATAATTAATCATTTCAAAAACAATAATAATTAATCTTTACCCCTATTAAATAGTAATAATTTATTTTCAAAATCTTATTAATAAATCCTTAGTTATTAATTTCAAACCATAATTATTCTTAAGAATTGCTTTTTTCCAAGATATTAACATTCTGATAAATACTTTAAAACAATATTAACTATAAGCAAACAACTTTATAACAATACTAATATAATTAGATCACTTTAAAATAATCTTATTTAAATATTCAAAATAGTATTATTAAAATTAAACAACTTTAAAACAATAGTAATAAAATTAAATAACTTGAAACGATATTAATATAATTAAATGACTTGAAACAGTATTAATATAATTAAATAACTTGAAAACAATATTAAAATAAATAGATACTTTAAAATAATATATTAATATAAATAGATGTTCTTTTAAAATAATATATTTTCGAAACCCATTTTCGGATTTAAAAATCCTTTCCTGTCTCAAAAACTAATTCCAACTCAAATGGCAATTTATAATATTTTTAAAATACTAATTTGAATAGCTACCCAACGCTTAACCAATATCGATATTGATTTTCTATCACTTATGGGTTTTATTTTTCAAACATATAACAATGTATAACCGTAGTGTTCACAATTAGGTTCATTTTCAATAATCCATATAAAAGAAATATTATTGAAACAATTCAACAACAGTGAGGAATCCCGTTGGATCCCTCCAACCTATCCCCTTGCATCACAAATTTTATATAATTATATAATATAAATCAGCCGCTTTGATGCGGGATTGGTATACAAAGGGTCATCCGCTCTTACATGGGAATGTAATAAGGTCTCATCCATTCCTGGGGCGGGAATATCCGAACCAACTAATAAATATAGTAATTCATCCAAACAATCATTAAACAGTTTTTATCAATCATATATCATACTAGTTAACCAAAAATGTGAGTTTAACTCAATGAAATTTTCTCTTGTTGTTGAGACGTTCTGGTTTGGAACTAAAATTGAAAGTCGTCAGATTTTAGCTCAAATTTGAACATGCTCCAATTCTCTCCAAACCAATTTCATATCGTAGCATTCGCTGATATGAGTACAATGCATCTCGTCACGCTTGAGTTCAACCTCGTATGAAGAAGTTGTAGCGATAACAATTTTTACAATTTTTAAATAATATAAAATCCTTAATTACAATCATTTAAACATAACTAACCATATCTAAATAAATAAACCACATAATCCCCTTTCTTCCATCGCAAACCAAAACAGCCTAGGCCACTTCATTCAATTGCCATCGCAACAAAAACCCATCGGAGGCCCCCGCTTCCTGCCCATCGAGCGCTCCCACCTTGGAGTTTCCAACACCACTACTCCTGGTTCCTAACTCGCCTCCATCTCCAGGAATTTCCACAAAATGCCGATCGACGTTTTTCCAAATTTTCACCACCTTTGCCACTACCACACCATCGCACCAACCCCAAGGCAACACGCAACCACTAGCTATCCAGTGCCATCATCTGCTCCTCCCCTCGTCCTCCACATCGTCGTGCCGAGGTACCCATCTTCCAATTGCCATTGATGGCGAATTGTGGCCACCTCCGATCATCAGAGACGATCATTACTATCCATCTTCCTTATCATCCCACTACGAACATTTCTCCAGTTGACACTTTCCCTCGATGAGGCATTGGGTTGTCCAAATTGATAACAGCCGTTAATGAGGCTGTTGTTTGAATTGAATTTTTTTTATAATACGCATTTAAAAGAGGGAGCTTGTTTGTTAGGCAATGATATATATATATATATATATATATATATATATATGGAAAGGGGCTGCGGTGAACAATGATGAGGCGTGGTTGAGAACATGTGTATGGGCTAAGGTATGGGGTAGTATGGTGCATGAATAGTGTAGAGCTTGGGCAAGAATAGGAGGGGGTTATGGCTTATATATTATATGTATTTTTATATTCGAAAATATTAAGTTACAAAACGCTCGAAAATATCGAACCCTGAACAAGACATGCCGCCTGGCATTCTATATGCAATTCTCCCATTTCGAACATAATGGAACTTGACTCGAGACCTAATTCGATCTTATGCAGAAGATAACTTTTTAAACCGAGTTATTATATTAAATTTGTGATATTAATTTCAACGTGTTTCGAACCCGTTCGACCAAACGATACGCCCAATCATCATGAAATTCGTTATCATACAATAATATACTATTGCTGATCCAATGAAACTGGTTTTGCGAAATCCGACGCAGTACCTTGGAAGGCTATTTTTATACGTTAATTAAAACAAATTATTTTAAAAACCAAATTAATCGATTTAAAACCTGACTTAAAAGTTCACTATCTTGATTCTTATTTAAATAGAATTTTAAATAAGCTTTGAAATCATTTTTATCCTATTTAAAAACCAAGATTCAATCATTTAGACAATTACAATTATTAAATTCAACAATTAAATTGTCCAATAAATCGCTATATTTGAAATTTAAGTTATTTAACTTGTAAAATCAACTTTTCAATAATAAAATCGATTAAATATTCCAGATTAAAATGCTAAAATTCTGGTTTGTTACCTGTACCCATTTTATAAATTAAAGCATTTCAGAAACATAACATGTTAAACATTACAATATGATTATAATAACCCTTCATAGTACAATATTTCAACATAACATAACTTTCCAAACTGGGTACAGTAAAATACTTAAAAATTATAAAGAGATAGAAAATTACCACAAGTCTTCATCTCCACCTTCAACTCCTAAATCAGCATTACTCACTCTAACCTGTGCTGTATTGAGGAGTCGGTCAGAACAACAAATGTCTGGTGAAATTAAAATCTCAAGTTTTACCATAATTATACTTGGGCAGTATTATTTAAATAAGAAATATGTCTTATGTATAAAATTATAACACACATATAAAGTCAACTATAAGCCCGAAGGCTCTTCCAGTCCAACTATACAACATTCGTATAAAGTCAATTGTAGGTCCAAAAGCCCTTCTAGCCCGACTACATAAAAGTCAACTGTAATCCCTAAGGCTCTTCCAATCTGACTATACAACTTTAATGTAATTAACGTTTATGATGATAAAAGAGAAGTACCCAAACCCCTTAATACCTCTTTAATGGGAATTAGGCAGACTCTGATCATTTAAGACGTATAAAATAGGCAGATTCCCATCATTTAAGACCAAACCCCAAGGCAGGTTCTGTTAGCCCGCCTTCTGGCATGGCCGTAGACAAGCGAATTTAATTAAATCGATTGCTCGGTTGTCAAGACTGGAATATGATGGGTTTTAGTCAATTGGATGGATAGACAATCAATCACAGATGGTAGTCATGATTATGAAGCTAGGATTCGGCATATTCGATGGACAAAGTGGGAAACTCGAAATACGAGTTTTGACAAAATTTGAGTTGCCGCTGGTTGCTTGGAGTTTGCTTCGAGTGGTATTTGGACTAGCTTTGGGTTTTATTGATGGTTTCTTCGAGTCATCCAAGGTAATGCTCCGGGTCGGCATGTTGGAGTTTGGAGTGGGTTGACATGTTGAAGTCTCGAGTGGTTCTGCATGTTGGAGTCTGGAGTGGGTCGGCATGTTGGATTCTGGAGTGGGTCGGCATGTTGGAGTCTGGAGTGGGTCGGCATGGAGGAGTCTGGAGTGGGTCGGCATGGTGGAGTCTGGTGTGGGTCAAATTGTCCGAGTCTCGAGTGGTTCGGCATGTTGGAGTCTGGAGTGGGTCGGCATGTTGGAGTCTCGAGTGGGTTGGCATGTCAGCATGTCGGAGTCTAGAGTGGGTCGGCATGTTGGAGTCTCGAGTGGGTTGGCATGTCGGCATGTTGGAGTCTCGAGTGGGTTGGCATGTTGGAGTCTCGAGTGGGTCGGTATGTTGGAGTCTGGAGTGGGTCGGCGTGTTGGAGTCTGGAGTGGGTCGGCATGTTGGAGTCTGAAGTGGGTCGGCAGGTTAGAGTCTGGAGTGGGTCGGCATGTTACATACTCCAGGAAAGGAGTGGTCAACTATACCGACTCGACTATGGTCCTAATGGGCCCGAATCACTCAGGAAGCCCAGTAACTCGGATTTTGCCTATAAATACAGCAAGCGGGGCTTCAGAAAAGTGATCTTCATTCTGTTTCCCTTCTTCTTCCTCATTAAGGCTACTTTACATAATTGTTTTAAAAACTCTGGATTGTAACTGTAATTGTTTCTCATATCAATAAAAAGGAAAATTTTAGAGTGGACATAGGCTAGAGTCAGCCGAACCACAATAAATCCACTGTTTTTTCTGCTTTCTTTTTAATTTTTACTTCTCTTCATATTTATACTCTCTACATATACTCTATCTGTTATCTATGACTGTTAGTTGGTGCTTTCATTTATGTTTGGGTGTTAGTGACTAATTTTGGCGCTAACATAATTGGTGCTTTCACGGAGAAAGCTAGCACTTGGGTATTCCAAAGCTTAGACTTTGGATTTAAAGGCTTAGGAACTCAGATTCTGGGGAAGCTATGGCAAAGCAATCAACAAGGAGACAAAGAGAGGAAATAAGTCAGCATGAAGGAAGTTAGGAGGCTTCCTCATGAGCTAATCAGACCTCAGTTTTCATCACTAAAGATGAGATGAAAATGATGATGGATTCCATGCAGGTGGGGATACTAAAAAGGCAGGAGGAAATGATACGGAACCTACTCCAATAGGTTGGACAAGTTGGAGTGCAAAACCCAAGGAATGGAGTAGCAGGCAATGCTGGAAATGAGGATCACACAGCTAGAGCGACAGGAATGGAGGCAGCCTGGAATCAGGACCAAGGGCATGAAGCGACCGGAGTACGGGATATAGTTGGACCATCGGGAACATCCCCTTAACTATGGGCATGCCCCTGAATCGTGTAGACTCCATCCTAGTAAGGATACAAGGCGATGTTAGGCAATTTGGCGTTAATAGGGAAGTGGATGCTCATCCAAAAGGGCAGGTTCCAGGATTCCCTCGTGGACTCGGGGGGTAGGTTGGGGACAATAGACAGAGGCAATTACTTGATGACAATGATTGGTTAGCGGACGTAATCAGACGGGCTGTGAGGGGAGGATTGGTGAATAGAGATTTGGAGGACGTGAATAGGAGCCCTTTCACTCCTATGATCAGACAGGCAAGGAAGCTGCCGGATTTCAAACTACCATCGCTGGAAATGTATGATAGGAAAACAAATCCGAATATTCACCTAACATGGTATATGAGGCACATGGAAGTACTGAGGGCATCGAAGGAATTCATGGCACGGTGCTTCCATTTGTATTTTACGGATATAGCGGCACCATGGTTCAGACAACTGGAAAGTGGCTCTATTGGCACTTGGACGGAGCTGATTAATAGGTTTATGAGGCAATTTCGGGGTCTACACCGTGAGACCTAGGAGTGTGATGACTTTGACATCGATGAAGCAATGGAAGGGAGAACCAGTTAAGGATTTCTTAACCAGATTCAATGCGGCTGTGGCTTCGGTGGATTGACCTAATCTGTCGATGGTTTTGATAGCGGCAGTCTCAAGGATTGTGGATAATTCAAATTTCAAGGTATCGTTGGAGCGAGATCCACCAATGGATCTTGAGGAATTTTACCATGAAGTAAAAAGGTTTCTAAGATAGGAAGATGCGAAGGCTGAAAGAGAAGGGAGAGAGGTAGAGGTTTATGCGGTAAAAGGCAGAGATCCACCATGGGAGGATTTATACAAGGACGACAGAGATAAAAGGAAAATGGATAGCGAAAATACATCGAAAAGGAAATGGAGTGAATCAAAATTATCTTTTTATATGGATTAGAATGAGACACCGGAAAGAATTTATTTAGATACTCGAGGACGCCTCCAGTATCGAAGGCCAGCAAAGAGGGAACCCTCCAAACACGAACGGGTATCGAGAAAGCATTGCCTATTCCATGAGCTAGATGGGCATAACACAAATGACTGTAGACATTTGAAGGATATCATTAAGGAACATATAAGGAATGGTCATTTACAATAGTACATAAGGAATCGAGCTGTGGTAGTGGAATTGGAGTAGCCACTGCCCCATCGGATGAAGTTGGCACTGGATCTAGGCATCGTCGCCTTATTATCAGCTAAATGGATTTATGGCTTTGAATAAGTAGTAAAACCCATAGTGGCTAAGTCACTTACATATGTATGGGATCGAGGACGGTCTCTAGGCATGCTCTGAGATGATGATATACCATGATGCTCGGGTTTATGAAATTTTGTTTTTTCTATTTTCTGTGAACTCTAGTTTCTTTCTTGGTACTACGGATATTTGATTTTCTTTATTGTATGGACTTTTCTTTTATCAATGGAACTCTATGTTGATTGGATTTGGAATATTAATGTCATAAATAGTACAGGTCACACGGTTACAGTCCCGATGGGAGAGACGGTGCAGAAATCATAGGTCACGAGTCCCTTCATCGGAGAGCGATGGAATGGACTCGAGCGTGGAATGGACTCGAGAATATAAAAGTCCTCGACCGGAGAGTCGAGGCCGGTGAATATAAAGTCCTCGACCAGAGAGTCGAGGACAGAGAATGTGAAAGTCCTCGACTAGAGAGTCAAGGCCGAAGAATATAAAGTCTTCGACCGGGGATCGAGGCCGAAGAAGAATACTCCATGGATTAATTCCTTGATCGGAGAGTCGAGGCCGGAGTAGGATAAAATAACCCGAATTTGAGTTACAGGACCCAGAGAGGTCCCAGATTTGGGTATGGACCCGGTGAGGTCCCAGATATGGATTATAGGACCCAACGAGGATATGGACCCGATAAGGTCTCAGATATGGATTAAATGACCGGCGAGGTCCCGTCTTTGGATATGGACCCAGCGAGGTCCCAACTCTGGATTATAGGACTCGAAGAGGTCCTGGGTTTAGATTTTGTTAATGATTCGAAGAGATCATGGATTTCATTAACAAATCTAAGGCTATTCAAAACACACCTTCCAAAGCAAGGCATGTTTTGGGGAGCAAATGTTAACCCGCCTTTTGGCAAGGCCGTAGACAGGCGGATTTAACAGAATCGGTTGCTCGTTGTCAAGACTGGAATATGATGGGTTTTAGTTAATTAGATGGATAGAAAATCAATAAAAGATGATAATCATGATTATGAAGCCAGGATTCAGCATATTCGATGGACAAAAGTCACGAGATACTCGAAATACGAGTTTTGACAAAAGTTGAGTTGTCGTGGGTTGCCTGGAGTTTGCTTGGAGTTGTATTTGGACCTGCTTCGGGTTTTCTTGATAGTTTCTTTGAGCCATCCAGGGTAATGCTCCGGGTCAGCATGCTGGAGTCTGGAGTGGGTCGGCATGCTGGAGTCTGGAGTGGGTCGGCATGTTGAAGTCCCGAGTGGTTCGACATGTTAGAGTCTCGAGTGGTTTGGCATGTTGGAGTCTCGAGTGGGTCGGCATGTTGAGGTCTCGAGTGGGTCGGCATGTTGAGGTCTCGAGTGGATCGGCATATTGGAGTTTGGAGTGGGTCGGCATGTTGGAGTCTGGAGTGGGTTGGCATGTTGGAGTCTGGAGTGGGTCGGCATGTTGGTGTCTGGAGTGGGTAATCTCGAGTGGGTCGGCATGTTGGAGTCTCGAGTGGGTCGGCATGTTGAAGCCTGGTGTAGGTCGGCATGTTGGAGTCTTGAGTGGGTCGGCATGTTGGAGTCTCGAGTGGGTCGGCATGTTACATAATCTAGGAAAGCAGTGGTCGGCTATATCGACTCGACTATGGTCCTAATGGGCCTGGATCACTCAGGAAGCCCAGTAACTCGGATTTTTCCTATAAATACAGCAAGCGGGGCTTTAGAAAAGGGATCTTCATTATGTTTCCCTTCTTCTTCCTCATTAAGGCTACTCTGCCATAATTGTTTTGAAATCTCCATATTTTAACTGTAATTGATTCTCGTATCAATAAAAATGAAAATTTTTGAGTGGATGTAGGCCAGAGTCAGCCGAACTACTATAATCCAATGTTTTTTCTGCTTTATTTTAAATTTTTACTGCTCTTCATATTTATACTCTCTATATACACTCTATCTGTTATCTGTGACGGTTAGTTGGTGCTTTCATTTACGTTTGGGTGTTAGTGACCAATTTTGGCGCTAACAGGTTCCTACATGGTTCTTTCTCATTAACATCATAAGAACTCCTATTAGGTTACTTAATACTTCACCAAAGAAAGAGGCGGACCAACCGTCACCACATATACCTCAACTCAAAGTAGACCCCTCCTAGGGATTTCATCTACCGTATCCAAAACGTAATTTACGACCCATAACCCATTAGTGATGTCTCACATTAGTTCGATTATTCATATATACTATTAGCCAGATTAGTTGGGCAGGTTTACGCTACTGAATTAGGACTAACCTCGTGTCCACTGGAGTTATTTATTATAGACCATGTCTCACATTAGTCTGCAAAGCTACACCGCTGGTAGCCAGATTTAACTGGGCAGACTTCCGTGTAGCTTTAGACTAAACTCGCATCCCTATAACTTAGTCATAAATTATATGTATATCCACTATATACATATATATTACCTTACACAAATAACAATTAGGGCCATATAAGGTATTCCCTTATTACACCCCTAATTAAGGATTAATTCCCTAATTTACTCTATCTCCCTCCCTACATATTAATGTTACTTAACTATTCTAATAATACTAATTGTCGCGTTCAATATGCGATAATCAATATGTTATATTATATATGTTCTTATATTTTATGCATGGAATTTAAGGTTTAATCATTATGTCATAGCAATTCGATAATACTTCACTCATAAGATATTTTGAAATATCATTCTCATACAAATCTACAATTCCAACAAGAGCTACTACTACCCATAGTCAAATAAAATAGATTTATACAAACAAGGAATACCCACAACTTATTCATATTAATGTATTAGAATCCCTTTTCTATTTAAATAACAAGTCCTCATAAATTTGATCGCTTATCTTTAATTCAGCCCTCATATACATTATTTTAAAGTGGGAAAGGAATTCCTTATTTATTTAAGTGATAGAAATAAGCAGTGCAAACTACAGAAATCCAATTCATAATTTACACACCATTTCTAATTTATTTTCTTTTCGAATTCTTTAACACTCCAATTCAAAAGAGGAAAAATAGGTTAAGTTGATTATAAATGTCTAATTCTAACAATTAATTAGATTCTAATATACCAATACCAAAAACAATTATAATCCCAACGTATACAAAGATTGATATTTACTTAGGGAAATTCTGGTGGTTTTAGTGTTATGTTTTCGCTACCAAAAATTCCCAAAGCATATATGAAATCCAAATAAATACTATTTAATTACAAAAATGTGAAAAACTTGGTATTTCCACTCATAGAGAATTGTTTGCTTCCTAACTGGATTTGATTCCACCATCCCTAACCCACTTTCAGATCTCCCTTTGAAAATCCTAACTAATTCAAAAATCCAAAGAAGAAAAAGAAGAGATCCGATTTCTATTGCTCCTACTTCTTTGTTAGATCTTCCCATTTTGAATATACAACAAATAAATTGTATATATAGAATAGGTTTTATAAATTAGAGTATAGAGAGAAAAAGGATTAAAAATTTAAACTGAAATACATATTAGAAACCGAAATTACTTATTATTGTTTACTATTTTTGAAACCTTATGGAGAAAAAATTTGACTAGCATTTCCAAAATTATATGAAGGAAAAGTGGGGGTCTAAGCGTCTATTTATAGAGATAAAAAGGAACCAGAACAATAGGATCGAAATTAAACAAATCCTTACCATTTAAAATAACAAAACACTAGCCGTCGTTCACCAATTTACTTCCCATCGGTTGACCGCCTCGATCCACCTGTCGACCACTAGTGGTCGATCGGTCATGGTTTTAGGGTAGACCGGTCCCTTTCTGATTGTGTCCTTCATTGAGTTGTTACCCATTTTAATTTATTAATTACCCAGTTATTTCTTACGTTAACTCAAATTAACTTAAACATTTTCTCAAACATTATTCTCAGCTAATAATTTGAAATTCAAAATTCAAACTTTTAATTTCAAATTCAAATATTCAAATATAAACTCGTTTGAATTAATTTTGATTTGAAAACTTCAAACATCCATAACTTTTTAATTTTAGCTTCGATTTCAACATATAATATACGAAAATTGGTCAGTAAATTTCCATGGATGCAATTTTGCAACTCCTGTGGTCAAATTCCAACATTAACAAAAATTTCTATTTTACTTAATTTCTTATTAAATTTTATGGGGTGTTACAGAAATAATGCACAACCATCACAAAATCTTGCTACAAAATCAATTATATTTTGATGGTTCTAAATTTACATGCAGTTTCATAATCATCAATCGAGTCGGACCGAATCTAGTATTTCAAAACACAATTCACCCAATCCAACACTAAACCATTGAAAACCATAGTACACATTCGTTCAACCATTTCAATGATTCATAACTAAGGATTATCATAATTCATAATCAAAACAAGGAATGCAAATTAAATTAAATTAAATATGAGTTTAACAACTTGCCTTAACCAATGGTTTTTCGTAGACCTCATCCTATTAACTTCAGCCTTAGATAATATCACATCTCCTCTCTCCTTTACAGTTGCCAACATCTATCCACGGTTGAGAACAAGGAGTTCTCACTGCTCTTAATGCCCATGGTTATAAGAACATGCTGCTGAGCTCGGCCATGCATTGCATCCCAAGACACCAATATTGCCAAGTCGCGTCATCGCAGCCAAGGATCGCGGCTGTCTTCATTCGTAACCAGCGGCCTTCTCATGCACACATACCTCAAGTCGCAGCTTCCCTTAGGTGACAATGTCAAAAGCTATAAGAAAAGAAATATTGCATAAATGACTTTAGTATTAAACAAGAAATACTATATGTAAAAATAAGAATGTTGTTTAAAATGAAAAGGAAATTGGTGTAGTTGAGCAACTAATAGAGTTAAATATGTAAATTGTACATAGATCTTTTTTATCACATGATAGTTCTTGATCTAGGATTCGAGTACATGATTTGAAGGTGATTTAAACTAGTCTTTTTTACTAGATTCTTGAAGGAGAACACTTGATATGGATTTTTCGATTTGATTCTGATGTTTTTGATCATAGTATATGGATATGTAAGGAGAATGGAAGTGTTTAATGAAGGAACCAGATTGGAGTCTGCACTAGAGGGGTCAAGTGAGATATACTAGTTCAGAAGTGGAATTTATGTGATTGAGCAAGTGATCGGATTTAGTATATTTGAATACTATGTTTTGTTGGCTTATGGAGAGTTTGGGAAAGGACTCTTCATATTGTTTGAGGTAGTATGAATAATTGACTAAGTAATAACCTAAGGTGATTGAGCAAAAGATACACGCAGTTGTTTATTTATCATCCTTGTACGATGAGAAGGTTATAGACCTAAGCTAACCATTAACCTTGTTTGCTGATGATTGCAATATTGTTAAGTATTAATGTATGATTATTGGAATTTCGAGGATGAAATATTCTAAGGGGGAAGAATGTAACGACTTGGAATTTCAAACATTTCGTATTTAAATATCTAAAATATTTAAATATTTGTATCAAAAATTTAATATGATTTTATAAGCTTGTTAAACACTTTTTAATTAATAACTAATGTTAGAAAACTTATTTTTGTGTTTACTAAAATTTACACTTCGAATAAATACTGAAAATGTGAGCAGAAAACTTTTTGTTAAAAGTCAACTTTTTTGTTAGAGAATAGTTGTTTGAATATTTACACACTAGTATGTTATCATATGAACACCTTCCATCATCCTAAGTAAAAATTAATAAACTAAGAATAGACAAAAGGTACTAAAAGGATCTCTAAATGAAGGCTTTGTTTAAGGAGAAGACTTTCTAAAGCATGGTTTGTGTAAGAGTATGGTTGCATGTACTAAGGTAAGGAAGGAATGAGGATATAGTTGTTCTTTTGTCACTACTCCTAAGCTTATAAATAGAAGGGAAGGCCTCTTCATTTCTTACCAATTCACAAACAAAGAAATCAATGTTTTCTTCTTCTCCCTCCTCTCTAAATCTTATGCAAGTCATATCCAATCTCTACCAAACTTTTCCAATATTATTATATCATCTAGAAAACATACTTTAGCCTCTAAAAATTGGAAGAAAGATGGAGATATAGGAAAATGACCATGTGTGAATAAGAGGAGAGGGAAGTCTTGGCTGTGAACTAGGAGAAAATAGAGATGATGGAAGGAGGTTTAGATGATTGTTGAATGTTAGTAGGAAGATGGTAGTGTTTGGTTTAAATGAAAGCGAGTATTCTTACCTTAAATGAAAAATAATAACTTGACAATTCGCTTGTTAAAAAACTTGTTAATTTGCTTGCTATTATTAATAATAATATACCATAACTACTTAAAGTCATAAACCCTTATTTATATGTTTTGAATAGCATATAATTTGTGTATTTGTTGTGCCTTGGAAGGCCTTGATTTATATGATTGAACTGAATACGGAATTGTCCATATAGCGATAGCTGCTACGCACTTTGAATCTCTTGACTATAACTTGTGAATTTGGTGATATGTGAACATATCTTAATGTAACTTGTTTTGGTTATTATATACACTTTTATAAGTTTGTTGTAAAGCAAAGTATATTTTTAGAAGTTATGGAATTAATTGAATAAAATTGTAAAAGTTAATAGCAAAATAGTCGCTATATTAACACTTTTAAATTCTTTGTTTTTTTGAAAATAACGTTTATTTTTGTGGAAACTTCCTTAGGGATTTCTTTACCATTTTAACATGTAAATAATATATTTCTTAAATCATTTGATAGCTAGTTGAACGAAATGATATGAGTTATAGCGAAATAGTCGCTATACGAACACTTCGAGAAAATACCTTGTTTTCGGAAATTTCTAAAAAATAATTAAAAAATATTATTTAGGATTTTTCTTCATAGTTTCTAAGTACCAAAAGTATACTAAATAATGTAAAAAAATAATCAAAAATCATTTATTAAGGTGCCGAAATCTAGATGTAAAGTTGTAGCGAAACATGTTAAAAACATGAAACAAAACTTTAGGCGGTATTTCTAGAAATACTATGTTTGCTTTTTGAAACTATAAATTTTGTAAAAATGATACTTAAATATTTTTCACTAATATTTTTAAGGTTGTTTTCTAACTATTAGAGTTTTTTTTAAATTGGTTTTTAGGTTAAAATATGTTTTTAACAATTAATTATGAATTTTTAAAGTAAGTGGCTTTTAAAATAAAACATGTTTATTTTGGTTTTTCCAATTACTTCCAAATTGGTTATTTTTATATAATATTCTGTATAAAATAATTATAATATATTTTTATGTAACTTAAAAGTGTTTTAACATATTAATAATGTTAGCGCCAAAATTGGTCACTAACACCCAAATCCAGATGAAAGCGCCAAATACCAGTCACAGCTCAAAGATAGAGTGTATGTAGAGAGTGTAAATACGAAGAATAGTCAAAATTAAAAAGAAAGCAGTAAAAACACAGAATTTATAGTGGTTCGGCTAACTCCGGCCTACGTCTACTTTGGAAATTTCCTTTTTATTGATGTTAGAATCAATTACAGTTACAAAATGGTAGAGTAACCTTAGCCTTAGGAAATAGAAGGCAAGAGAGCAGAAAGAAGATCTCCTTTTCTGAACCCCCACATGCTGTATTTATAGGCAAAACCAAGTTGTTGTCCCTCCTGAGTAGTTTGGGCCCACCAAGGCCATAGCCGATCCCTACTTCATCATGCCGACTGACCCTGAGTAATTGACATGTCGAACGGAAGTTACCTGGGTGTTGACCCGAAGCGAGCCTTTTCGAAACTCGAAGCAGACTAGTCCAGAACTCTGAGCGAAGCTAGTGCCGAACCATGTATCGATGCTGACCCATGTCACCATACAGCCAATACCGAGCCACTTTGCCGAGCCACCTTCACCTCACCGTGATGCCGAGCGACATCCAATGCCGAGTGACTTCCAATGCCGAGCGATGTTCAATGCCGAACGACTTCCAATGCCGAGCGAGTTATAATGCCGAGCGAGGTACGACGCCGAACGACATCCAATATCAAGCGACTTCCAATGCCGAGCGAGGTACGATGCCGAACGACGTCCAATGCCGAGCGAATTCCAATGCCGAGCGAGGTACGATGCCGAAGACATCCAATGATGAGCGACTTCCAACGCCGAGCTAGGTACGATGCCAAACGAAGTCCAATGCCGAGCAACTTCCAATGCCGAGCGAGGTACGATGCCAAACGACATCCAATGCCGAGCGACTTCCAATGCCGAGTGAGGTACGATGCCGAACGACGTCCAATGTTGAGCAACTTCCAATGCCGAGCGACTTCCAATGCTGAGCGACTTCCAATGCCGAGCGACTTCCAATGCCAAGTGAGGTACGATGCTGAACGACATCCGATGCCGATCGAGGGGAGAATGCCGAACGAGGGGAGATGCCGAGCAAAGCTCTGTGCCGATCATGGCCTTGTGCCGAAGGAGGGGAGATGCCGAGTGATGCATATCTTGTAGATCATGCCGTGTATCTTCTCCACTTCATGACCGAACGACATATCCAGGTGAACTTCGTCCCATTAAACTGAATCCATCATATTCCAGCCTCGATAATCGTGAAGTTAGTTAGGTTGAATCCACTTGTTTATGGCCTTGACAAAAGGCGGGTTAACACTTTCCCCCCAAAACATGCCTTGCAATAGGAAGGTGTGTTTTGTAACTCAATAGGCTGGTTGTTCGTATTCCTATTGATGACCTGCAAAGAAATTGATAGTCTTATCTGACCACGAATGACGATCGTTCGGGATCGTATGTCATTTGAGGTAGTATGTGACTGTTCGAGGTCGGGTGCCGTTCGTGGCGAATTGTGACCATTCACGGTTGGGTGCCGTTCGAGGGGATCTGTGGTCGTTCGCGATCGGGTGCCGGTCGAGGCAAGTTGTAACCGTTCGTGATCGAGTGCCGTTCGAGGTGATTTGTGAAAGTTCGCGATCGGGTACCGTTCGAGGCAAGTTGTGACCATTCACGGTCGGGTGCCGTTTGAGGCGATTTGTGATCATTCGCGATCGGGTGTCGTTCAAGGCGAGTTGTGTCCGTTCGCGGTCGGGTGCCGTTCGAGACGATTTGTGATCGTTCGTGATCGGGTGCCGTTCGAGGCGAATTGTGTGTGCCCGGGAGGGACTTCGTATCATTAATAACGGATTTCATGCTCGAGTGAATTTCTAACTTTTTTGCTATGGCGGTTTATTGCCATCTCAGAACATGCCTGAGGATCGTTCGCGATCTTTTACATGAGTAAGTGGCTTAGCCGTTATGGAATCACAAATGGCATACTTTTGTCCAAAAAAAATCTTTCAACAGAAATGTCAAACAAAATCAACTCCAAACATGAGAAATGGAAAATAAAATCAAAACAGGGACGTCCAAGTGCAAACACCTATATTGATGCGATTTATAGTCGTATTAGAGCATGCCTGAGGATCGTTCGCGGTCCTGTACATATGTAAATGACTTAATCGCGTTGGTGTGGAGTTTGCTGCTTATTCGTCGTTATTTCAATCAGTTGATAATAAGCTGACGCCTTGATCCTGAGCCGTCCCAAGTAGGTGCAGGTGGTGGTCGTTCTTGTTCCACCGTCGTGGCCCTCTTTCTCACATATTGCGATAGCAGACCATTCCGGATATGCTCCTCAACTTCATCCTTCAAGTTCCTGTAATCATTTGTGCTATGACCGTTCAGTTCATGGAATAAACAATACTTGTCTGACCTTCTTTCAATGCTGGTTGGATCCCTCCTTATTTTTTTTGATAAGGAATCTACCCCCCGTTATCATGGTATATTCGCTCCAAAGTCTCGTTCAGCACCGTAAAAGAGGTGAATCTCGGTACCTTTCGTGGTCATGTTGGTCCATCATCGTTATCCTTGGCCTTCCGCTTCCCTCTTTCAGTTCCTGACTCTTTTTTAGGAGGATTTTCACCCTTGACTTCATAAACATCAACTCCTTATCCTTCCTCTCTTTCTGCATTTGCATCTTCTAATCGTAGAAACCCTTCGACCTTATGATAAAACTCCCCTAGATCCATAGGTGGATCCGTTGCCAGTGAATTTTTGAACTCTTTTCCATTAGCTATGCCAGATACAGCTACCATTAAGACCATGGATGGATCTGGTCGATCCACCGATGCTGCCGCTGCATTGGATCGCGTCAGAAAGCTCCTTAAAGATTCCTTGGTCCTCTGCTTTAGCGCTGCCAAACTCATCACATTCTTAGGTCTCGAAATGTGAACTTTGAACTGCCTCATAAACTTCTCAGTCAACTCGGCCCACGTTCCAATGGAACCGCTCTCCAATTGTCTAAACCATAGTAATGCTATGTCTGTCAAATACAACGGGAAGCATCGGGCCATGACTTCCTCCGATGCCCCCAGCACTTCCATATGCCTCATATACTTTGTCAGATGAACCGTGGGATCCGTCCTTCAATTATACATCTCCAATGATGGTAGCTTAAAATCCAACGGGTTCCTAGCTCGCTTGATAGTAGGAGTAAAGGGACTCATATTCACATCTTCTAAGTCTTTATTTACCAATCCAGATGAAAGCACCAAATACCAGTCACAGCTCTAAGATAGAGTGTATGTAGAGAGTGTAAATATGAAGAATAGTCAAAATTAAAAAGAAATCAGTAAAAACACAGAATTTATAGTCGTTCAGCTGACTCCGGCCTATGTCCACTCTGGAAATTTCCTTTTTTATTAATGTTAGAATCGATTACAGTTACAAAATGGCAGAGTAACCTTAGCCTTAGGAAATAGAAAGCAAGAGAGCAGAAAGAAGATCCCCTTTTCTGAACCTCCACGTGCTGTATTCATAGACAAAACCAGGTTGTTGTGCCTCTTGAGTAGTTTGGGCCCACCATGGCCATAGCTGATCCCTACTTCATCATGCTGACTGACCCTGAGTAGTTGACATGCCGAACGGAAGTTACCTGGGTGTTGACCAGAAGCAAGCCTTTCCGAAAGTTGAAGCAGACTAGTCCAGAACTCGGAGTGAAGCTAGTTCCGAACCATGTATCGATGCCGACCCATGTTACCATATAGCCAATGCCGATCCACCTTCACCTCACCGCGATGCCGAGCGACGTCCAATGCCGAGCGACTTCCAATGCCGAGCGATGTTCAATGCCAAACGACTTCCAATGTCGAGCGAGGTACAATACCGAGCGAGGTACGATGCCGAACGACATCCAATGCCGAGCGACATCCAATGCCGAGCGAGGTACGATGCCGAACGACGTTCAATGCCGAGCGATTTCCAATGCTGAGGGAGGTACGATGCCGAACGATATCCAATGACGAGCGACTTCCAATGCCGAGGAGGTACGATGCCGAACGACGTCCAATGCCGAGTGAGGTACGATGCCGAATGACGTCCAATGCCGAGCGACTTCCAATGCCGAGCAAGGTACGATGCCGAACGACTTCCGATGCTGGCCAAAGGGAGAATGTCGAATGAGGGGAGATGCCAAGCGAGGCTCTATGCTGATCGAGGCCTTGTGCCGAACGAGGGGAGATGCCGAGCAATGCATATCTTATAGACCATGCCATGTATATTCTCCACTTCACGACCAAACGACATATCCAGGTGAACTTCGTCCTGTTAAACTGAATCCATCATATTCCAGCCTTGATAATCGTGAAGTTAGTTAGGTTGAATCCGCCTGTTTATGGCCTTGACAAAAAGGTGGGTTAACAAATACGTATTTTAATGGTATTCCTATATATATATATATATATATATATATATATATTGAAAAAGGTAATTGCCTAGGCTTAACACTAAAAGCCGACAAGAAGGTTTATCTATTTGTGAGATTCAAGAATGAAGTGTCTAGATAAGGCTTTCATGCAACCAATGCTCTAACTTATCTGACTTCACTCTTGGCGGAGGAATAGTTAAGTTGAAATGTTCTAAATGATTTAAGTATACGAACACTGATTTTGTATAAGCAATTATTTTAACTAGATAATCGATTAGTCGACTACCGAACTTAACCAAGTATTATCTTAGATCTTTAAAAGAATGTTTAAAGATAAATATAAGTATGAAATGGTTTGGGTTTGTTGTGACAATGTCAAAATGACATTCATCTTTAAACTTTTTTTATTACACTTATGAATGTAAATAGATGATTAGTCGACTACCGAACTTAACCAAGTATTATCTTAGATCTTTAAAAGAATGCTTTTAAAGATAAATATAAGTATGAAATGGTTTGTTGTGACAATGTCAAAATAACATTCATCTTTAATCTTTTTTATTACACTTATAAATGTAAATAGATCTTTAAAAGAATGTTTTAAAGATAAATACAAATGAAATGGTTTTGGGTTTGTACTAAACAATATTTTAGTAACATTTGTGTTTAGCCTCTTTGATTATATTTTAAGTAAGTAAATCATATTTATACCATTGGGATAAGTATATGAATACTATAAAAGTATTGAAAGAGTATAAATGATAGTGAAATAGTAGAATATAAGTACACATCTTTTATAAAGAGAAATTAAAATACACACACACACACAAGTATATAAGGAAAGTTTTAATTAATAAAGGACTATTAGTTAATAAAGGAAGTTTTGGTTAATGAACATAGTTTTATTAGATAAAAAGGATTCTTACTAATAAAATGGGTGTTTAATTGATAAAGGATAAATTAATCAAAAAGAGATTAAAAGTCATTTAAGTGACTTAATCGTTCTTTATATGAACTAATAGTGCTTGTATGTTTACTTGCTTATGAAAATTATACAAGACTTAGTTCCCTTATGTGATCTGAGACGATTGCCCTACACCATCGATACCCAAAAGACCTGGATGGTGTGCTAAATGATGCTTGGCCGATGCAAACGGTCATTTGAAGGTAAAATAAACAACGTAACACAAAACCTATCGTATAACTTACAACGCATCGAACAAAATATAATAGCAACATTACAGATATAAAATAGGTGAGACAGTAAATGACTGAATAGATCACAACGTCAGAGTAATAGATCCATATAGTACAGTGGTAGAAATAGAGTCATACATCCAAAATAACTCCTAAATAAATGTCTCACAAATTAAGAGTACTAATAAGCTCCATAGCACTGAACAGTGGAAAGCACTAGAGTAAATATAATAATACGAGAAATAGCCGCTTGCGTCCACCTAAACACCTACTCGTGCTCACCAAACCTGTCTTTAATCTACTCATTTAAGAGTACTCAGAGTAATATGATGCAATGCATAAAACCTCAGGTCAGACAATAGTCTTGTGTGAGCGTTAGAAATCTCAAATACTATAAAAAAAGATAGAAAAGGACAATCCGTACACAAAATCATACCACACCTATCCCTCCGTCCATAGAGTTAGCACATAAACAATATAAACTAGTCTATGATCATCATTATGAGTGTTATGTGGGTGCCAAGGCACCATGGGTGTCTAAATATCTACATCGGCGGAATCTACATCATATGAAATCCCTAAGGTGATAGAAACAAACAAACAAAACATCCATCATCTATCCTCACATTCACTCGCTTACCGCATTGGGTATATGACAACTCGCAAACTCAAGGACTAGGCATATCACTGCACCTATCATTCCAATCACCATAAGACTAGATGCATCCCCACATTAATCCATCCCAGAGACTAGACACGTGACCGCATCAATCCATCTCAATGTTAGAGACTAGATACGTCGCCGTACCAATCCATCTCAACCCCACGAGTATTGTCGATCCCCTCCTCTTCCACACGCCATCCATAGAAGAGCTTGTCTTGGAACTGTCCACCCAACTCCCATCTGAATTCATCACGGTTGGGAATTACTCTAGACAGTCGTCATATGTCATAAAGTGTCATCGTGCATCCCGTAACATGTTGGGACTGGGCTAGCACGCAGCGCAAGAAAGGGGTGAATTTCAAAAAATTTACCATTTTGGATCATTAACGGGACTATGAAGTCTAAATGTATTTAGATCTTATCTAAATTTTCTTTTAAATAAAATCAATATTTTATTCAATACGATAATTTAAGGAATTTTAAATATAAAAATGTATGTGATATAATGAATGTATCATACACATTCATTTATGCGAAGTGTAAGTACGGTGATATAAGTGGTATATATATGCATAAATGGAACATGTGAAAATAAAGTAAGAGAAGGAAATTATTTGTTTCCCTCTGTCACTATACACAATTAATAAAGGAAAGATATGACAGAATATGAAAGGAGAGGAACATATCATTTCTTTCACTGTTAAACTGTGACAATTAATACATTAAATGACATTTATTACTTATTAATCAAATCTACACATGAATATGATATAATATGAAAAGAGGGAAACCTATCGTTTCTTTCACCATTTAGGTGTGGCAATTAATTAATTAAATGATATTGATTACTTATCAACCAAATCTACATATGCCTATGTTGTCTAAATTATGTCACCGAAATATAAGCATACATTCATGATAATTATGGATACATACACATATACAAAGTGAAAACCTACTGGTTGTTTTAAATAATTTGAAATCCTAAATTAACACTAATAGAAAAAATTCCAATTGAGGAAATGTTTAACAAAAAAAGGTTACATTATTGCTCATAATCTTTGTACAAATTTGATTAAAACAAAACATTTATATTACATATATCTGATAATTAAAGTTTAATAATTTGGATCTGAAAGCATATATTTGCTAATAATGTAGCATATGGTATATGTGTATATAAATTTGTACAAAAGGTTTATAGTTTTAAAGTTAAAAGTTTTTATTAAAATTTTAATTTAGGAATGAAACAATAATTCAAGCTTTAAACAAACCTTTAAATAAGAAAATAAAAAATAATTAAAATTTGCACTAAAGTCCATTTATTAATATTAAATCAAGGTATCCACTTTTATTTTAACAAGGACTGTTACAATTGTATAAAAATTTAATATATGTAATTAAAATCAAATTCAAGGAATGGTAGATAACTTTATATATATATATATATATATATATATATATATATTCTATTAGCATTTGAATAAGTAAGATTATCTCATGGTATACATAAATCTCATTCAAAGTCAATTTTTAATTTCATAACTATCTACAATAAAATAAAAGAAATTTGAACAAGGTAGGCATGCGTAAATTTGTGATAAGAAATTGTAGATCCAAACAAAACAGAGAATGATGACAATTTATCAGAAGTAATATGAGATCCAAGACATGTCGACTTATCATAAACATACATTAAAAGGAAATGATAAACAAATATAGATCAAAATAATACTATAATAAACATGTAAATATTGAATTATATGCACATATAATTACCTTAGGATGAAGCATATAAAAATACCTCGAGTGATAGAACAATACCTAGATCTGATTGATCACACTCTAGGTCTGATAAACCTTGCCCTCCATTACACCTTAATTTGTGATTTCTCCTCAGATTTCAAAAATCATCATCCCGCTTTGCAAGAGAAGAATGAAAACCCCTTTTTAATTTAATTTAATTTGATGTTGATTTGAATTTGATTTGATTTTTTTAGATGAAGTTTCATCTATTATTGAATGGTAGAGAAGAGGAAGAAAAAAGAAAAAGTAAAATTCACATTCTATTCTTTCTACTTCTAAAAATAAGGAGGTTTTGTTTTTAATACAATTAAAGGAACCTTTTCCTATTCTCCTATTAGAATTTCCTCCTTTGTTTCCTCATTTTAAATTTCAATTAATATCATTAATTAATTTCCTCCTCTTACCATTATACGGCTGATCCAAGCACATTCCAAGTATGCAACTTTTCCAAAAAAAAAAGTTTTATGAAATTATTTTATTATTCAAAACATGTTTAAAATTATACTGAAGTCGCACACTGATATATGCAAATATAATTTTTATGTATGCATTAAAATAATTACCATCAACATTCCAAACATCAAATAAATTAATAATAATTAATATTTCATAAATATTAATAAATTTAAACAGTTTGCAACATTTTACGGACCAGTTTAATTGTGTGGTTTTCAGAGGTGTGAATTCAGTCAGCGATTAATATTGGACAATTCAAATATTAATGTTCACATGTCACTTAGCTGGTGGTATGACTGTTTGGTTGAGTTTATCGCTTACAGGTCTTTTCGATAAAAATATATTTTACTTATTATATGTGGAACCTGATTGTGACAACTATTTACACCAATTCTCTTCATCAAAACTATATCATTTTGGATTTATGGAATTTGGTAATGGTCAAAATTCCAATATCATCCACATTCAACTTTATACTCCAAACATAAAGTCTTTGGTTCAATAATAACAATTATTATTAACCGAAATGCTCTGGCTAGAGACTTTGAGTTGACTTAAATTGACCGTGATACTAACCTCATATAACTGAGGAGGCGTATCCTCTCTTGAATTGTGTTTCACTTTCAATGCTTCCACTCAACCCTACTATTGACGTTCAATGGACGCCATGCCACGATTTAACTATAATCAAAGCAGAGTTTCCACATTGAAGATCAATAGTATTCTCAAGTCGAGAGAACTGTGTAAATTAGCCACATCGATATTCTCTACTTGGCCTTAGTTATATTAACCAATAGAAAACTATCTAGTGAGTCATTACATAGTTATCCAATAACTATCAATTCGTAACCCCTTGGTGCCCCCAACAGTCATGAGTAATACAATGCCTAACATTTGGAGAGCATTACATACTCTAGTCTCAAAGGATATATTGATATCCAGTTGTAACGACCCAGAATTTTGAACAAATTAAATTGAAAATATTTAATTAATTTTAAATATTTGAATGATGGTTTGACTTGAATTTCAAATTTTCAGAATGAATTTGGCGATTAAATTATAAAATTTAATCTATTGAACAGATTGGATAAAAATTTGAATCTTCAATTTTAAGCCGATTAAAAATATTTCAAAGGCTTGTAAAATTCATATTGATAATACTGAAGATAATAGAAGCTTCAGGATTGAAATTCAAATTGATTTGTTCAGTTTTGAAATTATATCGTTTGAATCGATATTTAAAAATAGCCGTCCGAGGCACAGTCTCGGAATTCGACGAAACCAGTTCCATTGGGTCCGTAATATTTAATTATTCTCGGATTTCAAATTTCGTATTTTTCGGAGTTGCCGTGTGAGCACACGGTAAGTAAATGCGTTGAAAATTTTCAACGAATTCAATTTAAATTTGAATTTAAAATTAGTCAAACAGCAGCACGTTCTTCCTTTAAAACACGCCCCTTTATTTCAGCCGAGTATCACGCAAAAAAATCATGGAAGAAATTGCGCAAGCATGCCTCGTTCAACTTTAAGTACCTCGTCCCCCTCTTCCTTTATCATTCAAAATCAAATCGAAGAAAAAAAAATGGCCGAAGCCCTTTCTCTTCAGAAAAGAAAAAAAAATGTCGCGCCTCGTTCGATTCACGAATAGCGATGGAGGAGCTCGAGTCGACCAAGGCATCGCGCACGCGATTCGAAGGGGTGGCCGATGTCATGATTCCTGGAGGCGCGAACGTGATACGACGGCGGCGTCACAGCAGTTGCGAGGAGTGGCTTGCGATGGTGGCTAGGGCTTGGGACTCGAATCGGAGATGGGCAGCGTGACGACGAGGTGAGGCAAGTCGCGTGGTCTCTGGGATTGAGGTCGAGCATACTTGGGGTTTGCGACGTATGGTGGCTGGAGGACTCGGCGAAGGGCATGACGCGGCTCGATATTGCTGCAGAGGGTCGCGGTTCAAATTACGTCGAAGTCGAGTGATGAAGGTATTCAATTTTTGTTTCAATTCAATGTAAATATTTACAGTTTTGTTTAAAATAAGGACTTCTAAAATGTTGAGTTATTTAAAACATTGGATTTTTGAATATGAGTAAATGTGTGTGTGTGTCTATATATATATATATATATATATATATATATATATATATATGAGATGGTTTCAAAGTAAAAAAAAATATAATAAGAAAAGCAGTTTTGTTTTAATATGTATGTGGAAGTATGTATTCAGTCTAGGTATAAAATAATAAATGTTTACAGTATGAAATTTATTAAATTGATTTTTAGTTTGAATCAATAGAAAAAATAATAATGATGTGAAACCAGTATTTACATTTTTACAGTAAGTTAAAAATTAAAATTTTAACATCCTGATTTGAAATTAGGAAATTGGTTTAAAATTAAATCATTGGCAAATAAAAATTTGTTAAATGGGAAATTTATAGTTCAATTTAATTCGAATATTAACAAATTGTATAAATATGTATACAAGGTATAAATCAAGAAATCAAGTCGAGATGGAAAATGGATGGCAAATTAAAAAGCAAAGGTGAGAATTTCTCACTCAAAAATTTTTAAGTTGGATTTGCAGTTATTTATTGATTGCTGTTTGGTTGTGATATTAGATATAGTAGGATATATCTATATATATAGCAATATATATTGGCATATGTATATATTGCAGTTGATTGATTTCCCGCATTGTATAGCGGATGAGACCCTATTGCGCCGCCTATTAAGCGGATAATATTTTATAAGTCCCATATACCGCGATATTCCACCTCAAAGTGGAATGGGTATTATGCTAATGTCTGTGGATGCAGGGAAACAGGTTGGAGGGATCCAACTGGATTCCTCACAAATATTTATTTGATTCAGATATTGTGATATTTGATTGTTTATCATATCGATATATGATATTGGAAAGTCGTGATTGACTATTTGATGTGTTGCATCATCGGATCCAATTTTGAAGTTTAAAAATAACGATTTTGATTTTAAGGGATTTCTAAAAAGATTTTTTTAAAGTATACGTTTATAAAATATTTTTGGAATTGATTCATCTTAAATAAATAAACGTTATAATTTTAATGTTATAAAAATTATGATTTTTGAGAAATACAGTTAAAAGTTGATTTTTGAAAATATGGGATTAATGATTTTATAAAATAGTTAAAATTGGGATTTCTGAATTTATTATAAAAAGTTTAAAAATAGGATTTATGAAATTTGATTATTTTATAAATCAAAAAATGATGAAATTATAAAGGAGTTTAAAGACGTTTAAAAAGAATAATATAAAATGATTTATATAAAAGATTTATAAAATTAATATTTTATAAGTTAAAGTATTGGAATTATAAAACGAGTTTTTATAAGTGATAGAATGAATTGTAAATGAATTTCGTAAATGAATGAAATTTATAGAATTATAAACGGTGAAGTTATAAATGGAATTTTATAAGCAGTAGGTTTATAAAATTTGTAAGGTTATCAAAGGAATAGATTTTGGATAAATAAATGAATCTTATAAGTTATAAGATTTATAATTTGGGAAGTTAAAAGAACAATTTTGTAAACAAATAAATTATAAGCATTTAACTTATAATATAGACTTTCGGTATATAATTGAATTATAAATCGAATAGGTTAATAAAGGAAATTTATAAGAGGAAGTGTTATAAAATAAATAGAAATGGAATTTATAAACATTGTTTTATAAATCCGCAAACTACTTATTTTGATAAGTAAATTGTTGTAACATGTTAATGGAGTTATATTCACGTTTTAGACAGTGAATAATCCTTTAAAATAAAAGGAATAGAAATGATGAAATTGGTTAACAAGTATATTCACGTTTTTGAATAGTGAATAATATATTAAAGAAAATGTTTTGGATGTGATGTTTTAAATAGAATTAAAACGATCTAGAGATGTTTTAAAATGTATTAACTATCGAAACCATAGATTTCAACATTATTGTTGAAATAGACGTTTTCGAGAAATAGAAGGAAAGGGTGGACTATAACACTGTTGTTATAGTAAATGAATTCCGAAAGGAAATGTTTTGTATTGCATTGGGATTTATATATCTATTTCAAATTTCGAATCCCTATACTAGTGATTTTGGATTGTCGTAACGATGTTTTACGCAACATTCGTTTTGGCCCAAATAAATATGTTTAAGAGAATGATTTCCTTAAAGAATGAAATATGTACTTAATTTCGATTTAAATATATTGAATATTTTCCAAGTGTAGAAAATAAAACGACTTGTGAATTACTTATAAATAAATAAGTATGGAAATGTTTTTCCAATATTAAGTGAATATTTTGAATTTATCTTTTTGAAGATAAATTGAAAATGAATAATTGAAAACGTATATTCATAGATATTTTAGAATATAAATTCACAATGGAATTTATAAAAGGAAAGGGGAATTTGTTTAAAAATAAACGTTGATTTATTTTTGAAATGTGGGAATTAATTTACGGATTTGGAACGTAAATATAAAGTAAATCGGTAAGGATTTATTTGATTTATTTAAATGAACCATTTTAAATTTTAAAATAGACAAATAATTGGAAGTGTTTCCGTTTAAGGAAATTGATTTGAAATTTGTTTTCAAATGGTTGTAGTATTGAAAAAATATATATCTTGTAAAGATATTTTTCGAAAATAAATAATTTGGAAAATTATTTGGAATCTGGTGATGTTGTGCATATCCATTGATAGTTCAATTACCGACTATCAATATTTACCTTTGAATGGGTATTTGTTGTGATTTGCTTGAATTTGAATGCCACACTTTTTTTAAAAAAAATAAGCACTCACTATTCAGGTTAACCGGGAAAGGACCTTGGGGTCGTATAACCCATTCCGAATATGTGATACGTCGTTATGAATTGCATTTGAAGACTGGTGTTGAAGACCGGATATTTTCGAAAACGAAAGGGTTTCTTGTTGATTGTCTCTGCACTGGCTGATCCCCGGTATAGAGATCTCCATATGTGATGGGAAATCCGGACGTGATTAGAGATTACCGGATTGCAAGGACTTCTTTGTAAGTGCCTTCGGTTTTGTTCGAGCCCGGAACAGACTTGTATGGATTGTATGTCTGACATTACAAATTGAGATATAAAGCTGATTTCTTTCAAATATATTTTTGTTGGTGGCGGAGAATTTATTCTCTTAGCTTAACACCCTTCTCTGAGACGTACGAGCTCAGAGGTTATGTAGTTGAAGGTTATCAGCAATATATTCCCAATTTGGTAATGTGACATGCTGAGTGTTGCTGTGAAATGATCATTGTTTGATCATTTGTGATATGATCATTTGTTTGATCGTTTATCTTTATGATCATTTCTATGATCATTTGTTGACCCAAAGCACAGCTTTTGTATAAAGCGTGGCTTTGTGGACGAGACTTTGTCGAGCCTCACACCTCGGAATGGTCAAAACAGGAAAGATGCGGCAAGGTTATGAGGGGTAGCTCCCTTTAGGGTATGTGCATTTCCTTCTGGAAAAGGGTGGTATCATGGTATGGAGCCCAGATACTTACTCATGTTGAAACACTTTATTATTATGGTGTGATGTTGATTACGAGCGCTCGGTTAAAGGTCCCAAAGGACCGGGGGATGGCATACTCGTGTCAGTAGTTACCCAGTTAGGGGTAACCCGGCCTTGTGTTGGCAGAGATCCGGTTAGGTTCTCGGGGACGTCCTTCCAGAGGCGTTCTCATGTGGCAATGGGAAGTTCCTTGGCCTGACCATTTGTTGGAAATCCAAAGAAACAATACGAGACTTGTACGGTTTTAGTTGTATAATCTGCCATGGAATGTGGCGGTAACCTTCTATTGAACATGGTAGCTATAGTAGGCATAAGTGCGAAATGTCTATGCTGGCTAAGATTTATATCTTTACTTTCGAAATGTTTCCTACACTATGCACTTGTAATAATAACAAATATTTTTTTTATACGTATCAAGCATCTTTGACTATCATAAGGAGAAATCTCCTCCGTTTCTGCGTTTGCATTGTGTGTGTGTGGGGGAGGCCTTATGGTAGTCTCATTTTTAAAAGCATTGCGAATTGACTTTAAAAATATTCCTCTATTTTGGTTTAAAGATAAATAAACTGTTTTGAGTTCTCACACCAGTCACATGACTGACTCGGAGTTTATTGTTTTCCTTCCTAAACTCTGGGTGCCCACCAATTTCCACACGAGCAGTCAAGAGTTAGGTTTATCAGGATATTCTGGAATTCAGGAGTTGCTGGAGGCAAGCTGGATGGCATGGCGTATTACTAGTATATAGTATTTCTTTTTCCGTTGTTTGTTGTTGTTGTTGTTGTACACTCTGATGATGTAATGTAATGTGATGTAATGTAATAACTGATATAGTTCTTTGTTTAAAGATTATTCATTTATTTATTATATGTTGTTCCGCTGCGAATTGTGAGATTCTGTTATTGTTCTGTTGTTTTCTTTCTATTCTGTTCTATTTTTCTCTCTTCTTCTACCTCTTTCTTCTTCTTAAAACCATAACGGTTTGGTTTTTCGGCATCGAAAAATTCGAAACGTTACATGTGGTATCAGAGCATATGGTTAAGCGACAACCATGGCTCTGTTGGGTGTTACTCATTAGAGATAGAGTCAGCAGTACTCTAGAATGAGTTTGAGTGTAATAGTAGATATGAGAGCGTATGTGTTAGTGAATATAAAATTGTTTTTGAATTGGGTAAATAAGATAATTTTGCCCAAAACTATTTTTTTATAGAAAAGGAATGATTTTCTATGAATTATTATAGTATATGGTTGCATGATTGTTAGGAAGTAATAATATTAAATTATTATCATTAGTATATGGAATTAAGTAAGAAAATAAAATTTATAACCAAAGATTAGAAATAAATTCATTTAACAAATGAAATTTATAAATATGAATTAAAATATATAAGGAAATGAATTCATATACAATTGGGATTTGTAAAATAAATTGTAAATAAATGAATTGGAAATGAATGATGAAATGAGATTTGATTTGATCAAATTGAATAAAAATCAAAACTTGGAAAAAATAAAATAAAATGGATTGAATTCAAGTAAACTAACTTGATAAATTATTAATTCATGGACTAATGAATTGGTTAAATTAAAGTTTAGTCGTGAGCTAAATTTGAAGATAAATTTGAATTTGTATATAAATTCCAGTAAGTAAAAGAAATAAATTGAAATTCCCTTTGTTAGTAATTAAGTAAATTCGAGATGAATTGAATATGGAAATTGAAATTTAAAATGAATAAGTGAATGTACTAATTGAAATGAATTAGTGAATAAAACTAATTTAAAGTAGTAATATGAATTAGCAAATGAAAGTTAATCGTTATAATTCAATATTTAGAATTGTGAATTGAATTCAAATAGAATTGAAATTGTGAATTGAATTCAAATGAAATTGAAATGTAAAATTGAATGAAAATGGATATGTAACTTCAATAGTGAAGTAAAAATGTATAAGAAGCATATATTGAATATTTTGTAATGAAATGTGCAAAATGGTTTGAATGTTGGAATTGGATATTATGGTTAGCAGGATATACAGGTGTATTAAAAGAAATGGAATTGGGATTTTGATTTCGAAGATAAAATTTAATTGCTGTACAAAAAGGTACGTATTTCAATTTCAGTATGAGATTTGATGATTTTCTTCTCCAGCCACTTGGCTTTCTCTTTTCTTTTTGATTCTGAGGGGCCGTAGTGCCATTTTGTAGCCGTACTGAGCTAGCCGCGCAAAGGAGACGCTGGCGAAATTTTTCGAAAATTTAGGGTGTTAGAAAATTTTTGAGAAAATTTGAAAGTTGAAATTTGAATTTAAATTTAAATTTGAATTTTGAAGGAAACAATATTGTTTGGAACTTAAAATTGAAGTTGGAAATTTAGTTGGAATGATAATGAATCTCTAAAAAAAAGATTTGTTTTAGAAAGTTGATAAAACTATTGGATTGTGAAAAATAGTAGACGGGTTAAGGATCGTTCTTCTTAACTTGTAATTTCGGGACGAAATTCTTTTAAGGGGGGAAGATTGTAACGACCCAGAATTTTGAACAATTTAAATTGAAAATATTTAATTAATTTTAAATATTTGAATGATGATTTGACTTGAATTTCAAATTTTCAGAATGAATTTGGCGATTAAATTATAAAATTTAATCTATTGAACAGATTGGATAAAAATTTGAATCTTCAATTTTAAGCCGATTAAAAATATTTCAAAGGCTTGTAAAATTCATATTGATAATACTGAAGATAATAGAAGCTTCAGGATTGAAATTCAAATTGATTTGTTCAGTTTTGAAACTATATCGTTTGAATCGATATTTAAAAATAGCCGTCTGAGGCACAGTCTCGGAATTCGACGAAACCAGTTCCATTGGGTCCGTAATATTTAATTATTCTCGGATTTCAAATTTCGTATTTTTCGGAGTTGCCGTGTGAGCACACGGTAAGTAAACGCGTTGAAAATTTTCAACGAATTCAATTTAAATTTGAATTTAAATTTAGTCAAACAGCAGCACGTTCTTCCTTTAAAACACGCCCCTTTATTTCAGCCGAGTATCACGCAAAAAAATCATGAAAGAAATCGCGCAAGCATGCCTCGTTCAACTTTAAGTACCTCGTCCCCCTCTTCCTTTATCATTCAAAATCAAATCGAAGAAAAAAAAATGGCCGAAGCCCTCTCTCTTCAGAAAAGAAAAAAATAATGTCGCGCCTCGTTCGATTCACGAATCGCGATGGAGGAGCTCGAGTCGACCAGGGCATCGCGCGCGCGATTCGAAGGGGTGGCCGACGTCGCGATTCCTGGAGGCGCGAACGCGGTACGGCGGCGGCGTCACAGCAGTTGCGAGGAGTGGCTTGCGATGGTGGCTAGGGCTTGGGACTCGAATCGGAGATGGGCAGCGTGACGACGAGGTGAGGCAAGTCGAGTGGTCTCTGGGATTGAGGTCGAGCATACTTGGGGTTTGCGACGTATGGTGGCTGGAGGACTCGGCGAAGGGCATGATGCGGCTCGATATTGCTGCAGAGGGTCGCGGTTCAAATTACGTCGAAGTCGAGTGATGAAGGTATTCAATTTTTGTTTCAATTCAATGTAAATATTTACAGTTTTGTTTAAAATAAGGACTTCTAAAATGTTGAGTTATTTAAAACATTGGATTTTTGAATATGAGTAAATATGTGTATATATATATATGAGATGGTTTCAAAGTAAAAAAAAATATAATAAGAAAAGCAGTTTTGTTTTGATATGTATGTGGAAGTATGTATTCAGTCTAGGTATAAAATAATAAATGTTTATAGTATGAAATTTATTAAATTGATTTTTAGTTTGAATCAATAGAAAAAATAATAATGATGTGAAACCAGTATTTACATTTTTACAGTAAGTTAAAAATTAAAATTTTAACATCCTGATTTGAAATTAGGAAATTGGTTTAAAATTAAATCATTGGCAAATAAAAATTTGTTAAATGGGAAATTTATAGTTCGATTTAATTCGAATATTAATAAATTGTATAAATATGTATACAAGGTATAAATCAAGAAATCAAGTCGAGATGGAAAATGGATGGCAAATTAAAAAGCAAAGGTGAGAATTTCTCACTCAAAATTTTTTAAGTTGGATTTGCAGTTATTTATGATTGCTGTTTGGTTGTGATATTAGATATAGTAGGATATATCTATATATATATAGCAATATATATATATATTGGCATATGTATATATTGCAGTTGATTGATTTCCCGCATTGTATAGCGGATGAGACCCTATTGCGCCGCCTATTAAGCGGATAATATTTTATAAATCCCATATACCGCGATATTCTACCTCGAAGTGGAATGGGTATTGTGCTAATGTCTGTGGATGCAGGGAAACAGGTTGGAGGGATCCAACTGGATTCCTCACAAATATTTATTTGATTCAGATATTGTGATATTTGATTGTTTATCATATCGATATATGATATTGGAAAGTCGTGATTGACTATTTGATGTGTTGCATCATCGGATCCAATTTTGAAGTTTAAAAATAACGATTTTGATTTTAAGGGATTTCTAAAGTGATTTTTTTAAAGTATACGTTTATAAAATATTTTTGGAATTGATTCATCTTAAATAAATAAACGTTATAATTTTAATGTTATAAAAATTATGATCTTTGAGAAATACAGTTAAAAGTTGATTTTTGAAAATATGGGATTAATGATTTTATAAAATAGTTAAAATTGGGATTTCTGAATTTATTATAAAAAGTTTAAAAATAGGATTTATGAAATTTGATTATTTTATAAATCAAAAAATGATGAAATTATAAAGGAGTTTAAAGACGTTTAAAAAGAATAATATAAAATGATTTATATAAAAGATTTATAAAATTAACATTTTATAAGTTAAAGTATTGGAATTATAAAACGAGTTTTTATAAGTGATAGAATGAATTGTAAATGAATTTCGTAAATGAATGAAATTTATAGAATTATAAACGGTGAAGTTATAAATGGAATTTTATAAGCAGCAGGTTTATAAAATTTGTAAGCTTATTAAAGGAATAGATTTTGGATAAATAAATGAATCTTATAAGTTATAAGATTTATAATTTGGGAAGTTAAAAGAACAATTTTGTAAACAAATAAATTATAAGCATTTAACTTATAATATAGACTTTCAGTATATAATTGAATTATAAATCGAATAGGTTAATAAAGGAAATTTATAAGAGGAAGTGTTATAAAATAAATAGAAATGGAATTTATAAACATTGTTTTATAAATCCGCAAACTACTTATTTTGATAAGTGAATTGTTATAACTTGTTAATGGGGTTATATTCACGTTTTAGACAGTGAATAATCCTTTAAAATAAAAGGAATAGAAATGATGAAATTGGTTAACAAGTATATTCACGTTTTTGAATAGTGAATAATATATTAAAGAAAATGTTTTGGTTGTGATGTTTTAAATAGAATTAAAACGATCTAAAGATGTTTTAAAATGTATTAACTATCGAAACCATAGATTTCAAAATTCATTGTTGAAATAGACGTTTTCAAGAAATAGAAGGAAAGAGTGGACTATAACACTGTTGTTATAGTAAATGATTTCCAAAAGGAAACGTTTTGTATAGTATTGGGATTTATATATCTATTTCAAATTTCGAATCCCTATACTAGTGATTTTGGGTTGTCGTAACGATGTTTTACGCAACATTCGTTTTGGCCCAAATAAATATGTTTAAGGGAATGATTTCCTTAAAGAATGAAATATATACTTAATTTCGATTTAAGTATATTGAATATTTTCCAAGTGTAGAAAATAAAAAGACTTGTGAATTACTTATAAATAAATAAGTATGGAAATGTTTTTCCAATATTAAGTGAATATTTTGAATTTATCTTTTTGAAGATAAATTGAAAATGAATAATTGAAAACGTATATTCATAGATATTTTAGAATATAAATTCACAATGGAATTTATAAAAGGAAAGGGGAATTTGTTTAAAAATAAACGTTGATTTATTTTTGAAATGTGGGAATTAATTTACGGATTTGGAACGTAAATATAAAGTAAATCGGTAAGGATTTATTTGATTTATTTAAATGAACCATTTTAAATTTTAAAATGGATAAATAATTGGAAGTGTTTCCGTTTAAGGAAATTGATTTGAAATTTGTTTTCAAATGGTTGTAGTATTGAAAATATATATATCTTGTAAAGATATTTTTGGAAAATAAATAATTTGGAAAATTATTTGGAATCTGATGATGTTGTGCATATCCACTGATAGTTCAATAAACGACTATCAATATTTACCTTTGAATGGGTATTTGTTGTGATTTGCTTGAATTTGAATGCCACACTTATTTTTTTTAAAAATAAGCGCTCACTATTCGGGTTAACCGGGAAAGGACCTTGGGGTCGTATAACCCATTCCGAATATGTGATACGTCGTTATGAATTGCATTTGAAGACCGGTGTTGAAGACCGGATATTTTCGAAAACGAAAGGGTTTCTTGTTGATTGTCTCTGCACTGGCTGATCCCCGGTATAGAGATCTCCATATGTGATGGGAAATCCGGACGTGATTAGAGATTATCTGGATTGAAAGGACTTCTTTGTAAGTGCCTTCGGTTCTGTTCGAGCCCGGAACAGACTTGTATGGATTGTATGTCTGACATTACAAATTGAGATATAAAGCTGATTTCTTTCAAATATATTTCTGTTGGTGGTGGAGAATTTATTCTCTTAGCTTAACACCCTTCTCTGAGACGTACGAGCTCAGAGGTTATGTAGTTGAAGGTTATCAGCAATATATTCCCAATTTGGTAATGTGACATGCTGAGTGTTGCTGTGAAATGATCATTGTTTGATCATTTGTGATATGATCATTTGTTTGATCGTTTATCTTTATGATCATTTCTATGATCATTTGTTGACCCAAAGCACAGCTTTTGTATAAAGCGTGGCTTTGTGGACGAGACTTCGTCGAGCCTCACACCTCGGAATGGTCAAAACAGGAAAGATGCGGCAAGGTTATGAGGGGTAGCTCCCTTTAGGGTATGTGCATTTCCTTCTGGAAAAGGGTGGTATCATGGTATGGAGCCCAGATACTTACTCATGTTGAAACACTTTATTATTATGATGTGATGTTGATTACGAGCGCTCGGTTAAAGGTCCCAAAGGACCGGGGGATGGCATACTCGTGTCAGTAGTTACCCAGTTAGGGGTAACCCGGCCTTGTGTTGGCAGAGATCCGGTTAGGTTCTCGGGGACGTCCTTCCAGAGGCGTTCTCATGTGGCAATGGGAAGTTCCTTGGCCTGACCATTTGTTGGAAATCCAAAGAAACAATAGGAGACTTGTACGGTTTTAGTTGTATAACCTGCCATGGAATGTGGCGGTAACCTTCTATTGAACATGGTAGCTATAGTAGGCATAAGTGCGAAATGTCTATGCTGGCTAAGATTTATATCTTTACTTTCGAAATGTTTCCTACACTATGCACTTGTAATAATATCAAATGTTTTTTTTATACTTATCAAGCATCTTTGACTATCATAAGGAGAAATCTCCTCCGTTTCTGCGTTTGGATTGTGTGTGTGCGCGGGAGGCCTTATGGTAGTCTCATTTTTAAAAGCATTGCGAATTGACTTTAAAAATATTCCTCTATTTTGGTTTTAAAGATAAATAAACTGTTTTGAGTTCTCACACCAGTCACATGACTGACTCGGAGTTTATTGTTTTCCTTCCTAAACTCTGGGTGCCCACCAATTTCCACACGGACAGTCAAGAGTTAGGTTTATCAGGATATTCTGGAATTCAGGAGTTGCTGGAGGCAAGCTAGATGGCATGGTGTATTACTAGTATATAATATTTCTTTTTCCGTTGTTTGTTGTTGTTGTTGTACACTCTGATGATGTAATGTAATGTGATGTAAT
Organism: Allium cepa; assembly: GCA_030765085.1. NCBI lineage: Eukaryota > Viridiplantae > Streptophyta > Magnoliopsida > Asparagales > Amaryllidaceae > Allium > Allium cepa. The sequence goes on along the minus strand of CM060941.1, from coordinate 734,828,624 downwards.
GTAATAACTGATATAGTTCTTTGTTTAAAGATTATTCATTTATTTATTATATGTTGTTCCGCTGCGAATTGTGAGATTCTGTTATTGTTCTGTTGTTTTCTTTCTATTCTGTTCTATTTTTCTCTCTTCTTCTACCTCTTTCTTCTTCTTAGAACCATAACGGCTTGGTTTTTCGGCATCGAAAAATTCGAAACGTTACACCAGTCTCGATGCATCTTGACTAGGAACGTTTAAAAAGGTATATTTGTTTCATTGTGATAAATTACTCATGGTTACAACACTTTGTAACTACTATCACAAGACATACCATTATGGATTTTCTATTAAATATACTTTTATTTAAATTGAATAATTAATATAACCATGTTATATCAAGTATACAATAGAAATAAAATACCTTTATTCGAACAAGATTGGTCAACGGGTTAGATATATGTAACAAATTATATAATTGCCCCTGGGGCATACTCATAACTCTATCAATCTCCCACTTGCACTTAGGGTCAACTATGGAATCTTATTCCAACTTCTCCAATCGATTTTCTCAAAACCAATTGCGTCGGTCCCTTTATGAATGTGTATGCTGTTATGTTTTAATTATCTACTTTGTCAATCAACTCTCTCCGACGACGTTAAATTGTTTTATCATGTAGAACAATTTGGGGTATGTTTCTCGACTTCAAGTGAGCTCTAAGTTCTGATACGAACTATATTACGACATTGTTATCATATAACTATGTCATAAAATTCTCAACATTTGGAACCGGCTTAGTTATAATTTTCTACACCTATATTTTTATATACATTTTTTATTGCGGTGCTATTCAAGGTGATGTACCAAGCCTTTTTCCATTGAATCGGCCATTGTCTTTAATTTAGAACATTTCCAACTTAAAAATTTATTATTGACATATTATACTCAATAGTACATGTGAAAGTTTGAGTCTGAACATTCCTTCATAAGGAATTTATTGTTTCTGTAAACAATTCTTTAGTATTTCATAAATACATGAGAGCATTTCAAGCAACCATTAAGTGATATCAATTTGGATTTGATATTTGCTTCATGTATCATGTAACACCCCTAATTTTTATATAGTTAAAATTCAATGTAGAATGATAAGTAATGAAAATAAATAATTAAGAAATTTTTAGAATATGGCTTTGGGACTTGTACCATTGCATCCTAGGCGATTTTTTGATCAGTTTCCATATGTAACTCGTCAAAATCCAAACCAATATGAAGAAGTTAAGAACGAAACAGAATAAGAAATCGAACGAAAAATAGGCGCAATGGTCGACCAGAAGGTTGACCCAATAGGCGTGACGGTCGATCGCCCGGTCAACCGCTTGCTAAGGGAGGTCGACCCGCACAAGGCCTGGACAAAAATTTGTCCAGGTACGTGCAGTGATGCTTTTTCTTGTTTTTGCACGATCTGAGCCACACGTTCTTCGATCCGATGGCTTTAAATTACCCGGTGACATGGTGGCCCCAGGTTCAATCCAAGAATCCAATGGTCTGAGGTCCCAAGCTCCAATGTAAATAGCACCCTAGGCCCAGCTATCTTCTCACAATTAGATTTCCTCCTATGGGTTCATTGCCTAAGGCTGAACCCTAAAAAGAAAATAATTTCTAGGGAGAAGATCTTCTCAATTAAAATATTATACACCTTGGAGGAAGGGGATCTAGAAGGATGTGGAGCCAAGCGGAGCACAAGCAAAGCTAAGGACGACATGTGAGTGGATTTATTTATATATCTTTTAAGTTTAAGATATATTATCATTAGATTCTCATTTAGAAAATTTTATTCAGTAATTAATCATATGAATTAAATTATGCGGAACGATAAGGAAACTTGCAGTTTATTTATAGCATTAGTATTTATATACTGTTTTCTATGCCTTATTTGCATCTTTTTCCACATTTTGGATTTTATGCAAGCGTTAGTTTTCTTGTATCCTCTCTTTTTTCTTCGCGTATGGATTAGAATAGACTAAATGCGAACATGGATTAAAAATACTGAAATGAAGATGTAAAATAATAAAAGTTTGAGGAATAGAATTACTGTAATAAATTGCGTTAAAAAGGGAAAAGTTAATTTCGGAGTAATTATTAGATTAATTGGTCAGTTTAGAGAACATGATACATTTCCATAACTTAACATATAAAAGATAGCGATAAACATAACTGTAAGAATAAAAGAATAAAAAAGAGAGCTAATGTAAAATAGAGAAATCACTGTATTTTACACTACTCCAAAATAGTAAAAGAAATATCTTGCAGTTACGGATTATTATTTATAGTATTACCTAATATTAAAATATGAAAATGGATTATATAGTTTTCATAACCAACCAAATAAAATAGAATTACTTCCTAAAATAGAAGAAAATAGAGTAAAGTATGAATTGTAACAAGAAAATTATTAATCAAGAATTTGAAGATGTAAAAATTAATGAGCCAAAGTCTACATTTACTACGTAGGCTATTTAAATAGGAAATTATTATGATAAGTGAATTATGTAGTATTAGAGAATTAAAGGAAATTCTATATCATAATAAAAGAAGACAGATTAGAACAGACAAGAAATGCTTGTAATTATACAACGAACCGTAAAAGAAGAAAAGTAACAATTACAAGTAGAATTATAACATAGGTTATAATTAGAAAATAAAATGGAAATGCTTATCCTGAGACTTATAATAAATAGGTAAGCAATAGTAGCAGAGAACAATAGCAGAAGCTTATTTAAACAACTTAATAAGCAAATAAAACGGAAATGGTAAAAGAGGCTTATTTCTTTGAACTTAAGGATTTGTATATTAAGTTAAATGAGCAAGATAATGAATGTGGCTCATACTAACAGTATTCCCTATTAGATATTTGGTAATCCCACAATAATTAGAAGTGAGACGAGGGCAAGAAAATGTTAATTAAGTTGAATAAATAGCCAATAGAGTAAGAAAGCAACTTAAATGCAAATTAAAATATTAAACTAAGGGCCTAGTAAAAGAATCGAATTGCGTTCGGGGCAGCCCAAAAAATGAAGCGCCTAACGATACAGTTCATCATGGATTCTAGCAATGGAGAAGAGCATCCAACTTAGAATTTTTGGGTTAGAAGGAAGTACGAGATTGCAACGGGATGTGAGGATACTCTAGGATGGCCCTCTGTGTAACAACCCGCATATTTACAATTGTGTATTTAAATATTTTATTTAAATATAGCATCGTTAGTCGGATTTAAGTCCGAAATGCTACTTTTTGCAAACAGTCGAATTGGGACTCGAGACCACTTCCATTGAGTCCAAAATTAAATTTGCGACCTTTTTGAGTATAAACATCGATATGTTTGGAGTTGAGTAGAATTTTGACATTTTCCCATAGGGCTTTGGGTTTGGGTTTTAGCCCACTAACCTAACAAATAACCCAACAAGTGAACCCTAACTCCTCTACTCTTCATCCATTTTATTTCCATTTCCTAACACTCTCAAGCTAAAGTAAAAATGGGGAAAAGATTGGAAACTAAAGTTCCTAAGCCCCAGACTCTTAGGAAATTCCAATTCAAGCTCTAGAAATCCAAGAGAAGCTTTGGTAAGCATCCTCTTCATCTTCTCCATCTCAATCTCTCTTTACATTTCAAAAATTCCTAAACCCTAACTTAGGTAATATTTTTCTTATAAGCTTAGATTGATGCTTCTTGGGTTAAAATTGAAGAGTGGTTGACCTTGCCGTGTTTGATAGCTTCTCACTTGTGTTTTTGGGTTTAAAGGTGAGTTCTTGAACTCACATCTATGTCTATAACTTTCTTTGTGGTTAGGTATGAATTCCTAACAACTATTCATGTTCATTTGCTTTTGATTTGAATGGATTTGGTGAATTTTCCAATTTTTGGTTTTGAAGTCCAATTTTATGAAAATCCTACTATGGATGTTTGGACATGATATTTGGGGTGTATCGAAGAGCCTATAAGGCTGGGTTGCCGCTTGGCATAAATCCTAGTCTTCGTTGCTTGTCCGATCGCTTCCGAATCATTTTAGCCATCATTGGTCTAGGCAAATCGTTCCCCAAAACAGGCAAGCAGACGTCTGGTTATGGTTGCTGGAGAAAAAATTATACAGCAGAAGAAAAATTGTAGAAAACAGAATCAAACGTCTGAAACAACCTTTCAGACGTCTGAAACACCTTGTCAGACGTCTGAAACACCTTTTCAAACGTCTGAAACACCTTGTCAGACGTCTAAAGCTACCTTTCAGACATCTGGATGGTTTCTGAACTTCCAGAACCTAAATCCAGACGTCTGGATTTTAAACCAGATGTCTGAAACAGTTGATTTTGCCTAATTTGCCTATTTTGAGTAAGTTTCCAAGGTTTATCGATTTTTGTTGATCAGATTAATTGTTATCACTTTTATCGACTTTGATGACTTCTTTCTTTGGATTTTTGGGAATATCCATTTTGATGGATTTGGTATCGATTTCTTTGGATTTAATTCACGTCTTCGTATGTGGTTTTTTGGTGATTGATTGTTTTTAGAATCATTTCTATGGTTTGTCACTTTAAAATGCAAAGGTTTCTATACTAGTAGTAAATAATCAAACTCTTTCACAACGATGATTTCAACTCTATTTTTAATACAAAGCTCGTTTATAAAACCGTTTTCCAATCTATTAGTATATACAAACCTTTACCTCATTCGTTCGAGAAATCCAATTAAATGACTTAGCAAAACAAGTGGTATGAAACGCTTGCGATTACTTTGTCGGTTAATTCTTAGACTTGTTCGATTAAAACTCTTGTGACAACTTTCGAGTAGAGATCTACAATTTGTTCGTAAATATTTAAGTTAAGCCAGTGGTTATGGGACATGAAGCTAAACTCATTTATTTACTAGCTTAGTGTAATTGACACTTTTTGATGATCGATGAAGATCATTTTGTGATTTAGACTAGCGATGTGCGATGTCTCTTTGTTTATGTGGGGAACTAAACTCCATTTGTGGAGTTTCGACTCAAATTTGGTGGGGTAGCGACCCATGGTCTTCGGGCCGTTCATGGAGCCTCGGCTCAAATTGATGGTTAGCGACCAAGGAATAGCGTTCCGTTTGTGATACACGTGTTGGTGAGTTTTCATTCTCCCGTTTGTGATATGCCTCCCCCTTTGTGATTTCTGGATTTCTAATTAATTATTTATAGAATTTGTGTTTCACCAATTTTGTGATTTACATTGATTAGCTTTATCAATATTTGTGGTTTGGTGAATATGTTAAAGAATATGACATTATTTTTAGTGTTTGAGAAAGTTTGAGATATTATATGATTTTTGTTGGTTATCTGATGTATACTTGTCATAGTATGACATTGTTGTTATCATATATTTTTGTGGTATCTCTTATCCTTTCTCATCTTATTTTATATTTATAGCTAGACCGATCTGTTTATTAGTTTTCTTCCTAAATAATACTCGGGTCAGACCGAGGTGGTTCAGGTGCTTCTACTTGACTTCTTGTTTGGGACCGACATCTGACTTTTGGTTAACTACTCTAGTTTAGTAGTTTTTGTTATTATACATTCGAGATAGAGACTCCTTGATGTATACATATTCTTTTGTCTAGCACTTGTACCTATTCTTTTGTGATGTAGTGGATCTTGTATGACCACTACTCTAATGTACACTTCTATGTGTTATATTCATATCTGTTTTCCGCCTTTGTGATATGAATATCTATGACTGATTTGTGTTTTGCGTATTTTATATATTTTTTCGAAGGCCACATAGCCACTGTGTAGTAGCTTTGAGTTTGTATCGAAATGTCGGATTTCCTCTTGAAATGAAATGCATATAATACTATCTGGCATATCGATACTCGCACAAAGAAATTATATAGATGGTCGCTCCTCAACAGCCTTACTTTTCGTACTAGTCGACGGCATTACTCCGTAGTGTCCTTGGCTAGTGTGAGTATATAGGTAGGGCGTCACAGCTTGGTATCAGAGCCAAACTTGGGAACAATATACAATATTATGGCAAGGATCATTGTCCTAAGTCTCTCTAAGGAATCGTGCTTTAGGATTTAATTCGAGTCATTGAACCCATTCTGTCCTATTTTCTTTTATGATGCCTTGTTTTACCAATCATAATTATTTGATATTCATTCTGAGAATTACCTTTTTCTTCTTCTTTCTTTCTTTCTTAAAGAAGAGAAATGGTTAGACCAGGCCGTCCCAATGCCGATCAATCCAATGCTACTCCTCAGGATGGAGTATTTATGTCTGCCCAATAGCTTTTAGATCTTATAAAGAACGCTCAAGCTGTCGGTCCCATTCCAAATCCTACTCACCCTAAATCTGGATTTGCATGCCTGTGAAGTGACCATATCAATTTGGGTGGAAGGCCATTCAAGGATTCTGAAATCTTTATAGAAGTCCAAGCTTGGCTTAGAACATGCGACCGCATCTTTTCTCGTGTGAATCTTATTGATCTACATCGTGTCTAAGTGGATTTTAGTATGCTCTAAGAGAGAGCATTAGATTGGTATGAGCTTCTAATTTCTGAAATTATTGAAGCATATCTTACTTGGGAGCAATTTTGGAAAAGCTTTGAGTTAAAGTTTGTGCCGGAAGCTGAAAAGGTAACTTTGACCCGACGCTTTATTGACCTTGTTCAAGGTGAATCTTCCGTGACAGACAATGTCGCATCTTTTGAATCTCTCTCTAAATATGGGGTCGAATACATTAATACCCCATTGAAGAAAAATCAGAGATTTGTTTATGGGTTGAATAAGAACCTCAAAAAGCCACTACTTCTGAAATTAGAAGTTTCTTTCGATCAGCTTGTTGATATCGCTCTTCGACTAGAAGAGGCAGATAAAGAGAGTGATGTTGAAGTTGGGAGTGCTAAACCGAACTTCAACAACAACAACAACAACAAGAGGCCAAATAAGTTAAAAGGTCCTTATCCCAACAAGCAAGCAACTTCGGTGGCAAAGACTCCTACCCCTAGCCGTGGAGAATGCTACAATTGTGGTTCTAAGGACCATTATGCAAATAATTGTTCGAAGCCCCTTACTTGTCGTTATTGCAAAAGTTTGGGTCATTATATATCTTCATGTCCCAAACTTCAAAGCAAGAACAAGGGAAAGCTAAATGTTGTGCAATCCCCTAGTAACACTTCTCATGGTCAAGGTATTTCTCATTCTATCCTTGATGGCATTATTATGTTTTGTGATCATCCTATTCGAGTTCTTTTTGATACGGGTGCATCCCACTCTTTTATATCAAAAGAGCTTGTTGTTACTTTTTCTTTAAGTGTTATGGCTTTGATGACTTCTTTGAGAATTGTGAATCCGGTTGGTGGATCCGCAACACTCAGTTTACTTTGTAAAGATGTCGAGATTATTTTATGTGATTATTCTTTCCGAGCCGATTTGCATGTCATGCGTTACTTAGGCTTCGGAATGATTTTGGAAATGGATTGGCTTAACCGTTATGAAGCCTTTATCCTATGTCCTGAGAGGACTATTCATCTTTGACATCCTCAATCTATTATGCAGATTTCTATTGTTCTAAAAGATTCAAGTTCCAATTTGGTGGCATCCTTATATTCTCTAAACCCTAATGATGACGATAATGATGATGAGGAAGATGTCATTTCCCTCATTCACGTTGTTCATGAATTTTCCAACATATTTGAGCCCGTTTTAGGATTACCACCTAAGCGAGCAATTAGGTTCAGAATTAGTCAAATCCCTAGAGCTCTACCTATCACTCGTCCTCCTTATCGTATGTCCAATAAGAAAAATGAAGAGATGCGTAAACAATTATCCGAATTGGAAGCGCAACAATTTATTCGTTCTAGTTCCTCTCCTTGGGGAGCGTCAGCTATTTTTGTGAAGAAATCTGATGGTACACTTAGGATTTGCGTTGACTACCGCAAGCTTAATAATCTCACCAACAAGAATAGATATCCCTTGCCCTGGATTGATGATCTATTCGATCAACTTAGCGGTGCTAGAGTCTTTTCACAGTTAGACTTAGCAACCGGATTTCATCAGCTTCGTACTGCAGAGGATAGTATTCCTTTGACGTCATTCTGTACTCGTTATGGATCATATGAATGGCTTGTTATGCCATTTGGTTTAACGAATGCTCCAGCTTATTTCGTTGATCTTATGAATCGAGTTTTCAAAGACTTCCTCGATCGATTTGTTCTCATCTTTATAGATGATATTCTTGTTTATTCTAAAACCGAGGAAGAGCATGAAAAACATCTTCGGGTTGTGTTGGAAACTCTTAAGAGCAATCAATTGAAAGCAGAATTTTCTAACTGCCATTTTTGTCAATCTCGTGTGAAATTTTTAGGACATATTATTACAGAATACGTAATTTCCGTAGATCCTTCAAAGATTTAAGCGATTCAAAATTGAAAGAGACCGGAGAGTGTGACGAAAAGCCGTAGTTTTCTTGGATTGGCGGGTTATTACCGTCGGTTCATAAAAGACTTTTCTAAAATTTCCGTGCGTCTTACTAGTTTGACAAAGAAAGGAGTTAAATACATTTGGTCGGATAAATGTGAAGCTTCTTTTCGGAAATTAAAAGACTCCTTTCCGAAGCTCCTATTCTTGTGATTCCCCAAGGGAACCAAGACTTTATTGTTTATACTGATGCTAGTCGTGTTGGATTGGGTGCCGTTCTCATGCAAAGGGAACATGTTATTGCTTATGCTTCTAGGCAATTAAAGCCTGCCGAGATTAAATATGCCACTCATGATTTAGAGCCCGCGGCTATTGTTTTCTCCCTTAGAATTTGGCGTAACTATCTTTTGGGAGAAAAATTTGTTCTTTACACCGATCATAAATCTTTGAAGTATTTATTTTCTCAAAAGGAACTTAATTTGCGTCAACAACATTGGCTCGAGTTCCTTTCATCTTATGATCTTGATATTCTTTATACTCCCGAAAAGGGGAATCGTGCTGCCGATGTCCTTAGTCGTAAGCAACAAGCAGTTGTTTCTATGACGATATACGAATGGAATGATCTTGAGACTTTATCCACTTGTGAGATTCGAGATCGTGAATTCGATTTATGTTCATCTCTTGTTCTATGTAGCCTTGAGGCTCATCCATCTCTTTTAGACCGCATCCTTGATGCTCAAAAGCATGATCCTGAATTGGTTCTTCTTAGCCAAAATTGTCGGGATAGCAATACTGATGGATTGAAAGACTTTGAAATCGATGCTCATGGCGACATTCAAAAATTTGGTGGACTTATCGTGCCAAATGTTAGTGATCTTTGTAAAGACATTTTAGAAGATTCTCATTGTTCAAAATTTTCCATTCATCTCGGTAGTAGTAAATGTACACGGATATGAAGCGGCTTTATTGTTGGGATGGAATGAAATCTGACATTGCTAACTTTATTAACGTTGCATGACTTGCCAACTCATCAAGGCTGAACATCAAAGGCCCGGTGGGTTATTGCAACCTCTAGATATTCCTGTTTGGAAGTGGGATCAAGTCTCCATGGACTTTATTGACGGTCTTCCCCGTTCTCGTTCGGGTCATGATAGCCTATGGGTGATGGTTGATAGACTTACAAAATCCACCCATTTTATTCCAGCTCGGTATAATCGGACCGTACCTCTTTTGGCCAAGCTCTACTTTAGAGAAATTATTAAATTGCATGGAGATCCTACTTCTATTGTTAGTGATCATGATCGATTGTTTACTAGTGGATTTTGGAAGAGTCTTCAATAAGCTTTGGGAACGAAGCTTAATTTTAGCACCGCTTATCATCCTCGGTCCGATGGTCAAACCGAGCGTGCAAATCAAACTCTTGAAGATCTTCTTCATGCATATGTGCTTGATTTTGGTGGAAGATGGGAAGATCATATTTCTCTTGTTGAGTTTTCCTATAATAATAGCTTCCAATCTAGTATCGGTATGGCACCTTTTGAGGCACTCTACGGAAGGCCATGCCGATCTCCTTCATGTTAGCTTGAAGCCAGTGAGAAGCTGATCCTTGGTCTAGATTTTATTCGTGATTCCACAGAAAAGATTAACCTTATTCATCATAGGATGAAAGAAGCTCAAAGTAGAAAAAAATCCTATGCCGATAATTGAAGAAGGAAATTAGAATTTTCTGTTGGAGATTTTGTGTTTATTCGTGTTTCACCTATAAAGGGTGTTGTCCGTTTCAGTCGATCGGGAAAATTAGCATCTCGATATATTGGTCCATTTCCCATCACCGAACGCATTGGTTCCGTGGTTATCGCCTATTATTATCGGCTCAATTTACTGCTATTCGTGACGTGTTTCACATCTCTAAACTATGGAAATGCCTTAGGGATTCCGATTCTATTCTTGAGCCCGGTGTTATTGAAGAAATTGAAGTTTCACCTAATTTGACTTATGAGCAACATCCTATTCGTATTATTGCTACGGAGGTTAAACGCCTTTGAAATAAAGATGTTCCTCCTGTGAAAGTTCAATGGTCCTCAAATCCTAAGGATCACTCTTGGGAATCTAGAGAATTCATCGAGCGGACACATCCGGACTTACTCTCTCGTGCTCCTTAAAGGTGAACTTCTTACTTCAAATTTTCTTTTATGTTGCTATTCTTTTATGGTTGTTACTCTTTGTTTTCTTCTTAAGAATTGCAAGGATGTAATTCATTTAAGGAGGGGAGCATGTAACAACCCGTATATTTTACGATTTTATATTTAAATATTTTATTCAAATATAGCATCATTAGTCAGATTTAAGTCTGAAATGCTACTTTTTGCAAACAGCCGAATTAGGACTCAAGACCACATCCATTGAGTCCAAAATGACATTTGCGACCTTTTGAGTATAAACATCAATATGTTTGGAGTTGAGTAGAATTTTGACATTTTCCCTTAGGGCTTTGGGTTTGGGTTTCAGCCCACCAACCCAACAAGTGAACCGTAACTCCTCTACTCTTCATACATTTTATTTCCATTTCCTAACACTCTCAAGCAAAAGTAAAAATGGGGAAAAAATTGAAAACTAAAATTCCTAAGCCCTAGATTCTTAGGAAATTCCAATTCAAGGTCTAAAAATCCAAGAGAATCTTTGGTAAGCATCCTCTTCATCTTCACCATCTCAATCTCTCCTCAAATTTCAGAAATTCCTAAACCCTAACGTAGGAAATATTTTTCTTATAAGAGTAGATTGATGCTTCTTGGGTTAAAATTGAAGAGTGGTTGATCTTGCCGTGTTTGATAGCTTCTCACTTGTATTTTTGGGTTTAGAGGCGAGTTCTTGAACTCACATCTATGTCTATAACTTTCTTTGTGGTTAGGTATGAATTCGTAACATCTATTCATGTTCATTTGCTTTTGATTTGAATGGATTTGGTGAATTTTCCAATTTTTGGTTTTGAAGTCCAATTTTATGAAAATACTACTGTGGATGTTTGGACATGATATTATATCGAAGAGCCTATAAGGCTGGGTTGCGCTTGGCATAAATCCCTAGTCTCTGTTGCTTTTCTGATCGCTTCCGAATCGTTTTGGCTATCATGGCTCTAGGCAAATTGTTGCCCAAAACAGGCAACCAGACGTCTGGTTATGGTTGCTGGAGATAAAAATTATACGGTAGAAGAAAAATTGTAGAAAAACAGAATCAAACGTCTGAAACAACCTTTCAGACGTCTGAAACACCTTTTCAAACGTCTGAAACACCTTTCAGACGTCTGGATGGTTTCTGAATTTCCAGAACCAAAATCCAGACGTCTGGATTTTAAACAGACGTTTAGAACAGTTGATTTTGCCTAATTTTCCTATTTTTGAGTAAATTTCCAAGGTTTGTCGATTTTTGTTGATCCGATTAGTTGTTATCACTTTTATCGACTTTGATGACTTCTTTCTTTGGATCTTTGGGAATATCCATTTTGATGGTATCGATTTCTTTGGATTTAATTCACGTCTTCGTATGTGAATTTTTGGTGATTGATTGTTTTTACAATCATTTCTATGGTTTGTAACTTTAAAATGCAAAGGTTTCTATACTAGTAGTAAATAATCAAACTCTTTCACAAAGATGATTTCAACTCTATTTTTAATACAAAGCTCGTTTATAAAACCATTTTCCAATCTATTAGTATATACAAACCTTTACCTCATTTTTTCGAGTAATCCAATTAAACGACTTAGCAAAACAAGTGGTATGAAACGCTTGCATTTACTTTGTCGGTTAATTCTTAGAATTGTTCGATTGAAACTCTTATGACAACTTTCGAGTGGAGATCTACAATTTGTTCGTAAATATTTAAGTTAAGCCAGTGGTTATAAGACATGAAGCTAAACTCATTTATTTACTAGCTTAGTGTAATTGACACTTCTTGATGATCGATGAAGATCATTTTGTGATTTAGACTAGCGATGTGTGATATCTCTTTGTTTGTGTAGGGAACTAAACCCTGTTTGTGGAGTTTCAACTCAAATTTGGTGGGGTAGCGACCCATGGTCTTTGGGCCGTTCGTGGAGCCTCGGCTCATATTGATGGTTAGCGACCAAGGAATAACGTTCCGTTCGTGATACACGTGTTGGTAAGATTTCATGCTCCCGTTTGTGATAGGCCTCCCCCTTTGTGATTTCTGGATTTCTAATTAATGATTTCTAGAATTTATGTTTCACCAATTTTGTGATTTACATTGATTAGCTTTATCAATATTTATGGTTTGGTAAATATGTTAAAGAATATGACATTCTTTTTGGTGTTTGAGAAAGTTTGAGATATTATATGATTTTTGTTGGTTATCTGATATATACTTGTCACAGTATGGCATTGTTGTTATCATATATTTTTGTGGTATCTCTTATCCTTCTCATCTTATTTGATATTTATAGCTAGACTGATCCGTTTATTTGTTTTCTACCTAAATAATACTTGGGTCAAACCGAGGTGTTTCAGGTGCTTCTGCTTGACTTCTTATTTGGGACCGACATCTGACTTTTGGCTAACTACTCTAGTTTAGTAGTTTTTGTTATTATACATTCGAGATAGGGACTTCTTTATGTATACATGTTCTTTTGTCTAGCACTTGTACCTATTCTTTTGTGATGTAGTGGATCTTGTATGACCACTACTCTGATGTGCACTTCTATGTGTTTTATTCATATCTGTTTCTGCCTTTGTGATATGAATATCTGTGACTGATTTGTGTTATGCTTATTTTGTATTTGTTTTCGAAGGCCACATAGCCACTGTGTAGTAGCTTTGAGTTTGTATCGAAATGTCGGATTTCCTCTTGAAACGAAATGCATATAATACTATCTGGCATATCGGTACTCGCACAAAGCAATTATATAGGTGGTCGCACCTCAACAGCCTTATTCATCGTACTAGTCGACGACATTACTTTGTAATGTCCTTGGCTAGTGTGAGTATATAGGTGGGGCGTCACACTGTGGGTAGGCCTAACGAAGCTGCATCCTCGAAAGCAGGTCTATAGGTGTTCCATCAAGAGAGTATGCCTTGACTGCATCTGCATTATAGACCTAACGAAGCTGACCTTTTTAGACAGTCAGAAGGGCTTTGTGTTCGGAGTAGGGTATTCGTATGTCCAGTACTTGCAAGTAAGGTGAAGGATAGTCGCATGCGGATATCAGCCAGCATCAAGACCAAGAGCGATTTCGGGAAAGACTATAGTTAAACCAACAGGCCAATGATTCTTTCACTATCGAGACATTGGATGGAGGGGTACCGCAAATTGGATGTTAGATTGTTTGCAGTAGGGCACAACCACTTAACTCTTTAGAAGCCTTTTGATTAGTTAAGGGGTGGATGTATAGGGCCATAGCCACGATGAAAAAAAGACAGATCAATTAGAATATCTATATTGTAGGCCTAACGAAGCTGTCCTTTACAGATATAGAAAATCCCCGACTGAGTTCCCTACAAGGTAGACCTTGTTTGCGGAATCCAAAGAGTGGACAGATTGATTACGTATAGTCCTCAATGTATGCACTGGGTGGTACGTTGTAGATGTTCAGGCATTAGTATAAACTAGTGTGGATGCAGTTTTACATTTTCATAGTAGACGACGAAACATCCATATTGTAGGCCTCACGAAGCTGTCTTTTACAAATGTAGTCACAGAACGCTATAGGAGCAAGACGATGGAGTCCTTTGCAATGAGGGTAGGAAGGTACTATGGGTAGTACCTAAGACGATTATGGTCATTGGGCATATAGTTACATATATGTATATATATCAGTTATTAGGTTTTAATCTACTATGGAGTAGATGGGCACAGTTTACGAACAAAGGCAAGAGTATTGTAACCTAATGTACCTAATATAAGAGTAAATGGAAATAAAACGATATATGTAGAATTAAGCCGAGAAGTATATAATTTATTCATTCACCAGAACTTTTATTTTGACCCCCTCCTCATAACGTCATACAGGTTAGGTAGATGGCAGAGACTTCTTGGCTTTGTGACTTGCGTAGAAAGTGTCATTACTTGGGTGAGTATTTACTTACTATTATATTTTAGTCAATTCCGCAATGAGATAATTAATTAAGCACCGATATATTTATCTTTGCCTATTTGTAGGATACCAGATACCCAACTTGGGCTTCAGTGTGCTTGGTTTTTAGCATTTTTGGGGAAAATCCGAACCATTGGAATTCAGGTTGTTACATGTCAAACACATAACAAATCATGATATCATCGACAATATAACATGCATAATAACTCCTATTGGCAATACAAAAGAATCAATCTTACATGATTCGTATTAATCATTTTAATAAGGTGTCCTTGCATATCATTCGGAACATTCCCGACATCTTTTATACTTACTATAAAAGATCTCATTTATTAATCCAATGCTGAGTATTAAAACAACTAAGGCTCATTTTGACACAAGTACATCGTTAAAATCAATAACGTTTTGTTACTTGTAGTTTAGAAATATCAATGTACCTTTTAATGTTCTTTCTTATAAACACACGCTTCATCTGCACTTTGATTGAAAATGAAACTATTGATATTTCTATCAAAGTACTTATTCAATCTTTATGCTTATAAAATGATACTTTCGTATCATCAGATCGTATCCAAAGACTCACAAACTCAATATCGCTCCCACTGACTTTGAGACATTTTTGGTTAATATATGTAAACAGGTTACTCTAAATCGTTATTTAGAATTTTCTGTTTCAATACATATGTACCAAAACAATAGTACTTATCAAGCGATAATTTTGTGAGTATCCGAACTAGCTTAAACATGCTGAATATCGAATCTATTATGCTAATTTCAACAATTGAAATTTCCGATATTATTCTTATCAACATTGCTCATTAAATTCCAACTACATTAGTCTTACTCATAAAGATACAGTCGTGGTCGATGGATCAAATCCCTTCAGCTACGACCACCAAAATCGATATTTTGGTAGCATAATTGGAATTGTTTCGGATTTGCGCATCATACCATATAGAGTGAACACTCTCAATGGTTTAATTAAAAAATATAGGATTATATATTTTCAACATTAATAAGAAACTCAAAGTTTCTCTTCAATGTTCGAGAATACTTATTAGACACTCTAATGCGTTGTGTTCATTTTAGGTTAGTTAATTTCATTTCATTTCATCTAATCAATATTATCAATGGATCATATCCAATTCCATTTTTCCACCAGTAATTCCCCAAAGAAATTTCTTCAGAAGGAAGTTGGTATTTCTTGAAACAATAATTGTTTCCCAGTGCAACAAAATAGGTATTCATAAATGTTTTATAAATTTCTTTATTTATAAAACTGATTTGGTTTTAGTTTAAAAAGATTATGCCAAAACATAAATATGTCATCCAATGACAGTCTTCCAAAAAATCTTTTGGCGAGATTCATACAAGGTCTCTTATGAATAATTATTACATGCAATCTTTCGACTCGCACAACCTACCAACTCCTTGACCTAGGATATGTTGGAGTTTCTTACGAACCCTTATCTTGTAAAATTTTGTAAACTGTTATTCAGGTGAAATAATATTAATCTTGTGTACTACCCTTAAGTACATTACCTTATAGAAAGAAACTAACTCAACTTCACTAACAATTAATCGTACATTGTCCAACAAAGTTCGATTACTCCATATCGATGCATCATTATGTATCACTTGGAGGAGTAATTTTGAGATTGAATCTTTATTCATTTTAGGTACATTCAGAACATTTTCCAGTATACTCACTCACTCGACCAAATCGAATCATTTCTATTGCATGTTATTTTATTTACTTCTGCTTTGTATTTTATGAGTTTACCATAGATAAACTACATGTATATCAAATACACATGTCCATGTCGACGATAACTTACCGGTGAATATGATAAACTATGTGGAACCGTTTTGGTATTTATAGATATACGATTGCATACATCTATATGTATCAAACAGAAGAGTTCATCAACTCTTATGATACTCCTACTAAATGGACGTATAGCCCCTTATTATTTAAGATATAATTAACAAGTATCATATGATTCAAAATCATACAATAAAATTATTTCTCAAAACTACGGCTTAGTCTATAATTCCAAAATAACTATAAATAATATTGAATACTTCTGTATTTTCCAATGCATCACTTTTGTTATGAAAACAAATAACACATTATAGTTTTATTTCATAGTTAATATTCATAATATTCATATTGAAATATAGCTATGTCTATTTTTCAATCGAAACTAAGAAATAGTCATTATTTCTTAAACAGTATGTTTTACGAATTTTTTCATAATATGATGCAATCAATAAGTGCTATATGGCACACTCCCACTATTCTGCCATTACTATAACAGCGTACTAAATTTGAAAGTCCATCATTCACTTAATATAGTTTATTCATTCATACTGTAACTGGTTTATAGCAGAAAGTTTTTTGATTAATTATCCTATACCCAAAGAAATAAATCTGATAGAAAAAAATTTCTACACAAAATTACATTTCGGAATAGAAATCGCATTTCTTATTTCAATTTTAAGTATCAATCACAATTATTACAATTCTCGTTTCCGTTGTTTCTTTATGAAGCAGACATGACTATTTACTCTCTTCATCTCAACTGTACCTTAAATTACATATGTTCTTATACATTCATTTTCCTTTCGAATGATCAAATTATTCAAAAGAAAACCTTACTACAATATCATAACAAACTCTTTACAAAAGCATATTCGGTTATCCTTAACATTTAAGGACATCGAACATGATGCATTTTACGTAAACCGATCAAAATGACATTTCGACGTTTGAGTTCTTAGATCTATCTTGTAATTTTTGGTCATCAGTTACATTAACACAATGTGAACCCTTTTTTAATCAATAAGATTGAATACTCAATCTCGCACCAAGGTTTATTTGGTTTTACAAATGAGCAAATTTCATCGAAATATTGTACATTACAAACTTTAACCATTCATGATGTAACATTTATATGCAATTGTATATGGATCAAATATCCATAGTCTTGTATTGCTTTTAGAGTTTGAAACTCATATAATGCAATATATGATCTTGACGAAATAAATGCGTAAGTGACCAAACTACGAATGTATTCAATAATTGTAAAATCAAGCACTTACATGAGTGTTGAAACAATCAGGCACTTGTATGAGTGTTGAAACATTAACATGCAATAGGAATTTAATAATGGGTATTATATTGCCATTTGTCCACTTTCAATTCTATTTGTTTGTATACATTAATTGATAAACATTTTATCAATTATATAAATGCAAAAATTTATCATTGTAGATAATTATAACATTATTTAGCATATGTTTTTACAATATTAGAAAGATTAGATGTTACCATTTCATTTTTCTAATAAGGCTTCCACTATTTTTTATGTTTCTCCAAACCCTAAGATGAAACATAGAAGTTTTTCGACTTCACTAGTGGGTGTTAGGACTCATTTGTCTTGGTGTTCTGACCATGAGTTTGCTCAACAAATCGCTGCCCCATAAATGATGGATAACTCCTTATCGGTTGTATCACACATAACTCCTAACCTATTTTTCCTTGTCCTAATCTCATTTCGACCTTGACTTTTCTCAAAAGATCGAAAGAGATTATTCACTCTTACCTACTATATCATGATGGCCTAAGTATAGTATATGTACCTTGAGTTTGCTCAACAAATACGTATATTTATCTTACCTCATTTGTTTAATATATTAATAATACTACACAAAACATCCCCAGCTTGAGTTTGCTCAACAACTAAGGAGTATGCAAGTAATTTATTAATATATATGGTAGAGTACAACATTATATTGTAGATTTCATAATCTTCAATATATTATATAGAGTGATATCGAATTATGGAATAATGTAGTTCTTATGAAATACCCTCATGATTCAAGTGTCAAACACATCAGAAATCACAGTATACGTACATTTACGTATGTATTTATTCTTTATTTGGGTTTCTTTAATGTTCATTTTTAGTTTATACATTCATATCATATAAGTTTTATTCATATTAATTATATGATAGTCTTATGTATGATATTTTATTAATTAAATCTTATTTATTTAATTTTAATTAATTAAATTTTTAAATAATTTTAAATTAGTATTCCGATACAACTTTTATATTGGACATATCTACTATAACCTTTATTGTAAGTCGCATATATCTTATATATGCATATTTAGTTAATTAACCGACCTTTAATTACTTTATTAATTAAACAATTTTAAGTAAATTGTATTAATTTTGAAAATTTATCTTATATAAATAAATATATGCTTATGTTATCTTAAACACTTTACAATAACATAACATATATCAACGTATATTTTACATGCATATAAGTATTAATTAATTAAATCATTTAATTAATTTGTATTATTATTCTTGTTAATAATTTTAAATTTCAAAATAATATTTACATAGTTTCAAACAATTCGTATTTTTCAAACATATTTAAAATTTATGTTATATGATAACCTTTTAAAACATGTTTTTATTTCAAAATTTAAAATCATGTCTTAATTTTCAAAACTATTTTGAAAATTAGCCCAAGGCCCAATTTAAATTGGGTACTTTCTATTAGGGGCAACCTTTGTGCTCACATCACCTTTCAAGCCAGGCCGATAACCAGGTAGGACATGGTACTTGATTACCCAATCCCAATTCTAGACATCACCTTTCTAGACATCGTACTAAGTGCACAAGCTTAATTAGTTAGCCCTAGCATGACTAATTTAGACCGCATATGCTATTGGGCTCTAATACCATTGTTGGTACTAGGTCAGCGCACGGCAGAAGAAATGGGTAAATGTCAAAAAATTTACCATTTTGGACCAATAACGGGCCTATGAAGTCTAAATGTATTTAGATCATATCTAAATTTTAATTTAAATAAAATCAATGTTTTATTCAATATGGTGATTTAAGGTATTTAAATATACAAATGCATGTGATATGATGAATGTATAAAATATATTCATTTGTGTGAAGTGTAAGTGCGGTGTATAAGTAGAGTGTGTGTGTGTGTGTGTGTATAAATGAAACATGTAAAAATAAATTAAGAGACAGAAATTATTTGTTTCCCTCTGTCACTATATTCAATTAATAAGTGGAAGCTATGACAGAATATGAAAGGAGAGGAACATATCTTTTCTTTCACCATTTAACGGTGACAATTAATATATTAAATGACATGTATTGCTTACCAATTAAATCTACACATGGATGTAATATAATGTGAAAAGAGGAAACCTATCATTTCTTTCACCATTTCGCTGTAACAATTAATACATTAAATGACATTAAGTAGTTATCAACCAAATCTATACATGCCTTTGTTCTCTAAATTTTGTCAATAAAATATATGCATACATTCATAATAATTATGGATGTGTGCATTCATAATAATTATGGATACATACATACAAAGTGAAAACCTATTGGTTGTTTTAAATAATTTGAAATCCTAAATTAACACTAATAGAAAAAATCCAATTGAGGAAATGTTTAACAAAAAGAAAGGTTACATATTGCTCATGATCTTAGTACAAATTCAACAAAAAATTCATATTACATATATCTGATATTTAAAATTTAATAATTTGGATCTAAAATCGTATATTTTCAAACAATGTAGCATGGTATATGTGTATATACATTTGTACAAAAGGTTTTTGGTTTTAAAGTTAAAAGTTTTCATTAAATTTTTAGTTTAGGTATGAAACAATACTTCAAACTTTACACAAAACTTTAAATATAGAAAACAACAAATAGTTAAAATTTGCACTAAAGTTCATTCATTAATATTAAATCAAGGTATCCACTTTTGTTTTAACAAGGATTGTAACAATTGTACAAAAATTTAACATATATAATTAAAATCAGATTCAAGGAATGGTAGATAACTTAATACACATACATACATATATATATATATATATATATATATATATATATAATCCATTAGCATTTGAATAAGTAAGGATTATCTCGTAGTATACATAAATCACATTCAAAGTCAATTTTTAATTTCATAGCTATCTATAATAAAATAAAAGAAATTTCAACCAGGTAGGCAAGCAGAAATTTGTGATAAGAAATTGCAGATCCAAATAACACAGAGAATGATGACAATTTACCAAAAGTAATATGAGATTCAAGACATGTCGATTTATCATAAACATACATTAAAAAGAAATGATAAAAAAACATATATCAAAATAACAATACGATGAACATGCAAATATCGAATTATACGCCCATGTAATTACATTAGGATGAAGCATGTAGAAACACCTTGAATGACAGAAGAATACCTAGATCCGATTGATTACTCTCTAGATACGATAAACCTTGCCCTTCATCAAACCTTAATTTGTAGCTTCTCCTCAGATTTCAAAAATCACCATCTCACATTGCAAGAGAAGAATGAACCACCCTTTTTAATTTAGTTTGATGTTGATCCAAATTTGTTTTGATGTTTTTTTTTGGATGAAGTTTCAGCCATGGGTGAATGATAGAGAAGAGGAAGAAAAAAAAGGAAAAAGTAAAATTCACGTTATGTTCTTCCTACTTTCAAAAATGAGGAGGTTTTTTCTAATAGAATTAAAGGAACCTTTTCCCATTCTCCTATTAGAACTTCCTCCTTTATTTTCTCTTTTTAAATTTCAATTAATCTCATTAATTGATTTCCTCCTCTTACCATTATATGACTGATCCAAGCACATTCGAAATATGCAACTTTTCCAAATAAAAGAAAAAAAATTTGTAATTATTTTATTATTTATAACATGTTTAAAATTATATCGATATCGCATATCGATATATGCAAATATAATTTTTATATATGCATTAAAATAATTATCAACAACATTCAAAACATCAAATAAATTAACTATAATTAATATTTAATAAATATTAATTAATTTAAACAGTTTGCAACATTTCACAAACTAACTAAATTGTGCGGTTTTCGGAGAAATCATAAATGCTGTTGTGCGACTCAGAGATGTGAATTCAGTCAGCGAATAATATTGAACAATTCGAATATTAATGTTCATACATCACTTTGCAGGTGGTATGATAGTTTGGCTGAATTCATCGCTTACAGGTCTTTTCGGTAAAATCAATTTTTGCTTATTATAAGCGGTATGTGATAGTGACAATTATTTACACCAATTCTCTTCGCCAAAACTATATTACTTTGGATCTATGGAATTTGGTAATGATCAAAATTCTAATATCATCCATATTTAACTTTATAGTCCAAACAAAAAGTCTTTGGTTCAATAATAACAATCATTATTAACCGAAATGCTCTGGCTAGAGACTTTGACTTTGAGTTGACTTCAGTTGACCGTGATACTAACCTCATATAACTGAAGAGGCGGATTCTCTCTTGAATAGTGTTTCACTTTCAATGCTTCCACTCAACCCAACTATAGTCGTTCGATGGACGCCATGCCATGATTTAACTATAATCAAAGTGGAGTTTCCACATTGAAGATCAATAGTATTCTCAAGTCGAGAGAACTGTGTAAATTAGTCACATCGATATTCTCTACTTGGCCTTAGTTATATTAACCAACTGAAAACAATCTAGTGAGTCATTCCATGGTTATCCAATAACTATCAGTACATAACCCCTTGGTGCCCCCCAACAGTCATGAGTAGTACACTGCCTAACATTTGGAGAGCGTTACGTACTCTAGTCTCAAAGGATATATCGATATCCAGTCTCGATGCATCTTGACTATGAACATTTAAAATGATATATTTGTTTCATTGTGATAAATTACTCATGATTACAATTTTAACTACTATCACAAAACATACCATTTGGGATTTTCTATTAAATATACTTTTATTTAAATTTATTAATTAATATAACCATATTATATCAATTATAAAATAGAAAGAAAATACCTTTATTTCGAACAAGATTGGTCAACGAGTTAGATATATGTAACAAATTACATAATTGCCTTTAGGGCATACCCCTAACTCTATCATAACCCGTCTCTAACTGTTCCCTAAATCTAACTCATCATAGCCTTCTTTGCCTCTTAGAGTAAAGTTAGCCATTGCTGAAGTCATTCGTCGAGAACTAGGCTCGCCATTGAACCAAACCATCAAGCGAGCAACCGCGCCGCCGTCGATGAACAAAACTCCACTAGAGGTCTCCTCTCGAACCCCTTGACCTACCCTATGGGTCGTACCCTAATAGGGTGAAACCTTAGGGGTCATGTTCGATGCTTATATGGGACCGAGCCCTCCCCCGCCAACCCTTATCCCTTTAATTCATTCTCCCCGTATTTGCGCCACACACTTAACTCCATCCTATCCCAAACTTCACATGCCAACTCTGACACATCTCATCACCTTACACTATCGATCGCACCCCCTCTCCAATCCATCTCTAGAGGTCGTAGCCTACCCCTTCAAATGAGTCGATCCCTATAATGATCCATCTTCAATCGATCGTAACTTAAGCATACGAACTCCAAATGACCTCAAATTTGACGTGCTGCTTTCTAGGACTTCCATTGTTGTTCCCCACCAATCGCACCCCAGTTCGATCCATTCCTAGGGATCATAGCCGACCCCCATAGGGTGACCCCTTCTGGACAATCCCTTTCTAACTTTCTACGGCTATTTTTTCCATTCGATCAACATTTGCATCCATTCAGGCATGTTTACAGCAAGAAAATAATATGTGAAACACACAACAACAAGAAAATGGTCGAAACATAGTAAATCAAAGCATAGATATAAAGGAAGGCATATATTCATAGGGTAGAACCATGGATCACTAAAATCACAATTCCACAAACTTAACCCCAAATAATCCGAATTCACATATGTGTCATAATATGATTTAAGATGATTTATTAAAAAAAAGGGGAATTTAGAAGTGTTTATAGCCTAATACATGCTACTTAGTAAGAGAGACTACTAATCATTCACCTTAACCTAAGTTAAGCTCTAGATCTTCTTATGAACAATAGAAGCATGGATTCGAATGTGTTTGTAGTAGCAAATCCTTAAGCTTTAGGATGGATTTTACTAATCACTTGTTAATTATGATATTTGGCTAATTAAAGTAAGTTTTTGGTTGGTTTTGGGTGGTAAGACGATTAATAGAGGCAAGGAGCTATTTTGGGAGTTTTGCAAATGAGGAAGGAGAGGACCCATCAGCTCTTGCTGCCCTCACTTACCCCAAACCCGAAATGGGTCATGGACCCATCAACTAATGATCCTAATTACCTATTTAAGCTATCTAAAACCAATAAAAACTTGAAATACTCTCAAATAACTCTCAAACAGCCCGTTTTCTTAATATGACTACTTTATGGGAAGGAAAATCATCATCTCGAATCCAATGGAAGTGGTTTTAGGACCTAATTCCACTCCTATAAAAAGTTATGGGCCAAACTAGATTTTCCAAGGGCAAAATGGTGATAGAAAAATTCAACAAAATTTCTAAGGAAAAGAAATGATCCTAGCCGTCATTTCCAAAAATTATAGAATCATACGACCTTATATGAAAATAATTAATATTCTATGATCCTCTGATACGTAGAGTATGGATCGTTACATTCTCCCCCCCCCCCTCTTAAGAAATTTTGCTCTCGAAATCTCAAAATCAAGTCAATAGGGTCATCTCATATGCCTAACAATCGTATACAAGCATAGGCAACCTTCACAGATCAGCCATACACACATAGCAATAAAAAAAGGAACGATATAAGCCTATCCTAGCATGTAGGATACTATATGAAGGCACATATATAATGATATCATAAATGAAAGTAAAAGTGATAAACAAGAAATCTTACCAAATAAAGAGCTCTGGATATGATGTCCTCATGCTTTCCTCGGTCTCCCAAGTGCATTCGCTATCACTGTCCCTCCACTGAACCTTTACCAGCTCTACCGTCTTCCTCCTATGCTGTTTCATATCCTGTCCAATGATATGAATAGGCCTACGAGGTCTCGTAGCCTCTGGTTCAATCTTGATATCCTCAAGCTAATCTGGTGCGAAAGTCATGCCTAAGTCGTGCATGATTTTCCACAGATGAGAAACATGGATAACATTATGCACTCACGTCATTCTTTGAGGTAAGTCGACTCTTTAAGAAAGGTTCCTAATCGTCTTTAATATTGGAAAAGGACCATCATATCTCATTGCCAACTTTCCTCTACTACCGATCTGAATAACATTTTCAAAGGAGAAATCTTGACAAATACCATGTCACCAATAGAGAATTCCAAATCTTAATGTCTCTTATCAGCCTAACTCTTATGTCTATCTGGAGTAGCTTTTATTCATTGCCAAATGATATCAATCTTTTCTGAAGTCTCCCTAACCATCTTTGGCCCAAATATCAGCTTCTTGCCCGCTTCTCACTAACAAGAAGGAGCATTTCACGGTCGGCCATATAAATCTTCAAATGGTGCTATACCGATGCTAAAATGATAACCGTTGTTGTATGCAAATTCAATAAGATGCATATGATCATCCCATGAACCTCCAAAGTCTAATATGGAAGTACATAGGAGTCTTCTAAAATAAGATTCACTCTATTTGTTTTACCAGTCAGTCTGAGGGTATAAGTTGTACTGAGTGCAGCTCTATCTCTAACGCCTCCTTTAAGCTCTTCCCAAACCCATTAGTGAACAACGGTTCTTGGTCACTCACAATGCTCTTTGGCACACCATGGAATCATATGATTCATCTCGCATACAAGTCGACCAGTTTGGCTTTCGTTCTACTTAACTTGACAGGTATAAATTTGGCGCTCGTAGTCAGTCGATCGACTATGACCCAAATGTTGTCGTACCCTGCTCGATTCCTAGGAAGTTCATTGATGAAATCCATCGATACTTGGTCTTATTTCCACTCAAGAATTTCTAGCGGTTACATAAGGCTACTAGGCTTATTCTGCTCTGCCTTAACCAACTGACATTTCCTGTATTTAGGGATAAATGTCCCAATGTCTTTCTTTATCACCTCCCAATAGTATATCTGCCTCATGCCATGGTACATCTTATTACCGCAAGGATGAATAGTAAATCTAAAATGATGGCATTCGCGAAGCACCTCATCCCTCAACCCATCGACATCGGAAACAAATAATCTCCCATCATTATGGAGACAACCATCTCGGTCGAATTTGTACTGTCTCAGTTCCTCGGACTCTACTTCTGCTTCAATCTTGAAAATGATCTAAGCTAATCTAGCATAATGCCTCTGACCAGTACTAATCCACTCTACAAGAGTAGGTCCAATAGTCAAGCTCGCCAACATTTCTACCTTTAGCTCACATCTTGGTCGTAAATCATACCCGGCTATATATCCTAACTATGTCCACTCTAGGATTATAGCTACCAAGCTTGTATGTCTCCTACTCAAAGCATTTGTAACTGCATTACCTTTACCCGATGGATATGCAATACCAAAATCATAGGAGGGTGGGAACTCTACCCATCTCTACTAGCAAAGATTAAGATCCATCTGCGAAAAGAGGTACTTCAATAATTTATAATCGATGAACATCTCAAACCTCTCTCCTAAAAGATAGCGCCTCCACTTCCTTAGTGAAAACACAATCACTGCCAAATCTAAATCATGGGTCGAGTATTTCTTCTCGTGTAGCTTCATTTGTCGACTAGCATATGCAACAACCTTGGCGTCTACATCAATACCACACCCAATCTGATGCCACATGCATCCATGTATACCGCCATCTCCTCACTTCTGCTCGAAATAGTCAATACTGGTGCACTGGTCAACTTTTCCTCCAAAATCTCAAATGCATGTTCATATCTCGCATCCCAAGTAAAAGTCTGATTCTTTTTCATCAAATGAGTCAATGGTGTTGATACCATAGGGAAGTCCTTGATGAATCATCTGTAATATCCAGCTAAACCCAAGAAACTTCTCACATCTATGGCATTTTTGGGTCGAATCCAGTCTTGGACAGCTGTAGCTTTTGCAGGATCAATAGCAATGCCCTACTCAGAAACGACATGACCCAAAAATCACACTTCTTTCTTCCAAAAGTGATATTATAAAACTTCGCGTTCAGTCGGTGCTCTCTCAACACTTCCAATACAATCCCCAGATGTGCCTTGTGTTCCTCCTCTGTCCGTGAGAAGAAAAGAATATCATCAATGAACATAAGCATGAATTTATATAGCTGATCTTTAAAGACACGGTTCATAAGATACAAAGTATGTCGGCGCATTGGTTAGCTCAAATGGCATAAACAATCACTCATAGAAACCAAAAGATGTATGGAATGCTGTAATTGTCACCCTCCTTTGTTACTCTCAGTTGGTGAAACCCCATCGCAAGATCCAACTAAGAAAACACTCTAGCACCACAAAGCTGATCGAATAAGTCATCAATACGTGCGAGTAGATACTTGTTCTTCTTTGTTACTTTATTCAGCTCATAGTAATCAACACATAATCTAAGGGATCTGTCCATCTTCATGGCGAATGCTACGAGTGCTCTCCACTCAAATATACTCCTACGAATGAACCCTTTTCGCAAAAGGTCGTTCACTTGCACCTCATGCTCTCTCTGCTCTTTAGGTTCCATCCTCCTTAATGACATCACTATCGGTCTGGCTTCTTTAACTAAATTTATACGGAACTCGGTCTCTCCGTGTAGCAGAAATTCGATCACCTCGTCGAATATATTTGAATGCTGCCTAGCAATTGGTACTATCGATAACTCATCGTGCGAGAAATCATGCGCTTATAGAAAGCTAACATTAACCTCATCATCCGGTAGGCATCCTAACACTACCCTCTGCACATCGTCCATCCCTATCACCACCGCGACTTCTTGCAATCCACTACTACTCCTTGTCTACTAAGCTAGTCCATCCCAGGAAAGATACAAAACCCAAAACAAAACAATTGCAATTAAAAGAGAATCCATGAGTTGATAAGACCAAACCACGAAAAATATCTCGTGGAGCCTCCAATAGGGTTTGTTATAATTAAAGGTCGGTCAACAATTTGGGGTCTAAATCCCAGTTTATCTACTAGGTCATTAGATATGAATAAATATGAAGCCCAAGTATCAAATGAAACTCGAATAGAAACATCATAAACAGAAAGTGCACCTTGAATTACAATTCCCTTCCCCTTCTCTTTCGCCAATGGAGCATTCGACAAAGTCGGAACGACATTGATAGCATATGCATTCACCACCTACTTGTACTTAGACGACTTGGGACAATTCTTCTTGATGTGTATGACCCTTCTCTCTTCAAATGTAGCAAATTGCTTCAGATTAGACTTTCTTTTTCTGGCCATATTTATTCAGAAACTACTTCCTCTTGTTGTTCATGTTCTTCTTGCTTGCCCAGCCTGATTACTGCTTTGGCTCTTTATTAGAAACATCGTCCTTCTGCTTTGGGTACATGCTTTCATGTCTTAAGGCCTTTCTAACGATCGCCTCAAAAGTCTCATCAAGGCGATTCACGAACTTTTCACCCAAATGATCATCCAAGCCAATAATGAACTTCTCATTCTTCTTTGTCAGGGTTTTGATGAAGGTCATCTCATACTTCAATAGAGTGTCGAATTTAGCCATATACTCAGAGATAGTCATGACCCCCCGCTTCAATTTTGCAAATTGATGGAACAGTTCCAACTTTTGGGCTGTTGAAATAAACTTCTCTTCAAATATAGCCTTGAACTGGTCCTAAGTGAACTGATTCTTGAGAGTGGAAGCTCTCACAGCATCCCACCAATTTTTGGCTTGCCTCTGAAGTTGTCGAGAAGCCAATCTCCACTTTATAGCATCATTAAGTTCAATATCCTTAAATATGCACTTAGAAGTGTCAAGCCAATCCTGGACTTCCATTACGGACTCTGTTCCATTCCATGGAATAGTTTGCCACTAAGACTAGTAAAGTCCTTGCCCAACTTAGTGAAATCAGCTCTGGGCGCCTGCACTGGAGCACCACCTTCTACAACAACATTTGGAGCAGCTACTTAAGCATTTTACAGCATGTTCCTCATCATATCATTAAACATAGACTACACATAGGGGTTAGCAGCCCTCAAACCAGCTCCTTACTCCACTCCTGAGATGGAGTTCCTAGCGGTATTCCTTGTTTGATGATTCATTTTTTAATCTATAATAAGGATGATCGGTCCCTCTATAATAAATTCCTCTAAAGTAGCACTCTAGTATGCAGTGAGACTCCATACACTTTATATACTACCATATAGTTTTGAAAATCAAAATATATAACAAGCACGTGCTCTCATACATATACACTCTCGATCCAGTCTAAGGTGAGATCCTACCCTATCTTTTCAGGATATCGGTATACCTTTGGTTAAACAATGCAACATAAGCTTTGATACCAAATGAGATGAGCGCCCTACACCACCGACACCCATAAAACTGTGGTGGTGTGCTATAAAGATGCTCGGCCAATGCAAGCGGTCATCTAAAGGTAAAATAAACAACATGACAAAGAACCTATCATATTTCTCATAATGCATCGAACAAAATATAATAGCAAGACCATAGATACATAACAAGTAAGACGGAAAATAGCTGAATAGATCACAACATCATAATAATAGATCCATACAATATAGTCGTAGAAATAGAGTAATATATCCCAAATAACTCCTAAATAACTGTCTCACAAAATAAGAGTACTAATATGCTCCATAGTATTGAATAATGGAAAGGGCTAGAGTAAATGTAATAATACAAGAAACAACCTCCTGCTCGCCACCTGGATAGCTACTTGTGCTCACCAAACCTGCCTTTAATCTACTCATTTAAGAGTACCCAGAGAAATAAGAAGCAATGCATATAACTCCAGGATAGATAATAGTCTGGTGTGAGCAATAGAAATCTCAAATACTACAAAAAGGATAGAATATGACAATCATTACATGAAATCATACCTGACATGTCTCTACATCCACAGAGTTAGCACATAAACAATATCAGCCACTCTCTGATGATCATCATGAGTATAATATGGGTGCCAAGGTACTAAGGGTGTTCAGATATCTATAACGGCACATCATATGATATCCCTAAGGTGGTAGAAACAAACAAAACAACCATCCTCACATTCACTCACTCGGTGCATTGGATATACAATAACTCACAAACTCGAGGAATAGGCATATCTCCGCACCAATCCATCCCAATCATCACGAGACTAGATGCATCCCCATATCAATCCATCCCGTACACTAGACATGTCACCGTGTCAATCCATCTCAACAATAGAGACTAGATATGTATACATATCAATCCACTTCAACCCCACGAGTATCATCGATCCTCTCCCCTTTCACATCCCATCCATAGCAGAGCTTGTCTCAGAACTGTCCACCCAACCCCATCTGAAATTATTACAGTTAGGAACTACTCTAGATAGTCATCGTATGCCATAGAATGTTATCATGCGTCCCGTAACCCGCCTCCTTATATCTGACTCATCATAGCCTTCTCTGCCTCCCAGAGTAAAGTTAACCGTTGTTGAAGTCGTTCCTTGAGAAGTAAGGTCGCCATCGAACCAAACCATCAAGTGAGCAATCGCATCACCGTCCATGAACCAACTCCACCAAAGGACTCCTCTCGAACCCCTTGACCTGCCTATGGATCGCACCATTATATGGTGAAACCTTAAGGGTCGGTTCCAACCTCTATATGGGACCTAGCCCTCCCTTGCCGAGCCCTATCCCTTAACTCATTCACCTCATATTTCACGCCACACACTAACTCCGTTTGATCCCAAACTTCACACACCAACTCCAACACATCTCATTACCTTCCATTATCAATCGAACCCTTATAATCTATCTACAGAGGTTGTAGCTGACCCGTATAGGCCGACCCCTCCAAATGAGCTGATCCCTGTAATGGTCCCTCTTCAATCGATCATAATGTGAGCATACGAACTCCAAATGATTTGAAATTTGACATGCTGCTTCCTGAGACTTTCCTTATTGACCCCTACTGATTACATCCTCATACGATCTGATCCTAAGGATCATAGCGGACCCCCATAGGAAAATCCCTCCCTGACAACCCCTTTCTAAATTTCTACGGCTATTTTCACCATTCAATCAGTGTTTGTATCCATTCAAGCATGTTAACAACAAGCATATAACATGTAAAATACACAACAACAACAAGCAAATAGTCGAAACATAGTAAATCAAAGCATAGATTTAAAGGAATAAGCACGTATTCATAGGGTACAATCACGGATCCCTAAAATCACAATTCCATAAACTTAATCCAAATTAATCCAAATTCATATATGTGTCATAATATGATTTAAAATGATTTATTTTTAAAAATTCAGGGGAATTCAGAAGGTGTTTATAGCCTAATACATGCTACTTAATAAGAGAGGCTACAAATCACTCATCTTAACCCAAGCTAAGCTCTAGATCTTCTTATGAACAGTAGATGCACAAATTCCAATGTGTTTGCAGTAGAAAATCTTCAAGCTTTAGGATGGATTTCACTAATCACTTGCTAATGATAAGATTTGGCTAATTAAAGTAAGGTTTTGGTGGGTTTTTGGGTGATAAGATGATTAATGGAGGTAAGGAGCTATTTTTGGATTTGTGCAAATGAGGAAAGAGAGGTCTGATCAGCTCCTATAACCCCCACTTACCACAACCATACTAGGGTTATGGACCCATCAATTAATGACCTTAATTACCCATTTAAGCTGTCTAAAATTAATAAAAACTTCAAACAATCATAACTCTCAAACCATAAGCTCGTTTTCTTAATGTATTTACGGAAAGGAAAATCATCATCACGGTTCAATGAAAGTAGTTTTAGGGCCTAATTACACTCCTATCAAAAGTTATGGGCCAAATAAGATTTTCCAAGGGTAAAATAGTGATAGAAAAATTCAACAATAATTCTAAGGAAAAGAAATGATTTTATTAATTAGTCGTTTCCCAAGATTGTAGAATCATAGACCTCATACGAAAATAATATTAATATTGTACGATCCTTCGATGCATGGAATACGGATTGCCACACGATCCTTTACATTATTGTTGATTCTGACCAAATTCATCGACTCAGTCTTAGAGACACCAGAATCGATAAGTATTCTACTTATCGAAAACCACTTCAAGGCTGAGATACGTGCTCTATCTCTTGGAAGTCGATTTGTTCGAGATGTAGGAATCCAATTGGGGATTCATGATTTGTTTGAGTATTGAAGGCTTATGTAAAAAATGTTGAACATGACATCGACGTCGAAAATGGTTAAAAACAGAGTAGGCACATAGCCAATGAGGTTTAGCAAACCTTAAAGGTTATGTATCAGCTCCATTATCTAGAGTATGCTTATCGATTAATGCTAGCGGGAGTTGATGGTATTCGAAACACGTTTTCTACATGAACCAGCAATATCTTCCTTGCTTGGCATATTTTATCTAGAGATAAGCGCTCAGAAGGTACTTTCTAACCCTTTCCAAGAGGCTTTCCTTAATGTACTAAGGACCCTCCAATAGCGGTTACAGGTGTACTCTAATATGCTAGAATGTGAGATGCAAGCATTTCAGCTATGTTATATATTTATTTTAAATCCTAGACATTATTGATAATATCAATAGATTTTCTTATGAAATGGTTTGGTTATCACAAGGCTAAATCCCATCCGTGTTTATTGCAGTGTGGTCTTACGAGATACCTTTATCTTGAAAGGTTTTACAACATTAAATAATTCAGACGACTTGAGTTTCTCATGCTGGTTTACTAGATTGATTCGGTTGTTATTTTTCTATATTGCTCGGGTTATCCCCGTATATTTTCCAGATTTTCATTGGAGCTCTTGGAGAGGACTTGGATGATTATCTACCATAGTTTTTTATTTCCGCCGCATTACTTTCTGTGTATCCATCAGAAATTGTAAGGACATGCTGCTATAACTGTCCAGGCCGATGGTAGGTTAGTTTGCACTGATTATGGTATCCATACAATATTCTTTTGTAAAGATCTTTTTTGAGATACTATATATTATCGTTCTGCATGTGAGATTTTGACATTTTTGTTCTTCTTTCCTTTTTCATCTTCTTTTCTTCTTTTTTCTTTTACCTTAACGTTCTATCTTTCCAGCACTTAGGTGCTCGACACGTGAATACCGTGAATGTATTAGTTTCGACATTCGAGGATCAAAAAGGGCGATCATTACAATTAAAAAAGAATTTATTGACTAATTCAACTTATTAAACTCTAATCCTTTACAAAATATTAAACTAGTAAAAAGTTTTTTATAAAATAATAATCAATAAAATCGAATTCGAATGTTTCTATTTAAATTAAATTTATTTATTACTATGGCGTAGAAAGTCGGGTCATTACAGATGATCTCTGTCTTCATTATGTAAATCACATAAGCTACATTTTAGATTAATGTTGTTGTTCCATATGCTGATTCTATCCTTGGTTTTGTTTATTCAGTCTAGCTAACAAAGCACATAGAGACATTTTAGGTGCACTTTTATTGTCCTAAATTATAGTACACCAATTATATAATGGCGATCAAATTCTGATATGTTCCCAAGTATATTTTTAAAGCATCCATTGTTATTAGGAAGCCAAAAACAGAAATCCCTAAATTAGTATGATGGATTTTGATATTCTGCATTGTATGGACTATTTTGATAGGCAAACTGTTCAAGTTTCCTCTTCGTTCATTATTAATTAGGAGGACAAGTCTGTCGGATGAATCATTGTTCCCTAAGTACTGCTAGCCTAACTTGTCAACTAGAGATGAACCACGTACTTAAGGATCAAACCATAAATTAGAGTCTTCACCATTGGCTATTTTTCTGTCAACCAATCTTTCACACCATTGTCTTACTTTTATTAAAGTTTTCCAAGCGTTGGAAGAATTATTATCCATCTATTTTACCTAGAAATTTTTATTAGCACAATATTTATTGTATATCCATTTAGCCTAAAAACATTCCCCTTGCAAGAATTTCCAAATCAGTTCAATTTCCATTAATTTGGCCACATCAACTAGTCTCTTAATTCCAAGGCCCTCTTTAGATTAAGTTCTATACACAGATTCCCATGACATGCTATGTGACTTAGATTTCCATATGAAGTTAGAGAAAATAGAGTTTATCCTTTTTATAGTGGCTGTTGGTAATTGGCAGGATTGCATCCAAAATTGTATCATTGGATAAATAACTTCCTTAATTAATTCTATTCTTCCACTTATGTTCAATTTTCTGCTAGACCGATGATTGAAACTTGTTTATTTTGTCAATGAGAGGACCAAAATCACTGGCCTTTGATTTATTATGAGATAAAGGAATTCCTTGGTATGTAATAGGCAAGTTCCCAATTTTCACCTTTATGTCAGCAATTAATTGTTTACAAGCTACCCCTTTACTAAGAAATAAAGATGATTTATGTTCATTCATAGACATACTTTTGTTAACTTCCATATTGTGCATAAGTATTCTAATGCAATGAGCATTAACTGTTGATGCCTTAGCCATACTTAAAATACCATCCACGTAAAAAAGGCGATTGATAATAGACACTATTTTATGAATTGGTATCAAATTCCCTTGAATATGTTCAATCTCAAGTAGAATTGAAAGATATTCCCTATTGAGAACATATAAGGGGATAAAGGGTCACCTTGTCTTAGACCCCTGTTACTTTCAAAATGACCATAGGGTTAACCATTTACTAGAATAGAGAAGGTTTGGTTTAAGATGTATTCATTGATGATATTAGAAATTTTTGAGTAAAATCTATATTAATCAGCATATGATGAATGAAGCCTCTGTTCAACTTATCATAAGCTCTATGTAGTTAATTTTCAGACATAGATTGCTTGAATTCTTTATGTTAAAAGATCTCACCATTTCACAAGCTAAAAGAGAATTTCCTGTAGTAATTCTGCCTGGGATAAAAGCATTTTGATTTATGGAAATTAAATCATTTAATAACCCTTTCATCTTGTCACATAGTAGGTTAGCTATTATCTTGTATGTAACATTACATAGAGATATGGGTCTATAATCAGCAATGTTAAAAGGGTCAGATTTCTTTGCAATTAAGCAAATAAAAGTATGATTTATTTCTTTGATAATTTTAGCCGAGTCTTGAATTCCTAGCATAGCATTCCACACATCTGTTTTGATTCGATCCCAGTGGCATTTAAAAATCTAGCATTAATGTTGTTTGGTCTAGAAGTGCTATTATTGTCAATTTGAAATAACGCATTTTTACTTCTTCTACTTGAAATGGTACGTCCAGATGCTCTCTGGCATTTTCAGTTGAAACTCTTTTAAAAACAATGTTTAAAAATTGGTGATTCACATGAGTAGAATTGAGTAAGTCCAAAATGTAATTAATGGCTTCTTGTGCAGTGTTTTTTAGTTCTGATACCAAATTTCCATTTTCATCCAAACTGAATTTGCATCTATTGGTATTTTTGGGGACTTCCATTTTACTATGAATTTTTTTGGAATTTCTGTCTCCTTGAGTTAGCCAATTTAATTTCATCCTTTGAGAATTTTCAGCTGTAACTTGTCTCATGACATTTGAAAGATATTCAGTTTTTTGACTATATTGCACAGTTGAATCACTATTCCAAGGATTTAAAATAAGTTGATTGTAGATGGTATTGGCTTCATTATTCTTTTATAAATTTGTTGACAATTTTTTTAGTTTTCCACCATGCTTTCAGTTCTTGTTTAACTGCCTTTAATTTAGCAAGGAGAATAAACAAAGCATTTCCTTGAACATTGACATTTAAGGCTTGGCAATTAATGCTTTGTAATCTAGTTTTAAGCAATAAGATTTGTTAGATCTGAAGGGAATTCTAATGTAACTTTGAGGTAGAGGAGAAAATCTGATTAAAATATCGGTGTGATCACTCAATGAGTGAGAGCCAAAATGAACACTAAAATGTTGGAATTTAATTTCCCAAAGTTTATTAACAGCGACCCTATCAATCTTAGTATGAATAAAGAAATTAATACCATCTCGCCAAGTATAAAAGTTTCCTGGTGAAATCAGTTTCAACCAGATTAGCATTAGTGATGCATCTCATAAAGTCTAGCTCCCTAAATAATTTTGAATACCATTATTTAATCTCTCATAAAATGGCATTAAAATCCCCCATAAGTATCCATGGAAATTGTTAACCTAGAAAATAGATCAACACCCTGGTTTGAGTGTGGAAGCACTAGCCATGTTTATCAAGGCAAATAAAATAGAAAAAGCAATAACAAATTGCAGAAAAAGTAAAGGGACAAGAGATTTCTATAGTGATTTGGCTGTTAACGAAGTCTATGTCAACTTTATAGCTTCTTTTATTGATAAACTGCTATTATAAAGGAGTTTAGATTGTAATATAAATCTCCTTTCCTAGATTAGATCAAGGCACCATTGTTAAAGACAAAAGGAGGATCTCAATTACCTCTTAATGGCTGATGTGTGGGAGAAGAAGAGTGAAAAACTAATGGCAGAGCTTCAGTAGAGATCTGATCACCTTTACTGTTGCAAACAGGATGGTATTTATAAGGGATAAAGAGCACTTGGGCAAGAGCCACTTTACCAAAAGCCAGTAATCATCATGTAGAGGTCGTAGGAAGTTTTGGGGGTGTTTGGAGCTAACTTTTCGGATCGGTATGGATTCGATTGGATTGGATCGGTATCGATCCAAAAGGTTGTGCAATATTTGAATAACTTTTATCTGCTTGGCTTCCTATCCAATAATTGTATGCCTAATCCGAATATCAAGTCATTTGGAGTTCGTTTGATCATCTGTCTTCATGGGTCATCCAATCCATTCGTTGGTAGGAGATCCATCCATAACTCACTTAATGCTTAACCAAACGGGATGAAACTTATTACATGCAATGTACATGAGTACCAGAGCCTCCAAATTAGGTCTCAGTTGGATCCGAGCTAAGTATTTGGATCGACGGTTATCCAACTAAGTCAGATCAGCGATGATCCAAACACTTAGCTTATGTTTGAACCTTTTCTTCAGGGCCATGGGAGATCCAGCCATAACTCACTCGTACTTGACTAAATGATGTGAAACATCATATATGCAATGTATATGAGTAAGAGAGCCTCCGGATTGGACCTCATAAGGTGAGGTCCATCCTAGGTAGGTCGGACCAGATCCGTCAAACTAGCTCAATTTGGAGGAGATTCATCCAAAACTCGCTCGATACTTATCAGAATTAGACAAAGCTTCACGGTTAGCTTATAGTGGATGCGAGGGACATGCACAATCAATCTCAAGTGGTAGGGCCCACCTTTGATGGGTCGGACCCAATCTGAATCTCTTGGGTCGGTATCAACCCAAATAAGCTAGTCTAATGCCCTCATTTTTGATGTGACCTTCCATTTTGTCTTCCGAGTATCCCCTCTAAATTTCAAATCAATCCGAATCGATATGAGTTCTATAGGTCCATTTTTAATTGCTTCGATCCAAAAGCAGGTAGATATTTGAATGGATCAAATGAGTCTTCACTTATTGCTAGGTTGCTCGGAATGTTACCAACCCAGATAGGTGAGCTTAGTAGAGGCATAGGAGTGCAACGAAAGTGTTTGGTAAGAACCACGAGCCAACATTTTGGATCGGTATCGATCCGAATAGTTAGTGTAATTTTGGGCTAAACTTCTTCTGTTTCTTTGTCCTTTATTTTTAGGCTTTTGGGTCAAGATTCGAGTCATTCTGACTTAATCTGAATGTGTTAACTCCTTTTGAATTCTATTGAGTTAAAAACCCAATTAACACTTGCCCCCTAAAGTACGCATTTTGAATGAAAGGTGTGTTTTGCTCCAGAACAAGTTCCGATAATGAGTCTTTGATTGTTAAGCTTTCTAGTAGCTTTAGCCATGGTGAACCGCCCAGTTCCTTTTGATTCTTTCATCAATCATAGGTCATTCAAACCTATTATAGCCTAAAACTCTAGACTCTACCTAGCTGTAATCTATACGTCAAAATCATTTCTGTTTCATTTGAAGTTATTACATCACATGTCTCTAGTTACATTATGCATCTCTAATCGGCCAGTGTTAATCCACGGTTTACATCATTACCACTCGGATTTAATTCAGAGTAATAATATCATATATCAAAATCGTATCACATATCAAAACCATTTCATATCATATCACACCATATATCAAAATCATCTCGTGTTCATCCAGGATTTATCCGTTTTATTCTATTTATAAGGCATCCAAATCCTTTTTGCAAAATCAAAGCTGTTTTAAAGTTCGATCTCTCCAGTCTGTTTAAGTTTAATGCGTGATCTCTCCAGATCATTTTATGTTTAGTTTAAGGGATGATCTCTCCGAATCGTTTGTTATTTCAGCTCAGAGGGCCCATCCGCTCTCTGGCAAGGGGACTTACTTCTTGCACTCTGGTCCTGTCTCTCTGGTCAAGACTCTATGGTATTTAATATCATATAAATCCATCCACTCACTCTTCGACAAGGGGACTTGCACCTTGCACTCTGGTCACGTCTCTTCGGTCGGGAATCTACG
Source organism: Allium cepa (assembly GCA_030765085.1). Taxonomy (NCBI): domain Eukaryota; kingdom Viridiplantae; phylum Streptophyta; class Magnoliopsida; order Asparagales; family Amaryllidaceae; genus Allium; species Allium cepa. The sequence goes on along the minus strand of CM060941.1, from coordinate 734,790,529 downwards.
GCGTTCAGAATCAATCATCACATTAAATATGGATTTTACTAAATTCATATTTCAAATCAAAGAAAACAAGTAGAAACCCTAAACGTTTATCCTAGACATCCGACTCAAAGTGTGGCAAGGGACTAATCTAGGTTTAGTGAACGTCCAAGCTGTCTATCCTAAGCAGTCATCCCAGATATCCGACTCAGAGTTTGACTAGGTACCAGTCTAGGTTTAGCACAAGTCTAAGCAATCTAGGGTCATTATTGTTTTTACCGCTAATATACCAAAAGAAAAGCGCAAAACAGAAACCAAAGCAAAGAGTAGCAGCCGGATCTGACTTCCCATCCATCTCGGTTATGTGATAATATGTCTTGGTCCTGATGCATAGGCATTCCTTGAAGCATCTGCTGTGGGTGGTGGCTACTCTGGCTATGATATCGCAGCTTTGTTCCTTATGTACTGCAGAAGATGGTTGTTCCAAACCAGTTCTTCTATCAGATCACAATGGTGTTGACACTCATTCGTTTCATGTCCGCTCAGCTCATGGAATATTCAAAACTTTCTAGATCCTTTCTCTTGATTAATGGACTCTCTTCTCAGAGGCTTCTGATAGGGAATTTGCCCTCTAGTGTCTAGGTATATCCTTTCTAGGGTTTCAGTTAGCTCGGAGTAAGAAGAGAATTTGAGCTTCCTCCTTTATCGTTTCGGTTTTCTAGAATCATCATCAACTTCTCTTTTCCCTCTTGTCCTTTCAATTCCTGCTCTAGAGGATCCCTTTCCATCCATAGCATAAATTTTGGTCTCTTCAGCTTCATCTTCAGCATCAACATCCTCCCGACGTAAGTATCTCTCAGCTTCATAGTAAAACTCAGCAAGATCCAATGGCAGATCCCTCTTAAGTGAAACCTAAAGTCGATCTTGCTTGTAACTCCTGACACTACTGCCATCAAAATCACTGATGGGCCCGACCTATCGACCGCAGCCGTTGCTGCATTGAATCTTGTTAAATAACTTCTTAAGGTCTCTTCGGGCCTTTGTTTCACATTTTCCAACGTCATCACATTCTTTGGTTATGAGACGTGAACACCGAGTTATCTTAAAAATCCGCCCACTAACTCAGTCCGCGTGCTAATGGACCCATTCTCCAGCTGTTTAAACAACATCGCCGCCAAACCCATCAAGTATAATGGGAAGCACTACCCCATTACTTCCTCAGAAGCGCCAAACACCTCCATATGTCGGATATAACTCATCGGATGAATCATTGGATCAGTCTTTCCGTCGTACATTTCCAGTGTAGGAAGCTTGAAATCGAGAGGATTTCTCGCATTTCGGATATTAGTGGTAAACGAGTTTCTGTTCACATCTTTCAAACCTTGATCTATAGGTCCTCCTCTGACCAACCTTCTTACCAATTCAACAATTCAATTTTGACAATCCAATGAAGGACTTCGTCCGAAAGCGGTGCTTTGCCCCCCGCCTTGGCAAGGGAAATCCAGTTCCTACTCCGTTGATTGCACATTAGTGTTCTGCCCTACTCTCCTAGCCTCAATCTTTCCTTCGCTCCTCCGGGTTTGGCCTAGCACATACTCCTCTGCCGGTTGCACTCTAGTATTCGGATTAGCTCCCATAACACCAGTTCCTGGAGTTTCAACAGTCACTCCATTGTTGGCCCTTTCGATGCTAGCTCCAATATTTATCCCATCATTGATGTTGATTCCCAAATTGTCTCTGGTGTTGCCCTCAAGTGTCGGTTGCTCTGGGCATGGAGGCAATGTTCCATATCATTCTAATCCAACTCTAGAAGCTCCTATATTGTTTCCGAGGGTTTGAATTCCTGCAGCTCCAGCAATTCGTTCTTGTTCCATCCTTTAGAAGATTCCCTCCATCGTCTCATGTTGCCTAACCAAGATTCCATCCTACATTTCCTTCATCGGCATTTCCACTTCTTCTTTAGCTAAGTAATTAGATTGGTGAAAATACGAGGATACTTCCTGATTGTCTCCAGGATCTAGCTGACTTGCTCCAATTTTAGATCTAGTATTAGGCCTCTTCATTTTTCCCAAATCTCAAATTCAAGCTTCAAGTTTCTGGATCTACCTTTGTTCTCAGATTCAAGCTTCAAGTTTCTGGATCTACCTTTGTTCTCATATTCAAGCTTCAAGTTTCTGGATCTACCTTTGTTCTCAGTGAAAGCACTAAAATGTTAACAAAAAATGGGATCAACACCCTAGTTTGAGTGTGAAAGCACAAGCCATATTTATTAAGGCAAATAAAGTAGAAAAAGCAATAATAAATCGCTGAAAAGGTAAAGAGACTAAAGATTTTTATAGTGGTTCAGCTATTAACGAAGCCTACGTCCACTTTATAGCTTCTTTATCGATAAACTACTGTTACAAAGGAGTTTAAATTGCAATATAATTATCCTTTCCTAGATTAGACCAAGCCACCATCGTCAGAGACAAAAGGAGGATGTCAATTGTCCCTTAATGGCTATTGTGTGGGAGAAGAAAAGTTAAGAAATAATGGCAGAGCTTCAGCAGAGAACTGATCCCCTTTACTATTGCGGATAGGATGGTATTCATAAGAGTTAAAGAGCACTTGGGCCAGAGCCACTTTACCAAAAGCCTATAGTCATCATGCATAGGTCACTTAGGAAGTTTGGGGTTGTTAGAAGCTAACTCTTCAGATCGATAGGATCTGTACCGATCCAAAAGGTTGTGCATTTTTTGAACAACTTTCATTTGGTTGGCTTCCTATCCAGTAATTGGGTTCCTTGTCCGAATATCAAGTCATTTGGAGTTAGTTTGATCAGCCATATTCATGGGTCATCCAATCTATTCGTTCGTAGGAGATTCATCCATAACTCACGATCAAATTCTAACATTAATATCATAATTAGGCTCGATTTCAGCCTTAGTTCCATTTTTATTACAGTCTTTACAATTTACATCTTATCTTTCATTATTTTAGTATTCTTATAATTTTAATCCATATTCATGTTTAATCTATTCTAATCCATAAACGAAGAAGAAGGAGAAATCAAAGAAAATTAAAAATAGAATAAAGTCCAAAGCGTAGGAAAAAGATGTAAACAACGCATAAATAACTGTAAATAAATTAAAATAATGTAAATAAACTGAATAAATGGAAAAGCTATATAATTAAATGAAATAAAATAAAATTAACTGAAAAGAATAGCTAAAATAAATAAACCAAAAATAATTCAAAAACTGTAAATAAACTGCTAAACAGGTTATTCCAAATATCATAGTAAAACTACAACTATTGGAAACCCTATTATTTTAAATTACTTAAAGAAATATAAAATAACTACGATCACTCACCTGAGGCAAATGCTAGAATACCTTTTTTACAGCAACCAAAATTCTCTAGAAATCTCCTATAATTTGTACAATCTCCCTCTTTTATTTGAATGTATACATATATAATATAATTTTATTTTATAAATGAAGAATGTAGGTAGAGAGGGAAATGGAGGCTAGGTTTTGATTTTAGAGTGAAAACCTAGGTTAGTTTAGGTCCTATTTATAGTGTTTTAGGTGTGCTTTCAACCGTAGATTAGAATCTCTAGAAACTTCTGCTGACTCATTGCTGTGTCAAATCTTACAATGCACCTTATCTTATATTTAATTTAATTAATTACACCCTCAATAATATAAAAACTATAAATAATGTTTTCTTCTCCTCAATTAATTTCTATTTTGTGACACTTTATTTCATATTAAATTTCCATGTGTCTCTCTTTATTCGCATGTTTCATTTCAGTTTTTAACATCCCATTTAATTTACATGTTTACGTCTGAATACATGAATAAACAACATATCAATATCCTTCCACATTTACATCTGAAATAAGTAAATTAACATGTCAATATTTTTGCATATTTATATCTAAAATAAATAAATAAATAACTAGAAATTCTTATGTCAGTATTGTACATATTCACGTTTGAATTAATTGGATGAATTGCTCGAAGGAATTGAAAGAAGGTTGAACTGGACTTTAGGGGGATTTTATAAAAACTCTCATTCATACTTGAAAACTATTATTATAATAATAGTTTCTTCCTAAAAAATACTTCTAGGTTGAAGATCTGCTATTTTTAAAATAAGTTACTTTTGGAAAGATACTTTATTTTTAAAACAAATTTCTAGGAATCCTGTAACCTTAGGCTCTGATACCAAATGTAACACCCCACACCCCTTAGTACACCTAAAAGGACACACTAAAAGATGTGGTGCGTTGTATGTATAGCTAAAACTAGCAGAGACTAAGATTCACAAGACGAAAATAGATAAAAATAGCGAAAACAATTAAAATAATAATTTTTAGAAGTCAAACTTCATAATATGGAATTATAAAATCAAATACATCATATGTCTAAAAAAATATCCATATATGTCTTCAAAAACCTCAGTCTTAACAAAATCAGAGTATAAACCATCCTTTAAATAGTGTCAGTAAAACAAAAGAACCAAAAGCTGAAAATAAAGAAGAGAAATACATAAGAGAATCTCCGCACAGAAATCTGCAAGAGTCTGCAGTCTACCTTCCTTGCCCCTGATTGCCTATGGGGGGAAAATGGGAAAATAGAGGCGTGGGTCAGACTAAAAATCTGGTGAATGATAGTAATTACTAGAGTCTTTAGGCAAAGTAAAAGTAATAGACTTTACAATAGTTCTAGTATATAAAAGAGAACAATGAAAATAGAGAGAAGGAATAAGTTGGAAATAAGTACGAATTAACTAGATCAACGTAATTGATTAACTTTGATTGTTTGCACTTGTTTTTGATAGTTGCTTAGATTAGGCTGAATTCCTAATACTACCCTTTGATCGGCCTACTACTCCATAGAATCTTGTCAGGACCCGATTCTTCGTCTTTCGAAAATTCAACATCGATACTCACTTTATCGACTGCCGAGCAATCGAACGACGGAAAACCGAACACTGAGGGTTTAAGAAAAAGAAAAGAAAGAAGAAGAAGAGATAAGAAAGAAAATAGAGAGAAGAGAAAATAGAAAATAGAACAGAAAGGAAACAACAACAGAACAACATCAGAATCTCACAATTCGCAGCGGAACAAAATGTAATAATAAATGAATAATCTTTAAACAAAGAACTATATCAGTTATTGCATTACATCACATTTCATTACACCATATCATCAGAGTGTACAACAACAACAACAAATAGTGCAGCGGAAAAAGAAATACTATATACTAGTAATTACGCCATGCCATCCAGCTTGCCTCCAGCAACTCCAGAATATCCTGATAAACCTTAACTCTTGACTGCCCGTGTGGAAATTGGTGGGCACCCAGAGTTTAGGAAGGAAAACAATAAACTCCGAGTCAGTCATGTGACTGGTGTGGGAACTCAAAACAGTTTATTTATCTTTAAAATCAAAAATAGAGGAATATTTTTAAAGTCAATTCGCAATGCTTTTAAAAATGAGACTACCATAAGGCCTCCCGCACACACACACAATGCAAACGCAGAATCGGAGGAGATTTCTCCTTATGATAGTTAAAGATGCTTGATACGCATTTAAAAGAACATTTGATATTATTACTAGTGCATAGTGTAGAGAAAAATTCATTTCGAAAGTAGAATATAAATCTTAGCCAGCATACGACCATTATCGTATGCCTACTATAGCTAACTATGTTCAATAGCAGGTTACCGCCACATTCCATAGCAGGTTATACAACTAAAACCGTACAAGTCTCGTATTGTTTCTTTGGATTTCCAACGAATGATCAGGCCAAGGAACTTCCCATTGCCACATGAGAATGCCTCTGGATGGACATCCCCGAGAACCAAACCGGATCTCTACCAACACAAGGCCGGGTTACCCCTAACTGAGTAACAACTGACCGAATATGCCATCCCCCGGTCCTTTGGGACCTTTCAACCGAGCGCTCGCAATCAATTCACACAATCATAAAGTGTTTTCAACATGAGTAAGTATCTGGGCTCCATACCATGATACCACCCTTTTCCAGAAGGAAATGCACATATCCTAAAGGGCGCTACCCCTCATAACCTTGCTGCATCTTTCCTGTTTTGACCATTCCGGGGTGTGAGGCTCGACGAAGTCACGTCCACAAAACCATACTTTATACAAAAGCCATGCTTTGGGTCAACAAATGATCATAGAAATGATCACCAGGATAGACGATCAAACAAATGATCCTATCACAAATAATCAACACAATGATCATTTACAGCAACACTCAGCATGTCACATTACCAAATTGGGAATATATCGCTGATAACCTTCAACTACATAACCTCTGAGCTCGGACGTCTCAGAGAAGGGTGTTAAGCTAAAAGAATAAATTCTCCGCCACCAACAGAAATATATTTGAAAGAAATCTGCTTTATATCTCAACTTGTAACGTCAGACATACAATCCATACAAGTCTGTTCCGGGCTCGAACAAAACCGAAGGCACTTACAAAGAAGTCCTTGCAATCCGAATATTCACTAATCACGTTCGGATTTCCCATCACTTAGGGAATCTCTATACCAGGAGCTACCCAGTGCAGAGACAATCGATAGGTCATCCTATCGCTTTTGCAAATACCCGGTCTTCAACACCGGTCATCAAATGCAATTCATAACGACGTATCACATATTCGGAATGGGTTATACGACCCTATGGTCCTTTCCCAGTTAACCCGAATAGTGAGCGCTTATTCAAAAATAAGTGTGGCATTCAAATTCAAACAAATCACATCTATTACCCATTCAAAGAGAAATATTGATAGTCGGTTATTGAACTATCAATGGATATGCACACATCACCAGTTTTCAAATAATTTTCCAAATTATTTATTTTCCAAAATATCTTTACAAGATATATTATTTTCAATACTTCAAAAATAAATCGATATTTATTTTTAAACAAGTTCCACTTCCTTTTATAAATTCCATAATGAATTTATATTTCACAATATCTATGCATATACGATTTCAATTACTCATTCCAATTTATCTTCAAAAAGATAAATTCTCAAAATATTCACTTTATATTGGAAAACATTTCCATACTTATTTATTCATAAGTAATTCACAAATTTTATTTATTTTCAACACTTGGAAAATATTCAATATACTTAAATCGAAATTAAGTATATATTTCATTCTTTAAGGAAATCATTCACTTAAACATATTTATTTGGGCCAAAACGAATGTTGCGTAAAACATCGTTACGACAACCCAAAATCACTAGTATAGGGATTCGAATTTAAAATAGATATATAAATCCCAATACTATAAAAAACATTTCCTTTCGGAAATCATTTACTATAACAATAGTGCTATAGTCCATCATTTCCTTTTATTTCTCGAAAACGTCTATTTCAACAATGAATGTTGAAATCTATGGTTTCGAATCTCAACACATTTTAAAACATCGTTAGATCGTTTTAATTCAATTTAAAACATCACATTCAAAACAATTCCTTTAACATATTATTCACTATTCAAAAACGTGAATATACTACGTTAACAAATTTCATCACTTCTATTCATTTTGTTTCGAAGGATCATTCACAGTCAAAAATGTGAATATAACTTCATAAATAAGTTATAAAAATTAACTTATCAAAATAAGTCGTTTGCGAATTTATAAAACAACGTTTATAAATTCCTTTTCTATTTATCTTATAAAAACTTCTTTTTATAAATTCCTTTATTAACCTATTCCAGTTTATAACTCAATTATAAACTAAAAGTTCATATTATAAGTTAAATACTTATAAAACGATTATTTACAAAATCGTTCTTTTGAACTTCATAATTATAAATCTTATAACTTATAAGATTCAATTATTTATCCAAATCTATTCTTTCAATAACTTTATAAATTTTATAAACCTACTGCTTATAAAATTCCATTTATAACTTCACCGTTTATAACTCTATAAATTTCATTCGTTTATAAAATTCATTCACAATTCATTCTAACACTTATAAAAACTCGTTTTATAACTCAAATATTTTCATTTATAAATATCAATTTATAAATCCTTTATAAAATCAATTTATACTATTATTTTAAAACATCTTTAATCTCCTTTATAATTTCACCATTCTCTTGATTTATAAAATAATCAAATTTTTATAAATCCTATTTTTAAACTTTTTATAATGAATTCAAAAATCCAATTTAATTATTTTATAAAACATTAACCCGTATTTCTCAAAATCATAATTTTTATAACTTTAAAAATTATAACGTTTATTTATTTAAAATGGATCAATTCCAAAAATATTTTATAAACGTATACTTTCAAAAATCACTTAAAAAATCATTTTAAAATTCCAAAATTTGGTCCAATGATGCTACATACCAAATAGTCAATCACGACAACAACGACATCATATATCGATATGATAGTCCATCAAATATCAAAATATCTGAAATCAAATAAATACTGTTGAGGAATCCAGTTGGATCCCTCCAACCTGTTTTCCTGCATCCACAAACATTAGCACAATACCAATTTCGCTCCAGTACGAAATTATCGCGGTATATGCGATTTAAATATTATCCGCTTAATAGACGGCGCAATAGGGTCTCATCCGCTAAAAAATACGGGAAATCAACAACTGCAATATATACATATGCCAATATATATATACTGATATTATATATAATACCAATTTCACTATTTATGAAATATTCGCGGTATATGTTTTTAATAAATAACATCCGCTTACTAACGGCGTATAATGTCTATTTTAACAATCAATAGATAACAATCATCATTCAAACATACATTCAACAATTTTAAATCTAACTATGTAAAATAAAATCGAAACCGATTCGATTGAGTGAGAAGTTCTCACCTTGATTTATTTCGTTTTAGCGATTTATTTCGAATAAAATTAAACGCGCGTTTAATTTTACCCAAAATTCTCACTAACTCCAATCGACTCCAATCAAATCCCATTGCATAGTGCTCGTCCATACGATTCCAACGCAACTGGTTTCGCGCGTTTTCGACCTCGTATGAAAAAGTTATGAATTTTCAAAGTTTTACACGATTTAAACTAAAATTATTTTACAATTTCTTTTCTAATATTAAACCTTAGCAGATCTTGGCCCTTGATTTTCCACTATCTTCCATCAGGCCGCACGTCCCCAAGCTTCTCTCCCACGCACGAAAACAACTCCCCAGGTAATACACGCAACAAGCAACCCATAGTTCACGAACTAGGGCTTAAATTTTCACCATCAACACTCGACGATAAGTTGATCCTTCGATGCCGCAACGTTGCTCGTTGCTTCCACCACCCACGACCAGAGCATGGTGGCACTCGGCCCCACCTAGGCACGGGAAAACGTGCGTGTACTGTAGGTGCTCGTGGCCACTTCTAGCCCTCCACGTTGCTTCATTTTACATCACAACCGTTCAGATTGTAGCTCTCACTCCCCTCTCCAACTTTCATGTTGAAAGTTTTGGCTAAAACTGAATAGATGAAGAGAGATTAGAGGGAGAAGGTGACCAATTTTCGGCCATTGATTAACAAAGTGGCGGCTGGCTTAGTTTGACCTAGGGTTTTCTTTTTTTTTTATTTATTTGTGAATTCAATGGTCTATTTATAGAGAATAAACGAACATTATTCATCTCGGAAATTCCGAACTCCGATTTACGCGCCGAAACTGACATTCCTAGGGTTTATCCCACGTTCTGAACACAATGGAACAGGTTTTGAAAGGTAATTCGGACATCTGTGCGAGTTATGGCAATAAACGTTCGATTTAAATTAAACCGATTTAAACGATTATCTAGGCGTTTTAATTTGTACAGGACAAACGGTAAATCCAATTGATACGAAATTTGAAACCTTATAATAATATCACATTACGGATCCGATGAAACTGGTTTCGTCGAAATCCGAGACTTTTTGAAAAACGGCTATTTTAACTCGCCAAATTAAAATTAAAAATAATTCGATGCGTTTCGAGCTGCTACGATCAAACGATAGCTCCAATTGACACGAAATTTGAAATCCGGTAATAACTAACTATTACGGATCCAATGGAACTAGTTTCGTTCAATTCTGAGACTGTTCAAAAATTGACTATTTTCACTAGTCGATTAAATATTAAAATATTCAATTTTCACAAATAAACTTTTAATTCGATTTTAAAAGTTCTAAAATATCGTTCTAACTCCAATATGATAAAATAAAATTTTACAAATCATTTTCAATCATATTTAACCCAATTTTCAATTATTTCTGTATTTTCACATATTAAATTATTGATTTAATTATTCAATTAAATCCAATATTCGAAATAAAATTTATTCGACTTATAAATTTCACTTATTAATATTTAAAATTAATTAAATATTCAAATTTTAAATAATAAAATTTCTGGGTCGTTACAATCTTCCCCCCTTAAAAGAATTTCGTCCTCGAAATTATTAAGTAAGAAAAGTTACAGAATCTATTAAATTTCCAAAATTCATAGTTAAACTTCTTACAAAATCTTTACTAAGTTTTAAATCATACTTAGTTATCTTTTCAAAACAACTACTATTGTTTAACTTTCAATTCTAAAATCAAAGTTAAAGTTTTCAAAATTTTCCCATTTTCCCAAAAAAAATTTCTAACGCCTTAAATTTCCGAAAAAATTCGCCATAGTCTCCTTTGCGCGGCTCGATCCGAAAAAAAATGACAGTATATATATCACAAATATACATCTCATCAAGTAATGAGGCATCCCGAAGGGAAAAAGTATAAAAGTACGGTATGTAATCCGAGATATGTACCTTATAATTTATTAGCGAGCATATACGGCTAATATAGCGCGAAAGCGAGCTCCAAATGCGAAGCAACGCGATCCGCACCTACTAAACACTCAACAAACAACATGAGAACATGCATATATGAAAATAATCTCAATATACAACATATATCTCCATAACAACTATATATGTCACATAGCAAATGCAACTAAACAACAAATGCAATATATTCAAGTTGGTTCACTTCCAAATCAAATTCAATTTTATTTAAAATTCACTTAACTTCCAATTGAATTTCAATTACTTTAGCTTTCAATTTCATTAATACTTAATGAATTATATACAATCAACTAACAATCATATAACAACCAATGTATATCAATTGCAACCATATTCCTTTGCTTTCAATTGGTTTAATTAAATTGATTTTCTTTCAATTATTCAACTTTCCAATAACATTAGATTTTAATGAATTAACACTTACATTCACTATTCCATATCAACTAAATTCACATTCAATTGATTTACATTCCATTTAATTTCTAAAGTTGAATTTCATTTACATAACTTAAGTTCCCATTTATCACTTCACTTTATTATTTTACTTTGATACTAATATCAACTTCATTCAACATTTCTTAAGTTATACTTCCCTTTTACAAACATCACTTGGTTTTACATAACTTAAATTCCCACTTATAAATCAATTCAGCTTCCAATTCTAAAGTAAATTTCCATTTAACTTTAAATTCATTTTTATTTATAACTCATATTCATAAATATATCCATATAGTTTCACTTCTTATATATATAAGTTTATTTCACAATTGTAAATTACATTAATTATAATTCAATTCTTATAATTCTTTTCACTTATACAATTATTCTTCAATTTAGATTATTCAAACAACTAAACAATCAACTTATATACACTTTAATAATTCTGAAAAATTATTTTTTTATATATAAAATATAATCAAGGTAAAATTATTTCATTTACCCAATTTAAAATCAATATTGTGTCGAATTGTTCTGTACAAGTGTTTAGAGATCCCTATCAACAACGTTAATTACTCGTATTAACCAGAATCTATATACCACTCAACAAACCAATCATCACAATATAAAACAATTTTATATTCACTAACAAATACGCACTCAAATCTATTATTACACTCAAACTCATTCTAGAGTACTACTGACTCTATCTCTAATGAGCAATACCCAACAGAACCATGGTTGTCGCTAAACCATATGCTCTGATACCACATTGTCAGGACCCGATTCTTCGTCTTCCGAAAATTCAACATCGATACTCACTTTATCGACTGCCGAGCAATCGAACGACGGAAAACCGAACACTGAGGATTTAAGAAAAAGAAAAGAAAGAAGAAGAAGAGATAAGAAAGAAAATAGAGAGAAGAGAAAATAGAAAATAGAACAGAAAGGAAACAACAACAGAACAACATCAGAATCTCACAATTCGCAGCGGAACAACATATAATAATAAATGAATAATCTTTAAACAAAGAACTATATCAGTTATTGCATTACATCACATTTCATTACACCATATCATCAGAGTGTACAACAACAACAACAAATAGTGCAGCGGAAAAAGAAATACTATATACTAGTAATTACGCCATGCCATCCAGCTTGCCTCCAGCAACTCCAGAATATCCTGATAAACCTTAACTCTTGACTGCCCGTGTGGAAATTGGTGGGCACCCAGAGTTTAGGAAGGAAAACAATAAACTCCGAGTCAGTCATGTGACTGGTGTGGGAACTCAAAACAGTTTATTTATCTTTAAAATCAAAAATAGAGGAATATTTTTAAAGTCAATTCGCAATGCTTTTAAAAATGAGACTACCATAAGGCCTCCCGCACACACACACAATGCAAACGCAGAATCGGAGGAGATTTCTCCTTATGATAGTTAAGGATGCTTGATACGCATTTAAAAGAACATTTGATATTATTACTAGTGCATAGTGTAGAGAAAAATTCATTTCGAAAGTAGAATATAAATCTTAGCCAGCATACGACCATTATCGTATGCCTACTATAGCTAACTATGTTCAATAGCAGGTTACCGCCACATTCCATAGCAGGTTATACAACTAAAACCGTACAAGTCTCGTATTGTTTCTTTGGATTTCCAATGAATGATCAGGCCAAGGAACTTCCCATTGCCACATGAGAATGCCTCTGGATGGACATCCCCGAGAACCAAACCGGATCTCTACCAACACAAGGCCGGGTTACCCCTAACTGAGTAACAACTGACCGAATATGCCATCCCCCGGTCCTTTGGGACCTTTCAACCGAGCGCTCGCAATCAATTCACACAATCATAAAGTGTTTTCAACATGAGTAAGTATCTGGGCTCCATACCATGATACCACCCTTTTCCAGAAGGAAATGCACATATCCTAAAGGGCGCTACCCCTCATAACCTTGCTGCATCTTTCCTGTTTTGACCATTCCGGGGTGTGAGGCTCGACGAAGTCACGTCCACAAAACCATACTTTATACAAAAGCCATGCTTTGGGTCAACAAATGATCATAGAAATGATCACCAGGATAGACGATCAAACAAATGATCCTATCACAAATAATCAACACAATGATCATTTACAGCAACACTCAGCATGTCACATTACCAAATTGGGAATATATCGCTGATAACCTTCAACTACATAACCTCTGAGCTCGTACGTCTCAGAGAAGGGTGTTAAGCTAAAAGAATAAATTCTCCGCCACCAACAGAAATATATTTGAAAGAAATCTGCTTTATATCTCAACTTGTAATGTCAGACATACAATCCATACAAGTCTGTTCCGGGCTCGAACAAAACCGAAGGCACTTACAAAGAAGTCCTTGCAATCCGAATATTCACTAATCACGTTCGGATTTCCCATCACTTAGGGAATCTCTATACTAGGATCTACCCAGTGCAGAGACAATCGATAGGTCATCCTATCGCTTTCGCAAATACCCGGTCTTCAACACCGGTCATCAAATGCAATTCATAACGACGTATCACATATTCGGAATGGGTTATACGACCCCATGGTCCTTTCCCGGTTAACCCGAATAGTGAGCGCTTATTCAAAAATAAGTGTGGCATTCAAATTCAAACAAATCACATCTATTACCCATTCAAAGGGAAATATTGATAGTCGGTTATTGAACTATCAATGGATATGCACACATCACCAGTTTCCAAATAATTTTCCAAATTATTTATTTTCCAAAATATCTTTACAAGATATATTATTTTCAATACTTCAAAAATAAATCGATATTTATTTTTAAACAAGTTCCACTTCCTTTTATAAATTCCATAATGAATTTATATTTCACAATATCTATGCATATACGATTTCAATTACTCATTCCAATTTATCTTCAAAAAGATAAATTCTCAAAATATTCACTTTATATTGGAAAACATTTCCATACTTATTTATTCATAAGTAATTCACAAATTTTATTTATTTTCAACACTTGGAAAATATTCAATATACTTAAATCGAAATTAAGTATATATTTCATTCTTTAAGGAAATCATTCACTTAAACATATTTATTTGGGCCAAAACGAATGTTGCGTAAAACATCGTTACGACAACCCAAAATCACTAGTATAGGGATTCGAATTTAAAATAGATATATAAATCCCAATACTATACAAAACATTTCCTTTTGGAAATCATTTACTATAACAATAGTGCTATAGTCCATCATTTCCTTTTATTTCTCGAAAACGTCTATTTCAACAATGAATGTTGAAATCTATGGTTTCGAATCTCAACACATTTTAAAACATCGTTAGATCGTTTTAATTCAATTTAAAACATCACATTCAAAACAATTCCTTTAACATATTATTCACTATTCAAAAACGTGAATATACTACGTTAACAAATTTCATCACTTCTATTCATTTTGTTTCGAAGGATCATTCACAGTCAAAAATGTGAATATAACTTCATAAATAAGTTATAAAAATTAACTTATCAAAATAAGTCGTTTGCGAATTTATAAAACAACGTTTATAAATTCCTTTTCTATTTATCTTATAAAAACTTCTTTTTACAAATTCCTTTATTAACCTATTCCAGTTTATAACTCAATTATAAACTAAAAGTTCATATTATAAGTTAAATACTTATAAAACGATTATTTACAAAATCGTTCTTTTGAACTTCATAATTATAAATCTTATAACTTATAAGATTCAATTATTTATCCAAATCTATTCTTTCAATAACTTTATAAATTTTATAAACCTACTGCTTATAAAATTCCATTTATAACTTCACCGTTTATAACTCTATAAATTTCATTCGTTTATAAAATTCATTCACAATTCATTCTAACACTTATAAAAACTCGTTTTATAACTCAAATATTTTCATTTATAAATATCAATTTATAAATCCTTTATAAAATCAATTTATACTATTATTTTAAAACATCTTTAATCTCCTTTATAATTTCACCATTCTCTTGATTTATAAAATAATCAAATTTTTATAAATCCTATTTTTAAACTTTTTATAATGAATTCAAAAATCCAATTTAATTATTTTATAAAACATTAACCCGTATTTCTCAAAATCATAATTTTTATAACTTTAAAAATTATAACGTTTATTTATTTAAAATGGATCAATTCCAAAAATATTTTATAAACGTATACTTTCAAAAATCACTTAAAAAATCATTTTAAAATTCCAAAATTTGGTCCAATGATGCTACATACCAAATAGTCAATCACGACAACAACGACATCATATATCGATATGATAGTCCATCAAATATCAAAATATCTGAAATCAAATAAATACTGTTGAGGAATCCAGTTGGATCCCTCCAACCTGTTTTCCTGCATCCACAAACATTAGCACAATACCAATTTCGCTCCAGTACGAAATTATCGCGGTATATGCGATTTAAATATTATCCGCTTAATAGACGGCGCAATAGGGTCTCATCCGCTAAAAAATACGGGAAATCAACAACTGCAATATATACATATGCCAATATATATATACTGATATTATATATAATACCAATTTCACTATTTATGAAATATTCGCGGTATATGTTTTTAATAAATAACATCCGCTTACTAACGGCGTATAATGTCTATTTTAACAATCAATAGATAACAATCATCATTCAAACATACATTCAACAATTTTAAATCTAACTATGTAAAATAAAATCGAAACCGATTCGATTGAGTGAGAAGTTCTCACCTTGATTTATTTCGTTTTAGCGATTTATTTCGAATAAAATTAAACGCGCGTTTAATTTTACCCAAAATTCTCACTAACTCCAATCGACTCCAATCCAGTCCCATCGCATAGTGCTCGTCCATACGATTCCAACGCAACTGGTTTCGTGCGTTTTCGACCTCGTATGAAAAAGTTATGAATTTTCAAAGTTTTACACGATTTAAACTAAAATTATTTTACAATTTCTTTTCTAATATTAAACCTTAGCAGATCTTGGCCCTTGATTTTCCACTATCTTCCATCAGGCCGCACGTCCCCAAGCTTCTCTCCCACGCACGAAAACAACTCCCCAGGTAATACACGCAACAAGCAACCCATAGTTCACGAACTAGGGCTTAAATTTTCACCATCAACACTCGACGATAAGTTGATCCTTCGATGCCGCAACGTTGCTCGTTGCTTCCACCACCCACGACCAGAGCATGGTGGCACTCGGCCCCACCTAGGCACGGGAAAACGTGCGTGTACTGTAGGTGCTCGTGGCCACTTCTAGCCCTCCATGTTGCTTCATTTTACATCACAACCGTTCAGATTGTAGCTCTCACTCCCCTCTCCAACTTTCATGTTGAAAGTTTTGGCTAAAACTGAATAGATGAAGAGAGATTAGAGGGAGAAGGTGACCAATTTTCAGCCATTGATTAACAAAGTGGCGGCTGGCTTAGTTTGACCTAGGGTTTTCTTTTTTTTTATTTATTTGTGAATTCAATGGTCTATTTATAGAGAATAAACGAACACTATTCATCCCGGAAATTCCGAACTCCGATTTACGCGCCGAAACTGACGTTCCTAGGGTTTATCCCGCGTTCCGGACACAATGGAACAGGTTTTGAAAGGTAATTCGGACATCTGTGCGAGTTATGGCAATAAACGTTCGATTTAAATTAAACCGATTTAAACGATTATCTAGGCGTTTTAATTTGTACCGGACAAACAGTAAATCCAATTGATACGAAATTTGAAGCCTTACAATAATATCACATTACGGATCCGATGAAACTAGTTTCGTCAAAATCCGAGACTTTTTGAAAAACGGCTATTTTAACTCGCCAAATTAAAATTAAAAATAATTCGATGCATTTCGAGCTGCTACGATCAAACGATAGCTCCGATTGACACGAAATTTGAAATCCGGTGATAACTAACTATTACGGATCCAATGGAACTAGTTTCGTTCAATTCTGAGACTGTTCAAAAATTGACTATTTTCACTAGTCGATTAAATATTAAAATATTCAATTTTCACAAATAAACTTTTAATTCGATTTTAAAAGTTCTAAAATATCATTCTAACTCCAATATGATAAAATAAAATTTTACAAATCATTTTCAATCATATTTAACCCAATTTTCAATTATTTCTGTATTTTCACATATTAAATTATTGATTTAATTATTCAATTAAATCCAATATTCGAAATAAAATTTATTCGACTTATAAATTTCACTTATTAATATTTAAAATTAATTAAATATTCAAATTTTAAATAATAAAATTTCTGGGTCGTTACAAATCTACTATGGACCAGACACTAAAGCTCCCTACGTAGTAGACATCGGTGCCTACGGAAGGCACACGCTAAGCGCTTAGAACTCATAACGATTACTGAACATCCGAATGGAATTCGCATGCGTAACCACTACAATGCTCATGTTACCTATTGTTCCACCTATTAAGTCTTCTTACTACCTCACGCTCCAGCATAAACGTGCCCCTCATCTCACTTTAGGGTTATGTGAGACACCTCGTCTCACTTTAGGGTTATGTGAGACACCTCGTGTTACTTCAGGGTTATGTGAAACACCGTGTCCATAGAAATAATAGGGGAAATGCTATTGGTACTGGCCCATCATCCAAACAATATCTAGTTGGATCTCTTGTCCAAATCTCCATGATTTGTACTTCTACTTATTGACACTTACTGCCATTATTAACATAAGTGTGCCACTCATCTCACTTCAGGATTATGTGAGACACCTCATCTCACTTCAGGGTTATGTGAGACACCACATTTCACTTCAGGGTTGTTTGGAACATCGTGTCCATAAAAATAGGGGAATGTTATTTGGTATAGGTCCTACTTTAATTCCTTGCTTATTAACTTAGATAAATTATTTAAATAAGCCTTTACTTTTGTTCTTACTATCTGTGCTTATTAATTTATCCTGAGTCTTAAAATAAGCCTTACTCTGTTCTATTTCTTATTATGACCTATGTTATAATCATGCTTACTACTTAACCTAAGGTCTAAGTGTAAAATAAGCTCCTTTAATTTGATACTCTTTTTAGTTATTATTCTAAGTTATAACTAGGACAATTATCTTTAATTAGTCAAATTCTAACATTAATATCATAATTAGGCTCAATTTCATTCTTAATTCCATTTTTATTACAGTCTTTACAATTTACATCTTATCTTCCGTTATTTCAGTATTCTTATAATCTTAATCCATATTCGTGTTTGATCTATTCTAATCCATAAGCGAAGAAGAAGGAGAAATAAAAGAAAACTGAAAATAGAAGAAAATCCAAAGCGTAGGAAAAAGATGTAAATAACGCATAAATAATGGTAAATAAATTAAAATACCATGAATAAACGGTAAATAAATGGAAACACTATAATTAATAGAAATAAACTAAAATTAACTGAAAAGAATAGCTAAAAGAAATAGACTGAAAATAATTCTAAAAACTGTAAATAAACTACTAAAAGGATATTTCAAAAATCATGGTAAAACTACAATTATTGAAAACCCTATTATTTTAAATTACTTAAAGAAATCTAAAATAATTACAATCACTCACCTGAGACAAAACCTAGAATCCCTTTTTTTTACAGTAACCAAAATTCTCTAGAAATCTCCTCTAATTTGTACAATCTCCATCTTTTATTTGAATGTGTATATATAATTTTTTTATATAAATGAAGAGTGTAGGTAAATATTTTTGAGAGAGAGAAATGCAGGCTAGATTTTGATTTTAGAGTGATAACCTAGGTTAGTTTAGGTCCTATTTATAGTGTTTTAGGGGTGCTTTCAACTATAGATTAGAATCTCTAAAAACTTCTGCTGACTCATTGTTGTGTCAAATCTTACAATGCGTCTTGTCAGCGCCTTATCTTATTTTTAATTTGATTAATTACAACCTCTATAATATACAAACTATAAATAATGTTTTCGTTTCCTCAATTAATTTCTAATCTGTAACATTTTATTTCATACTTAAATTCCATGCATCTCTCTTTATTCGCATATTTCATTTCAGTTTTCGACATCCCATTTAATTTACATGTTTACGTCTGAAATAAATAAACAAACAACATGTCAATATCCTTCCACATTTACATCTAAAATAAGTAAATTAACATGTCAATATTTCTTCGTGTTTATATCTAAAATAAACTAATAAATAACTAGAAATTCTTAAGCCAGTATTGTGCATATTCGCATTTGAATTAATTGGATGAATAACATGTGAATTGTTATGTCGATATTCTATTTATGCAAACCGAAGTCATTAAATAACATGTGAACTGTTTATGTCTACATTTTTTCTCCATATTTACATCTGTTGTAATTAGATAAATAAAATATGCCCACAAACATGTATATATGTTGTGTATTAATTAATAACCTAATTCTTTACCTTTAAATTAAGCAATCAATTACATTAATCGATTGGTATTAATGTTTTTATGTTTAAAAATCGAACTGACCCTTATTCTTTACTAACAAAGAAATAACATACCTTATATTTTCTATAAGAAATGTAATCCTTCCATAATACACTCTTGCCTTTAATTTTCAAAATATAACGTTTATTTTATTAAATGCCTTCTTTTTATAAATATATGTTTACATTTTCTCTCATTTACAATAACCCATCTCATTTGAACATCATCATCTAAATTTATAAAAGTGGATGCCTTCATTTTAAATACAATGTTATACCTTTTTTCTCTTTTGTAACAAAACAAACTCCCTGTTTATAAAATCATACATATATTCAAAAATGAGAAGTTTATTTTATTTATCTTAAAACATGCATTTATTTTTATTTAAAGTGTTCATTCCATTTTGACACAAATGCAAGTTCTTATATTAAAATCAATCATTACAATTTAGTTCCTTTTTCCCTTTCTAATTGAAACTTTCAATAAATCTACTACCGATTAATTTCAATACTAATTTCAAACGAATTATAATTATAAACACTGTTTCTTTTCACTTATAATTGTTTATTAATTCCTCCTTAAATTTTGGGTAGTTACAAGGTGGGCCCGAGCCAAGTATTCGGATCGGTGGTGATCAAACTGAGTCGGATTGGCGATGATCCAAACTTATAGCTTATGTTTGAATCTTTTCTTCTGGGTCATAGGAGATCCAGTAATAACTCACTCAATACTTGACCAAATGATGCAAAAATTCAGATATGCAATATACATGAGTAGGAGAGCCTCCAAATCGGATCTTATGTGATGGGGCCCATTTTAGGTGGATATGACCTGATCCGTCAAACCGGCTCAATTTGGAGGAGATCCATCCATAACTCGCTCGATAGTTATCGAAATAAGACAAAACTTTGCAATTAGCTTATAGAGGATGCGTAGGACCTACACAATGAATCTTAAGTGGTAGGGCCTATCTTTGATAGGTCGGACCCGATTTGAATCACTTGGGCCGGTATCTACCCAAATGGGCTAATCCAAATGCCCTTATATTTGGTATGAGCCTTTTATGTCTTCTAAGTGCCCTCTCCAAATTTCAAGTCAATCCGAGTCAGTATGAGTTCTGTAGGTCCATTTTAAGTTACTCCGATCCAAAAGTGGGTTGATATTTGAATGGATCAAATGGGTCTTCACTTCTTGAACTGGACTGCTTGGAATGCTGCCAAACTTAATAAGTGAGCTTATTAGAGGCATTGAAGTGCAATGCAAGTGGTTAGAAGGAACCACGAGCTAACATTTCGGGTCGGTATCGATCCACTTAGATCAGATTGGTATCGATCTGAATAGTTAGCGTAATTTTAGGCTAAACTTCTTATGTTTCTTTGTCTAGTATTTTAAGGCCTTCGAGTCAAGTTTTGAGTAATTCTGACTTAGTATGAATGTGTTAACTCCTTTTGAATTTTGTTGGGTTAGAAACACAGTTAGCAGAATTTTAAATTGACTAGCATATTCATTAATGTATTGCCACAGCACTTTCCTTTGTTTTGCTGAGTTTGAACCATAAATAACATTACAGATTATGCTAAGTCCTGCAGCATTATAAAGATTGCAAGATATGTATTAGTCATCTTTATGCATAATAATGTGTGGCCAAACAGGGCAATCTTAGAGAACTAAAACCCTTCCTTTCTGATTAGAAGTATTATTTTATATAAATCACCCCAATTTATAAACTTACTTTCCAATGTTCTCTATAGATAATTTATGTTCAACTAAACCAATAAAAAAGTGTTTATTGTAGTTTAATAACTGAAGTAAGCTAAGTTTTATTGCATGGGGGTTTAGACCCCTGTATCCCATAGTAGGAATTCCATTAAGATGATTGAGAAGGGTTACCACTAATTTCAAGGGAAGTGGCGGCCCCTGTTCGGTTTTTTTCCTTTTAACCTTTCTTCCTCATTTGCGAGACTAAGTTATGCCATGTTGGGTTTTCAATGACATCTCGTGAGAGGGTAGCTTTGAATTCTAATAGGATTCTACAAATCTTGATTTCCTTGATGCTTTCAACCTGAGACTTTCAGGATTAGGATTTAGAGATTGATGGGTCAGGGATTTCAAATTAATATGTGTCCATTTGTAACTTGATATCATTAGAGTTAATTTTTGTGTGAGGTTCTATATTCAAATTTGTTGATGGAGTGGAAGCTGAGGTTGTATCATCAATAGTGTTATGTATACCTCGAACTGTGCATCTCCATTCTGACTGGTGGTACTTGTTGGATGTCATTATCTAAAATGAAAATGTCAGTATAATTTTCATTCACCTATTGTTGCACATTCTCTATTGATTGACGAATAAGCTTAACGAATTTAGTATTTTGGTTAGTTATCTCACTATTAGGAATATTATTTGCAAAAATATCCATCTGATTGCCAGTATTGCTATCAATGTCCATTTGAGCCGTTATAAGATTCGTATGTTGGACATTTTTTTGGCACTCGTACTTTTGTAAATTAACATGTGTTCTTAGAGCGCCCAAAACTTTGGCAATTATTGCATTTTGGTGGTTTACACTCGTACTCAACATCTTGCATAAATAGTCAATCAAATTTATTTAAAATAGAAATTTGATTGGGAAATGATAAGGAACTTGAAAATTCCACTAAAATGCGAGCGTATGCTATTTTGATGATTCCTTCAATACATTTATCCAATTTTATAGGATTTCCCAACACAGAAGCATATGACTATTCCCTTCTTCAGTCTAGTAGTCAAGTGGTAGATTTCGAAGACGAATCCTGTAACGCTTCGATTGTTCGTTGCCGAAAAACCGAATAGTTATGGGTTTTAAAAAAAAGAAAAGAAGAAGAAAGAAATAAGAAGGTGGAAAACAGAGAGAAAAGAAAGAGGGGAGAGAAAACAGTAGATAGAACATTTTAAAATAGAGGAAAAAGAGAATAGAGGAAAAAGAAAAATAGAAGAAAATAGGACGGAACAGAAAACAGAACAACATCAGAATCTCACAATTCGCAGCGGAACAACATATAATAATAAATGAATAATCTTTAAACAAAGAACTATATCAGTTATTACATTACATCACATTACATTACATCATATCATCAGAGTGTACAACAACAACAACGAACAGTGCAGCGGAAAAAGAAATACTATATACTAGTAATATGCCATGCCATCCAGCTTGCCTCCAGCAACTCCTGAATATCCAGAATATCCTGATAAATCTAACTCTTGACTGCCCGTGTGAAAATTGGTGGACACCCAGAGTTTAGGAAGGAAAACAATAAACTCCAAGTCAGTCATGTGACTGGTGTGAGAACTCAAAACAGTTTATTTAACTTTAAAATCAAAATAGAGGAATATTTTTAAATTCAATTCGCAATGCTTTTAAAAATGAGACTACCATAAGGCCTCCCGCACACACACACAATGCAAACGCAGAATCGGAGGAGATTTCTCCTTATGATAGCCAAAGATGCTTGATACGCATTTAAAAAGAACATTTGATATTATTACTAGTGTATAATGTAGGGAAAATCATTTCGAAAGTAGAATATAAATCTTAGCCAACATAGACATTTCGAACTATGCCTACTATAGCTACCATCCAAACAGTGGCGACCACCATAAGTGAATGGCAGGTTCTACAACTAATACCGTACAAGTTTCGTATTGGGAATTGGATTTCCAACAAATGGTCAGGCCAAGGAACTTCCCATTGCCACATGAGAATGCCTCTGGAAAGACATCCCCGAGAACCAAACCGGAACTCTGCCAACACAAGGCCGGGTTACCCCTAACCGGGTAACTACTGACACGAGCACGCCATTCCCCGATCGTAAATGACCTTTCTCACGGGATCCCGAAAACCAACAACCACAAAGTAATAAATTCGTAGTAACCACATATGTTAAATATCTGGGCTCCATACCATGATACCACCTCTATCCAGAAGGAAATGTACATACCCTAAAGGGTGCTACCCCTCATAACCTTGCCGCATCTTTCCTGTTTTGACCATTTCCGGGGTGTGAGGTTCGACGAAGTCACGTCCACAAAAACATACTTTATACGAAAGCCATGCTTTGGGTCAACAAATGATCAACACAATGATCACTAAGATAGACGATCAAATAAACGATCCTATCACAATAATCAACACAATGATCATTTCAGCATCACTCAGCATATCACATTACCAAATTGGGAATATATCGCTGATAACTTCAACTATATAACCTCTGAGCTCGTACGTCTCAGAGAAGGGTGTTAAGCTAAAAGAATAAATTCTCCGCCACCACAGAAATATATTTGAAAGAAATCGGCTTTACATCTCAACTTGTAATGTCAGACACACAATCCATACAAGTCTGTTCCGGGCTCGAACAGAACCGAAGGCACTTACAAAGAAGTCCTTGCAATCCGGATATTCACAATCCTGATCGGATTCACCATCACATATGGAGAACTCTATACCGGAGCAACTCGGTGCAGAGTAAATCGACAGGTCATCCTATCGCTCTCGCAAATAAAGGGTCTTCAACACCGATCTTCAATGCAATTATAACGACGTATCACATATTCGGAATGGGTTATACGACCCCATGGTCCTTTCCCGGTTAACCCGAATAGTGAGCGCTTATTCAAAAATAAGTGTGGCATTCACATTCAAACAAATCACATCAATTACCCATTCAAAGGGAAATATTGATAGTCGGTTATTGAACTATCAATGGATATGCACACATCACCATTTTCCAAATAATTTTCCAAATTATTTATTTTCCAAAATATCTTCACTAGATATATAATTTCATACTTCAAAAATAAATCAATATTTATTTTTTTAAACAACTTCCACTTCCTTTATAAATTCCTTAGTGAATTTATAATTCCAAAATATCAATGAATATTCGATTTCGATCATTCATTTCAATTTATCTTCAAAAAGATCAATTCTAAATATCACTTCATATTGGAAAACATTTCCATACTTATTAAATAAGTAATTCACGAATTTTATTTATTTTCAACACTTAGAAAATATTCAATATACTTCAATCAAAAATAAGTATATATTTCATTCTATTAAGGAAATCATTCTCTTCAATATATTTATTTGGGCCAAAACGAATGTTGCGTAAAACATCGTTACGACAACCCAAAATCACTAGTATAGGGATTCAAAATTAAAATAGATATATAAATCCCAATACTATACAAATCATTTCCTTTCGGAAATCATTTACTATAACAACAGTGTTATAGTCCACCATTTCCTTTTATTTCTCGAAACATCTATTTCAACAATAAGTGTTGAAATCTATGGTTTCGAATCTCAACACATTTTAAAACATCGTTAGATCGTTTTAATTCTATTTGAAATATCACATTCAAAACAATTTCTTTAACCTCTTATTCACTATTCAAAAACGTGAATATACTTCATTAACAATTTCATCCTTTTATTCAATTTAATTCAAAGGATTATTCACTATTCAAAAATGTGAATATAACTCCATTTATAGGTTTCAACAATTTACTTATCAAAATAAGTCATTTGCGAATTTATAAAACAACGTTTATAAATTCCATTTCTATTTATTTATAAAAACTTCCTTTTTATAAATTCTTTTATTAACCTATTCCAGTTTATAACTTAATTATAAACTAAAAGTTTATATTATAAGTTAAATACTTATAAAACGATTATTTTACAAAATCGTTCTTTTAAACTTCATAGTTATAAATCTTATAACTTATAAGATTCAATTATTCACCCAAATCTATTCCTCAATTAACTTCACCAATTCATAAATCTTACTATTTATAAATTTTATTTATAACTTCACTGTATAAAATTCTATAAATTCCATTCAATTATGAAATTCATTTTCACTTCACACTTATAAAAACTCGTTTTATAATGTCAACATTTCAATTTATAAATATCCATTTATAAATCTCTTAATATAAATCAATTTATATTATTCTTTAAAACGTCTTTAATCTCCTTTATTATTTCACCATTTTTGATTCATAAAATAATTAAATTTTATAAAATCCTATATTTAAACTTTTCACAAAAATTCTAAAATATCTCGATTAAACTATTTTATAAACTCAATAGCATCATATTCTCAAAAATCAGTTTTTAACTGTATTTCACAAAAATCATAATTTTTATAACATTAAAAATTATAACGTTTATTTATTTAAAATGGATCTAATTCCAAACATAAAGTATATTTTCAAAAATCACTTTATAAATCATTTTAAAATCCCAAAATTTGATCCAATGATGCCACACACCAAATAGTCAATCACGACGAACAACGATATCATATATCGATATGATAATCCATCAAATATCAAAATATCTGAAATCAAATAAATACTGTTGAGGAATCCAGTTGGATCCCTCCAACCTGTTTTCCTGCATCCACAAACATTAGCACAATACCAATTTCGCTCCAGTACGAAATTATCGCGGTATATGTTCTTATTAAATATTATCCGCTTAATAACGGCGTAATAGAGTCTCATCCGCTAAAAAATACGGGAAATAAACAACTGCAATATATACATATGCCAATATATATATATTGCTATTATATATAATACCAATTTCACTGTTTATGAAATATTCGCGGTATATGTTTTTATTAAATAACATCCGCTTACTAACGGCGCATAATGTCTATTTTAACAATCAATAGATATCAATCAACATTCAAACATGCATTCAAATATTTTAAATCTAACTATTTAAAATAAAATCGAAACTAATTCGATTGAGTGAGAAATTCTCACCTTGATTTTATTTCCGTTTTAGCGATTTATTTCGAATAAAATTAAACGGACGTTTAATTTTACCCAAAATTCTCACTAACTCCAAACGACCCCAAACCAACTCCATCGCGTAGTGCTCGTCCATACGATTCCAACGCAACTGGTTTCGCGCGTTTTCGACCTCGTATGAAAAAGTTATGAATTATTGAAGTTTGTACACGATTTATATACACAAATTTATAACTAACTTTAATAATTTAAACCCACATCACATATGGACCGTTAGATTTTGCCTCCACCAGATCCTAGCCGTGCACATGATCTTCCTCTCCCTCACGCATCTCCTTCCAGGTTATCAACGTGAGCATGAACCCATGACTTAGAAACTAGGGTTTGATCTTGCTCCTCCATTTCTCAACGATACTTCATCAAACTACTTGCAATAGGAAGCTCTCGACCAAGGCTATGCTCGGCCAGAACAGTGGTGAACTCAGCCACCTGATGAGCCTCGAAAGGCGTGCGCAGGCCCTAACTGTCGGCCCCCCATTTCTCCCCCTCCGATGCTCCAAACACGATCAACTCCGTATGGATCTGAAGCCCTCTCCATCCTCTACAACCTTGTAGTTAAACACTTCGCCTAATTGTCGATGGATTGTGAGTGATTGAGGAATGAAATTGGGACAATTCTGGTCGTTCAGGGGGGGTGGCGGCTGTGCTTATGAAATTAGGGTTTGGAATGATTTTTTATCAAATTATGAAGAGAGTGGTGCTATTTATAGAGTTTCGTTCGACACTATTCATCCGGAAATTCCGAACTCCGATTTACGCGCCGAAACTGACGTACCTAGGGTTTATCCCGCGTTCCGGACACAATGGAACAGGTTTCGGAAGCTAATTCGGAAGTATGTGCGAGTTATGGCTATAAACGCTCAATTTGAATTAAACCGATTTAAGCGATTTTCTAGGCGTTTTAATTTGTACCGGACAAACGGTAAATCCAATTGACTTGAAATTTGAAACCTTACAATAATATCACATTACGGATCCGATGAAACTGGTTTCGTCGAAATCCGAGACTTTTTGAAAAATGGCTATTTTCACTCGTCAAATTTAAATTAAAAATAAATCGATGCGTTTCGAGCTGCCACGATCAAACGATAACTCCGATTGACACGAAAATTGAAATCCAGTAATAACTAACTATTACGGATCCAATGGAACTAGTTTCGTTCAATTCTGAGACTGTTCAAAAATTGGCTATTTTCACTAGTCGATTTTAATATTAAAATATTCAATTTTCACAAATTAACTTTTAATTCGATTTTAAAAGTTCTAAAATATCGTTCTAACTTCAATATGATAAAATAAAATTTTACAAATCATTTTCAATCATATTTAACTATATTTTCAATTATTTCCATAATTTAACGTATTAAATTATTGATTTGATAATCCAATTAAATTCAATAATTCAAATAAAAATTTATTTGACTTATAAATTCACTTATTAATATTTAAAATTAATTAAATATTCATATTTTAATTTCTAAAAATTCTGGGTCGTTACAATCTTCCCCACTTAAAAGAATTTCGTCCTCGAAATTAACAAGTAAGAAAAGTACAGAATTTATTAACTTTCTAAAATTCATAATTAAACTTCTTACAATACTTTACTAAGTTTTCCAAATCATACTTAGTTATCTTTTCAAAAACAACTACTATTGTTTAACTTTCAATTCCAAAATCAAAGTTAGTTTTCAAAATTTTCCAATTTTCTCAAAAAAAATTTCTAACGCCTTAAATTTCCGGAAAAATTCGCCAGTCTCCTTTGCGCGGCTCGATCCGAAAAAAAATGACAGTATATATATCACGAATATACATCTCATCAAGTAATGAGGCATCCCGCAGGGAAAAAAGTGTAAAAGTACGGTATGTAATCCGAGATATGTACCTTATATTTTATTAGCAAGCATATACGGCTAATATAGCGCAAAAGCGAGCTCCAAATGCGAAGCAAACGCGATCCGCACCTACTAATTACTCAACAAACAACATGAGAATCATGCATATATGTACATAGTATCAATATACATCATGTAGCAACATAATAACTATATATGTCAACATATCAAATGCATTCAATAGCAATATATATTCAACCATCAACCAACTATCATCCAACAAATTCATAACCAATATATATTCATTCATATTCTCATTAATATTCAATGAATTGGTTTTCAATTTAACCACATTTGATTCATATACAGTGGATGTTCTTACTAACATTCATTTTCATTCAATTTTAATTAGTTTGCATTCACTAATTCACAAGTTGGTTCACTTCCAAATCAAATTCAATTCCATTCAAATTTTATTTGCTTCTAATTTGAATTCAATTTACATAGCTTTAAATTTTATTAACACTTAATGAATTTTATACAATCAGCTAACAATCATATAACAATCAATGTATATTAATTACAACCAAATTCCTTTGCTTACAATTGGTTTAATTTAATTGATTTTCATTCAATTATTCAACTTTCTAATAACATTAGATTTTAATGAATTAACACTTATATTCATTATTTCATTTCAACTTATTCACATTTAATTGATTAATATTCAATCCATTCATTCAATTCAATTACAAAATCGAATTTCATTTACATAACTTAATTCCCACTTGTAAATAAATTCAGATTTCAATTCTAAAGTAAATTTCCATTTAATCTTTAAATTCACTTTTATTTACAACTCATATTCATAAATATATTCATATAGTTTCACTTCTTATATATATAAGTTTATTTCACAATTGTAGATCACTTTAATTATAATTCAATTCTTTATAATTCATTACTTATACAATTTATTCTTCAATTTAGATTATTCAAACATCTAAACAATCAACTTATTTTCACTTTAATAATTCTGAAAAATTATTCCTTTATATATAAAATATATAGTCAAGGTAAAATTATTTCATTTACCCAATTTAAAAATCAATACTGTGTCGAATTGTTTTATACAAGTGTTTAGAGATCCCTATCAACAACGTTAATTACTCGTATTAACCAGAATCTATATACCACTCAACAAACCAATCATCACAATATAAAACAATTTTATATTCATTAACAAATACGCTCTCATAGCTATTATTACACTCAAACTCAATCTAGAGTACTGCTGACTCTATCTCTAATGAGTAATACCCAACAGAACCATGGTTGTCGCTTAACCATAAGCTCTGATACCAAATGTAACGCTTCGATTTTTCGTTACCGAAAAACCGAATAGTTATGGGTTTTAAAAAAAAAGAAAAGAAGAAGAAAGAAATAAGAAGGTGGAAAACAGAGAGAAAAGAAAGAGGGGAGAGAAAACAGTAGATAGAACATTTTAAAATAGAGGAAAAAGAGAATAGAGGAAAAATAAAAACAGAAGAAAATAGGACGGAACAGAAAACAGAACAACATCAGAATCTCACAATTCGCAGCGGAACAACATATAATAATAAATGAATAATCTTTAAACAAAGAACTATATCAGTTATTACATTACATCACATTACATTACATCATATCATCAGAGTGTACAACAACAACAACAAACAGTGCAGCGGAAAAAGAAATACTATATACTAGTAATATGCCATGCCATCCAGCTTGCCTCCAGCAACTCCTGAATATCCAGAATATCCTGGTAAATCTAACTCTTGACTGCCCGTGTGAAAATTGGTGGACACCCAGAGTTTAGGAAGGAAAACAATAAACTCCAAGTCAGTCATGTGACTGGTGTGAGAACTCAAAACAGTTTATTTAACTTTAAAATCAAAATAGAGGAATATTTTTAAATTCAATTCGCAATGCTTTTAAAAATGAGACTACCATAAGGCCTCCCGCACACACACACAATGCAAACGCAGAATCGGAGGAGATTTCTCCTTATGATAGCCAAAGATGCTTGATACGCATTTAAAAAGAACATTTGATATTATTACTAGTGTATAGTGTAGGGAAAACCATTTCGAAAGTAGAATATAAATCTTAGCCAACATAGACATTTCGAACTATGCCTACTATAGCTACCATCCAAACAGTGGCGACCACCATAAGTGAATGGCAGGTTCTACAACTAATACCATACAAGTTTCGTATTGGGAATTGGATTTCCAACAAATGGTCAGGCCAAGGAACTTCCCATTGCCACATGAGAATGCCTCTGGAAAGACATCCCCGAGAACCAAACCGGAACTCTGCCAACACAAGGCCGGGTTACCCCTAACTGGGTAACTACTGACACGAGCACGCCATTCCCCGATCGTAAACGACCTTTCTCACGGGATCCCGAAAACCAACAACCACAAAGTAATAAATTCGTAGTAACCACATAGGTTAAATATCTGGGCTCCATACCATGATACCACCTCTATCCAGAAGGAAATGTACATACCCTAAAGGGTGCTACCCCTCATAACCTTGCCGCATCTTTCCTGTTTTGACCATTTCCGGGGTGTGAGGTTCGACGAAGTCACGTCCACAAAAACATACTTTATACGAAAGCCATGCTTTGGGTCAACAAATGATCAACACAATGATCACTAAGATAGACGATCAAATAAACGATCCTATCACAATAATCAACACAATGATCATTTCAGCATCACTCAGCATATCACATTACCAAATTGGGAATATATCGCTGATAACTTCAACTATATAACCTCTGAGCTCGTACGTCTCAGAGAAGGGTGTTAAGCTAAAAGAATAAATTCTCCGCCACCACAGAAATATATTTGAAAGAAATCGGCTTTACATCTCAACTTGTAATGTCAGACACACAATCCATACAAGTCTGTTCCGGGCTCGAACAGAACCGAAGGCACTTACAAAGAAGTCCTTGCAATCCGGATATTCACAATCCTGATCGGATTCACCATCACATATGGAGAACTCTATACCGGAGCAACTCGGTGCAGAGTAAATCGACAGGTCATCCTATCGCTCTCGCAAATACCGGGTCTTCAACACCGATCTTCAATGCAATTATAACGACGTATCACATATTCGGAATGGGTTATACGACCCCATGGTCCTTTCCCGGTTAACCCGAATAGTGAGCGCTTATTCAAAAATAAGTGTGGCATTCACATTCAAACAAATCACATCAATTACCCATTCAAAGGGAAATATTGATAGTCGGTTATTGAACTATCAATGGATATGCACACATCACCAGTTTCCAAATAATTTTCCAAATTATTTATTTTCCAAAATATCTTCACTAGATATATAATTTCATACTTCAAAAATAAATCAATATTTATTTTTTTAAACAACTTCCACTTCCTTTATAAATTCCTTAGTGAATTTATAATTCCAAAATATCAATGAATATTCGATTTCGATCATTCATTTCAATTTATCTTCAAAAAGATCAATTCTAAATATCACTTCATATTGGAAAACATTTCCATACTTATTAAATAAGTAATTCACGAATTTTATTTATTTTCAACACTTAGAAAATATTCAATATACTTCAATCAAAAATAAGTATATATTTCATTCTATTAAGGAAATCATTCTCTTCAATATATTTATTTGGGCCAAAACGAATGTTGCGTAAAACATCGTTACGACAACCCAAAATCACTAGTATAGGGATTCGAAATTAAAATAGATATATAAATCCCAATACTATACAAATCATTTCCTTTCGGAAATCATTTACTATAACAACAGTGTTATAGTCCACCATTTCCTTTTATTTCTCGAAACATCTATTTCAACAATAAGTGTTGAAATCTATGGTTTCGAATCTCGACACATTTTAAAACATCGTTAGATCGTTTTAATTCTATTTGAAATATCACATTCAAAACAATTTCTTTAACCTCTTATTCACTATTCAAAAACGTGAATATACTTCATTAACAATTTCATCCTTTTATTCAATTTAATTCAAAGGATTATTCACTATTCAAAAATGTGAATATAACTCCATTTATAGGTTTCAACAATTTACTTATCAAAATAAGTCATTTGCGAATTTATAAAACAACGTTTATAAATTCCATTTCTATTTATTTATAAAAACTTCCTTTTTATAAATTCTTTTATTAACCTATTCCAGTTTATAACTTAATTATAAACTAAAAGTTTATATTATAAGTTAAATACTTATAAAACGATTATTTTACAAAATCGTTCTTTTAAACTTCATAGTTATAAATCTTATAACTTATAAGATTCAATTATTCACCCAAATCTATTCCTCAATTAACTTCACCAATTCATAAATCTTATTATTTATAAATTTTATTTATAACTTCACCGTATAAAATTCTATAAATTCCATTCAATTATGAAATTCATTTTCACTTCATTTAAACACTTATAAAAACTCGTTTTATAATGTCAACATTTCAATTTATAAATATCCATTTATAAATCTCTTAATATAAATCAATTTATATTATTCTTTAAAACGTCTTTAATCTCCTTTATTATTTCACCATTTTTGATTCATAAAATAATTAAATTTTATAAAATCCTATATTTAAACTTTTCACAAAAATTCTAAAATATCTCGATTAAACTATTTTATAAACTCAATAGCATCATATTCTCAAAAATCAGTTTTTAACTGTATTTCACAAAAATCATAATTTTTATAACATTAAAAATTATAACGTTTATTTATTTAAAATGGATCTAATTCCAAACATAAAGTATATTTTCAAAAATCACTTTATAAATCATTTTAAAATCCCAAAATTTGATCCAATGATGCCACACACCAAATAGTCAATCACGACGAACAACGATATCATATATCGATATGATAATCCATCAAATATCAAAATATCTGAAATCAAATAAATACTGTTGAGGAATCCAGTTGGATCCCTCCAACCTGTTTTCCTGCATCCACAAACATTAGCACAATACCAATTTCGCTCCAGTACGAAATTATCGCGGTATATGTTCTTATTAAATATTATCCGCTTAATAACGGCGTAATAGGGTCTCATCCGCTAAAAAATACGGAAAATCAACAACTGCAATATATACATATGCCAATATATATATATTGCTATTATATATAATACCAGTTTCACTGTTTATGAAATATTCGCGGTATATGTTTTTATTAAATAACATCCGCTTACTAACGGCGCATAATGTCTATTTTAACAATCAATAGATATCAATCAACATTCAAACATGCATTCAAATATTTTAAATCTAACTATTTAAAATAAAATCGAAACTAATTCGATTGAGTGAGAAATTCTCACCTTGATTTTATTTCCGTTTTAGCGATTTATTTCGAATAAAATTAAACGGACGTTTAATTTTACCCAAAATTCTCACTAACTCCAAACGACCCCAAACCAACTCCAACGCGTATGCTCGTCCATACGATTCCAACGCAACTGGTTTCGCGCGTTTTCGACCTCGTATGAAAAAGTTATGAATTATTGAAGTTTGTACACGATTTATATACACAAATTTATAACTTACTTTAATAATTTAAACCCACATCACATATGGACCGTTAGATTTTGCCTCCATCAGATCCTAGCCGTGCGCATGATCTTCCTCTCCCTCACGCATCTCCTTCCAGGTTATCAACGTGAGCATGAACCCATGACTTAGAAACTAGGGTTTGATCTTGCTCCTCCATTTCTCAACGATACTTCATCAAACTACTTGCAATAGGAAGCTCTCGACCAAGGCTATGCTCGGCCAGAACAGTGGTGAACTCGGCCACCTGATGAGCCTCGAAAGGCGTGCGCAGGCCCTAACTGTCGGCCCCCCATTTCTCCCCCTCCGATGCTCCAAACACGATCAACTCCGTATGGATCTGAAGCCCTCTCCATCCTCTACAACCTTGCAGTTGAACACTTCGCCTAATTGTCGATGGATTGCGAGTGATTGAGGAATGAAATTGGGACAATTCTGGCCGTTCAGGGGGGGGTGGCGGCTGTGCTTATGAAATTAGGGTTTGGAATGATTTTTTATCAAATTATGAAGAGAGTGGTGCTATTTATAGAGTTTCGTTCGACACTATTCATCCGGAAATTCCGAACTCCGATTTACGCGCCGAAACTGACGTACCTAGGGTTTATCCCACGTTCCGGACACAATGGAATAGGTTTCGGAAGCTAATTCGGAAGTATGTGCGAGTTATGGCTATAAACGCTCAATTTGAATTAAACCGATTTAAGCGATTTTCTAGGCGTTTTAATTTGTACCGGACAAACGGTAAATCCAATTGACTTGAAATTTGAAACCTTATAATAATATCACATTACGGATCCGATGAAACTGGTTTCGTCGAAATCCGAGACTTTTTGAAAAATGGTTATTTTCACTCGTCAAATTTAAATTAAAAATAAATCGATGCGTTTCGAGCTGCCACGATCAAACGATAACTCTGATTGACACGAAAATTGAAATCCAGTAATAACTAACTATTACGGATCCAATGGAACTGGTTTCGTTCAATTCTGAGACTGTTCAAAAATTGGCTATTTTCACTAGTCGATTTTAATATTAAAATATTCAATTTTCACAAATTAACTTTTAATTCGATTTTAAAAGTTCTAAAATATCGTTCTAACTTCAATATGATAAAATAAAATTTTACAAATCATTTTCAATCATATTTAACTATATTTTCAATTATTTCCATAATTTAACGTATTAAATTATTGATTTAATAATCCAATTAAATTCAATAATTCAAATAAAAATTTATTTGACTTATAAATTCACTTATTAATATTTAAAATTAATTAAATATTCATATTTTAATTTCTAAAAATTCTAGGTCGTTACAAATCCAAATCTGGATTAAGTGTAAAATTTCTTCATTTAGCTGCATCCTTGGTGTCCATCTTTTCATCATCATAATTTCCTATCATAGAAGTATGAACCACCTTCTAATAAACCATCACAGTCTTCTTGTTAAATTCGATAATATAGAAACCGTTTTCTTTAGAGTATGTGGTAAAATTTCGGAGGGTTTCCAAACTCTATGAATATAAGCTTTGAAAAACAGGTAGTAGGTTTTTGAACCGACCATGTACATAATAATAGCATTGTCCCAATATTTTCTACTAGCGTTAACAACATCCATATTTAACTTGGCACAATGAAGTGAGTTAAATTCATGTGGTTTTTTTATTACCCTTAACCACATCGATCCACATACAACTTGTAGGCAGCTAATTGCTATTTGAATTATTATAGAGAGGAATCTTAGGTCTGAAATACGAGCTAGGCAATTGATTTATCGAGGACTTATAGGCAGGGGATGTAAAGCCTGGATGGGCTTTGGGACAGGAAAAGGTTGGGTTGAAAGGAGATTGGCGGTGCCACTTCTTGGGTTTGACAATGACGAAATGATCATCCTCGACGATGGGTATTGAAGGTTGAAGAGGGGGAGTGCACGGTCTGACGAGGTGATGTCAGGATGCAGATCTGGAGATGGGGTGGGTTAGCATTATTAATTTGTTAAACACAATACGCAATAAAAATTTACATAGTTAGGAGATGGTATGTGGTCATGTGGTGATAGTGTTTTGGTAATTTTTCACTATATTGATACAAAAAAAGTAATTTAATTATTGTTTTACCATATGGTATTGAGATTATTACCAACTCCTATATTTGAAAGAATTTAATTTTGTTTTCGGTTTTAAACTTTCATCCATACCATATTCTTAGTACAATTATATTCAATATTTTCTCCTGAATAAATTATTATGTCTTGGTATCTTATCAATTTGACATATGAAAATACTTGATTCATGATCTAAGCATCCATAATATTATAATTGATTTTGACATTTCCTCTTTTATTATTGACTAAGGTTTCCAAGTGGTGACGAATTATAAGGCACTCATTTAGAATCTGCAAAGGAACATATGGAGTAACTAAGATAAATGATATATGGATAAATTAATCAAAAATATAAATATCAAGGATTTCATTGCAGGGGCGATCATTGTAATTTTGAGTTTGGAAAGCAACTAACCACTAACTTGTAACTTTGAGTTTGAAAAGCAATTAACCACTAACTTGAAATTTTGAGTTTGAAAAGCAACTAACCACTAACCTATTATCTATGGAACTGGCTTGATGTTTGGCCAAATAGATGTCAAAATACTCTGGTGATAACTATGTTTATCTTCTCTCTAAAGAAAAATAATGAATGATATTCTTAACATTGAAGGTGTAAAGGGGGAATAAGAAGAACAACATGATCATGAATCCACATAGGAATAAAGAAGGGTTCTATTATTTACCTAGGCCTAGAATTAGTATAAGAAAAGAACCTCTAAAGCAATAGGATAAAAAATATGTAAAAAAATATAATAATAAAATAAGGAAAGAAGCTACATTATTTTGTTTCATTCATATCAGTATAGGTTTGTCTTATTACTTTTAAAAAATATAATTTGTCATCTTATATTATTAGAATCATGCAAGTCTATCTTAGTTTCCACCAAGTCTTCAACTTTCATACACTCCCTCCATATAAACAAGGGTCTAAAAATATGAAACTGAGTTAAATCAAACACTATCAAATTGTATTATATAATTAGTACATACCTGTGCAGTTAAAGCGCTCGGGAGATTCAATGCGGTGGAGGTGCAAAAAGTCATAGCGGAGATACAGCGAGGATATAGCAGGATATAGTGGATGAATCTAAAATAGCATATAAAACTTATACTTAATGTTTTTACAAATATAGAAATGGTAATTAAATGAAAAATTAACATTCAATTGAATTACAATCAATACAAAAATAGTTTAAATAAAAACATGTGCGAATATACTGTAAATAAATGTAAAACTGTTATATAACATAATTGAATTTAGTAGAATATTAGAGTATTTTCATTTCCGAAAATATATTAAAAATTCAATCAAATAAATTAATTTCATAATTTTTACAATGTATAAATATCATTTTTAAATTCATTTATTTTAAGAAGATATAGCGGAAATAGCGGAATATAGCGGGAATAACGGGATATAGCGGAAATAGCGGAGCTTAAAGCGGAAATGCTACATTTGGGGCTATATGGAAAAATCATAGCGGTAGAAATCCGCTATGAGATGTAGCAGAGTTATAGCGGGGTAATAGCGGGGCATTAACTTCACAGGTACATACTTCTTAACTCGTATATTTTGAATAAATATATATCAAGTTGGATTGTATAATTCTTTAGAATTATTAAATAATTAGATGTAAACTTATAGAGAATATACATTAGCCAACTTATAATTATCATGATTTTTACATGTAACATACTAAACAGTATCGAACTTTTAACTCATGCGACGCACGAGCTTACTACTTGCATGCACGCACGCACATGCATGCATATATATATATATATATATATATATATATATATATATATATATATATATATATATATATATAATTGCAGATCCTACAATAATATTTTTAAAGCCAAACAATTAATTTATAAAAATATAATATATTAATAGTTTTTTTACTTTATTGACTAAATATTCAAATTAATTTTTGAATTTTCTTTTATTAAATTGTGGCAGGAATAATTAAAGCATAGACAAGCGTAGATATGAAGAAGATTGATACATATATATAATTGAATAAATAAAATAAGGAATTACCTTCTCCTTGCGATTATGTTGATTGTCGAACATGTCGATTATCTAGTTCTCTCCTCTATCTCCTTGCCTACAGGTTTCAATGCCATCACCTTGGCCTCACTAATGTCAGCAAGAGATTGTGATTTGTGTTGGTTGAGTGTGTTCAAAATGAGAACGGAGGCTATCTATTTATAAACCTCTAGATATCAAATATCTCCCTCATTTTCCTCAAAACCAAGGAGACTAGGTCCCCATTGCCCCATTCATTGATTGCCGACCCCTATTGACCCCACACTTAGTCAAAATGCACAATTAACTCTATTAAATCTTTTTATTTATTTAGGCTCATTTTTCAATGGACCTATCATAGAACTATTATACATTGTTCCAATAGATTTTAAGCTTCGAACAAATAATTAAAAAGCCATAAAAATTTAATACATCATTTTTATTAATTGATTATTAATCTATAACATTATAAATTTATTTATAATGGTCGAATTCGAAATTAACCAACAACATGGTTGTGTTACTCTCTAGTTTGAACATTATCCAAAATCGATATTTAAACAGTTTAAATACTAAAGCATGTACGGACTTTGCTAAACTATAGTATCAGGCATAATTTCAATACTTACAGATCATTTTGGAAAAAATCTAATTTCCAATCTATAATAAGCCATCTAGTAATGACATTTTGTGCACTTATTCTTTTCATCATTACTATATCACTTAGATATCCATAGTTTGGTCTAAAATCGAAAACTATACTAGCATTTATATTATTTCCGTAGACCACTCTAAAGTCCTTGATTCAATCCGATAATATTTATCAATTAACCAATTTACTCTGTCCAAGGATTTTGACTTTTGAGTTAATTATCAATTATGGTGATACCAACCATCTATAACGAAGTAGACAAAACCTCTCCTAGGTAGTATCTCTCTTCAAGTAATTCAACATATACCCAACTATGGTTATAACATGATCGAGATGTTATATGATTAACTATAATCAAAGTATAGCCTACTTACTCAAGATAAACTGTACCCTCATGTTTGAAGACTTTTATGTTGGATTAGGTGCATTGAAAGCGGGGTTATAAGGGTGCCTTTTACTAAATTGCATAAGGTCATTTTGTGTTTACATAAATAAAATTTAATTCATGCCAAATCAAATTTTGTATTTAATTAATTATTATTTTTGAATAATATATTATTTAGTTTAATTTTCTTAAAATACTTATTTGTTGTTCATATTCAAAATAATATTTATTAAAAATTTATTTAAAATTAATTAATTTATATTAATTTTACATTTAATGTTTTGTGATATTCATATTCACAATATGAACATCACAATAATGTAAATATAAGAATTATACTAAGTGTAAAAATGGGAAAATTGACTGTGAAGGTCAATAAAATGTCAATGTGATAATTATATTATTGGATCAGGTGCACTGATGACCGTGGTAAAAGGGTGAATTTAGAAATTTTTACATTTTATTATACAACATATGATCTTTATTTTATGTTTGTGTAAATAAAATTTTATTTATAATAAATCACACTTAGTAGTATTAAAAACATAACAATGGACAACCACAATGACGAAAAACCATCTGGTGGTTAGGGGATTTTTCTGGTCGGATCTCATTTATTCCTTATTCTTTCTAATAAATCCTCTCTATTTTCTTCGGTTCTCTATTTTTCCGATCTCATCAATGAATAATGGCAAGGGGAAGGGTCAGATGGTGGATGGTAGGGTAGTCGTAGGCAAACCCAGCTGTGTGTGATAGAGTTAAAGGTATGTCCTTTGGGCAATTATTTAATTTGTTAAATATATCTTACTCCATAACCAATCTTGTTCGTTATTTTCTTTCTATCGTATACTTGATATAACGTGTTATATTAATTTAATTAAAAGTACATTTAATAGAAAATCCATAAATGATATGTTTTGTGATAGTAGTTACAAAGTGTTACAACCATGGGTAATTTATCATAATAAAAATAAATATACCATTAAATATTCATAGTCAAGATGTATCTAGACTGGATATCGCTACGTCCATTGAGATTAGAGTACGTGCGCTCTCTAAATGTTAGGCAATGTATTACTCATGGTTGTTGGGCACACCAAGGGGTTACGTACTGAAAGTTATCAGATAATTATGGAATGGCTCGCTCGATAGTTTTATGTTGGTTAATATAACTAAGGTCAAATAGAAAATATTGATGTGACTAATTTACACAGTTCTCTCGACTTGAGAATACTGCTGATCTTCAATATGAGAGCTCTATTATAGTCAAATCATGGCACGATGTCCATCCGACGACTAAAGTTGAGTCGAGTGGAACTATTGAAAGCGAAACACTATTCAAGTGAGGATTCACCTCCTTAGTTATATGGGGTTAGTATCATGGTCAACTCAAGTCAACTCAAGGTCAAAGTCTCTAGCCAGAGCAGCTCGGTTTATAATAATTGTTATTATTGAACCAGGAACTTTGTGTTTAGACTATAGAATTAAATGTGGACGATATTGGAATTTTGACCATTACCAAATTTCATAAGTCCAAAGTGATATAGCTTTGATGAAGAGAATTGGTGTAAATAAAAGTCACAAATGGGTAACGCTTAATAAAGTAAAATTGGATTTGACCAAAATAAAGCAAGCGATAAATTTTGCTAAAATGTTACACCACCTGCTAAGTGACATGTGAAAATTAATATTCGAATAGTTTGACATTAATTGCTGAATAAATTTACATTTGACAAGTCACACAACAAAAAACGATGAATTCTCCTTTGACCAAATAATTTTATTAATTTACAATTGTTACAAATTAATTAAATAAAATAATATCTATGAAATATTATTTATAAATTTTACTTTGATTTGATAAATGAATATTAACTATATCTAGGAATGTTATAAAAACATTAATCGATATACGATGTCGATAAGCGTTTTAAATTAGATTTAAAATGAAAAATATTCATTCAGGCTCAAATGGCTTTATGGTCCATCATATGGGCTAGTTGGATTGCCTGCAACATAGAGTGTAAGGACGGTAGGATATGGGTTAGAGGGCTTAAAAATGGATGTCCAAGTTTAAAGGAGATAGAGTAAAAGATGATATCCTAAATTCTCTCCCTTCTTACCTCTATTTAAGCATCCCCTTCTCTATTTGATTGAGAAAATTTGAAGCCTCCATCCGTATTCTTTGTTGGTAGAAAATCCCCTCTCTATCATATCCTTTTATCAAGCCCAAATCAAGTCAATTCAATTGTTATTCGATAGCCGATGGTCGACGGTTTAAGGACTAACACTCTATTGGATTAGAAATCATTTCTAGGAGCTTACATCATTGTTTCAAGATGTGCTTTAGGGCTTTGGCTATAAGTTATGTTTATAATCAAACATTAATTTATAATTATAATGATCAATACACACACACTATATATACATATATACATATACATATATATATATACATACATATATATATATATATGTATGTATGTATGTATGTATGTATATTATTGTTAGTTAAGAGACGATTCCAATACGAAGATATACTATCACAAGTTAGATTGGTTATATGTATATGTGCATATGTTAATTAAAAATATTCCTTTTGATAATTATCTATCGACAGATCGACTGCGAATTAAAAAAATAATTATTATTTAAATAATTTAATATATAATATACACATATATTTATATAGTCTAAAAATTGAAATACTATATTATAATTATGTAAAATATGAATATAACATTTTATATGTAATGTCTAATAAGTATATTATTTTCTACAGAAAGAATTTTTTGTTGTATTTAACATTTTTAAATAATATTTAAATCAATTTTGATATAAATAATTATATTAATTAGTACATGGATTATAAAATATATTTTATATTTTATAAACCATATTAATACAAATAAAACTTACAAAAGAATTAAATTATGTTCTATATTTTTAAATATTTAAATTATAATCAAAAATTAAAAACTATAATTTTATTAATTTTAAATTATAAAAATTATGTAATAAATTTTTAGAATTTAAAACTCTTATCTAAAAATTGCTAGAAGTTTAAAATTAAAATTTAGATTCGATTAAAATATTTTCTAATTTCTTATAATTATTTTTGGTTTAATTAATATATATATTTAAAATTGAAAAACCCTAATATGTGCGCATGACCAAATCAATACGTATATTTAAACAAAAATTATTTTACAATTTTTTTTGAAACTTGGTTTTACATATATGTATGTATATGTATATTTTACAATTTTATTATATATATGTAACGACTCAGCTTTTTGGACACTTTAATTGTACAATAAACCTCACATGTCAAACTTAAACCATTCAAAAGGAAGGACTGTTATGGGGTAAATAAGAAAAAAAACAGAAAAAGAAAGAAAAATAAATACAGAATCTCGCAGCGGAATGACAAAATATAATAATCAAATAAACGGTTCGTAAAGCTGTTTACAAATAACATTTGATTATGCTTTTACAATACAGACCAGAGTACATATAACAGTAATAAATAAATAAGGAAGCGGAACAACATGATGCAGTACAAATAATATACTAAATAGTGATAGTACTAAATCTTCGTCTTCGTCCTCTAGAAAGCAGTCTTTGATACACTGAAAAGCTCAGACTGACCCAAGTGAATTGAAAAGATAAAACGCTCGAGTCAGAACTAAAAGATATTATGTAAGTTAAATCAACAGTAAATAAATATGAATGTAACGGCGTCAGAGATGTTTACGAGGTTTGATATCTCCTATCCAGTGTCTAACGTGAGTGCAATAACTTAAGAGATGTTCGGAATTCCATCTTCTAAGGATCCGTTAAACTGTCTACATACATAGTACAATACGCTATTATAATACTGTCTACAGAAAAGTAAAGTATTAAAATAGCATTAAGACGTTACCTATAACTCCCTTAACACATTTTAGATATTCACATAGTTTATACAGTGCCATAATTCCTCCGTGAACTGGAAGGCAATCAGAGGGCACTCCATAGGTATGGTACAAACCAAACTCGTAGAAGGCATGATACGACAAGTGAACATGGCACTCAAGGCAATGCCAGGGTAGGATTCTACCATTTACACTCCTGGACAAGTGGTAACGCATAGCTGCTGCTACCGCCCACCTCTGAACACACTCCCATAATCAAATCGAGGGGTGGCCACCAAATCAATCACAAAGTAATAATATAGTATCAAAGAAATGTGACTAATCAGAGATGCGACCTCACTTGGCCCGGTATAGATCCTATTTTAGTCACATCCAAGCTGACTCGTGGGAGTCGGGGTTACGTAAATACCTCAAATAGAATCGTTGGCCAAACCATCATACTTCATTCTAGAATCTCCACCACATACACAGTTGTTAAAGTGGTTTTCGGTATTG
Source organism: Allium cepa (assembly GCA_030765085.1). Lineage (NCBI taxonomy): Eukaryota > Viridiplantae > Streptophyta > Magnoliopsida > Asparagales > Amaryllidaceae > Allium > Allium cepa. Next base: position 734,746,829 of record CM060941.1, on the reverse strand, counting down.
GCAGAGAGTATGACAATATCAGATCCCGGCCTCTTTAATAACCAAACGCTTATTTCACACCAAATGGATCCTTTACATTTCAAAAGTCAATTAATAATTAATATCAAAATATCATTTTCGATTTCAAACCATATCATTTTCGAAATCATATTCACTTTCAAAACCATATTCACTTTCAAAATCATGATCACTTTTGAAATAATCGATAAGATAGGTTAGTTAAATCCTCATCCCAAAATCATTCTATTCACTCAAATATGTCATTTCACAAAAAGGTACCAATTTCAAATCCCAACTTAGGTTGTATCATCATCAAGGATTTAAATATAAATACTTCAACTTTACAAAGTCAGAAATTTTACAAAATAGTTTAGATAGTCACAAGTTATTTTAATAGTTTTAAAAATATTTTAAAATAGTTAAAATACTCTAAAATAGTTTAAATTATTTAAAATAGCTTAAAATAGATTAAAATAGTTTAAATAGATTTAAATTAGATTCAAAATGATCTAAATAGATTTAAATTATATTAAATAGACTTAAAATAGATTAAATAAATTTAAAATAGATAAAATACATTTAAAACAGATTTTATAGATTTAAATTATATTAAATGGATTTAAAATAGATTTAATAGATTTAAAATATATTAAATAAATCTAAAATAGGTTAAATAAATTTAATTAGTTTAAAATATGTAAAATAGATTAGATTGGATTAAATAGATTATAATAGATTTAAATAAATTAAAATAGTAAAATTTATTAAAATAGTTTAAAATAGATTTCAAAGTTATATTCAAACCTTTTCAATAACTCAATTTCGATCAAACTCATTTATATTTGACAATTCAACTTTGAAATTCCAATTTAAATCCTTTGAACAATTCATTAAATCAATTCCAATTTCAACATTAACGCTTGGATTTTCGAAAATAATTCAGTTTATATAAATCAATTTCTATTTCAAAATACTAGTTAATTGAATTCAAAATTTAAAGATTCAAAAATCATTTAATTTAACCAATCTGGTGTCCATATATAATTTTCTACCTTATGGTCAAGTGATACAGATATTTATCATTTCAATCCACAATTTAAAATTTTATGGGTATATGTCATTTCAACCCGCAATTCCGAAATTTAATTTCAAATACATGAAATCTCTGGAGTCTATCGTATCAATCCATAGAGATTTCTCCCTAATCTATCAGATCGTTCGGGTATGTATCATTTCAACCCATATGGAACTTGCAGTGTTATAACAATATAAAAATATAACATCCACTCATCCAATATCAACAATCAAACATACATCACAATCACCATACAATCAACCAATAAATAACTTCAAACAACTGATTATCATTAATAGGTATTAAATTGACAACTAAATTCAATATTAAATTAAATTACGATTAAATGCAATACAAGGCATGTTTAACTAGAATGACAATTTAAATATACCAAACATCAATCAATCAATTTCTAATCACATCATAAATTTAATTTAACTAACATAAGTTAATTTAGTAGTTGTGAGTGGGTTAAAACATTCAACTTTGACTCCAAATCGATTTGAAATCCAAAATAAGGCCCAAAATTCAACTGTCTCGGAATTCGACCAAACCAGTGTCAGAATGTCCGAAAATTCGATATAATCCTAACGAATCAAACCGTGCATGAATTCGAGCTCGCATGTAAAAGATATAATAATTAGAAGACTAAATGATTTTAAAATATAAAAATCAAAATAAACATAAAGTGGAGGCCACGTCACCTTGCTACAGTTCAAAACCCCCATGCCTTCTCGTACGCGATAACCCTAGAACCGCCACCTTCAAATCACATTAGCCATTTCCATGCTCGATCGGACAAGGCCGCGCTACCCAGACAAGGTCGCCTCCTCCTCTCCTATCTCCATCGACCACCCATGGTCGACATGAACGCGATCGAACCCAATGACTAGCACAGTTGCCGCCGTTATAGCCTAAACCCTAATCGAATTGTTGCCACAGATCTGACCATCAACTTGCTGAATAACCCATGCTGATGTGATCCCCTTGTGACTCTCGACAACCCCGTACCTTCCAATCGACGATCCGTCGATGTCGATCAACATCAAATTGAACGGCCGAGACTTTCTCTACAATTCTGAAAACTGGTGCATCGAATCGAGAAAAAAAATCACTGCAGTGGATTACGCTCGTCGAGAGCTTCAAATTGATATATAATTTGATAGGGTTTCGAGAAGTATGATTTTGAAATTGATTTGGAAATTTGAAATTGATTTGGAAATTTGAAATTGAATTGGGATTTAGGGTTTCATGTCATTGAGAAGAAAGGAATGACAGAAATTTTAGTACGTTCAATAATGAGAAATAAGAAGGCTACTAGGGTTAGGCAAAACTATTTATATTAACAAAGCCCGATAAGAAAGAATATCATATCGAATTGGTACGAATGATAATAGCGACCCGAAAAGCTCATTTCGCTTTTGAAATGAAAATGGGTCATCCCATATATCAAAATAAATGTTTTCGATAATTTTAAATTCAATGGAATAGGTTTCAAGTACTAATTCCATCATATTAAGAAGTTATTTTAAAATATCTTATTTCAAATTGATTTCTATGCGTTTCGAGCCCGTACGACCAAACAACGAGTCCGATCGCTGCGAAGCTTGAAATCCTACAATAATTCATCGTTACGAATCCGATGAAACTAGTTACGTCGAAATCTGAGACCGTGGCCAAAATGGTTATTTGCACGTTAAATAAATAAATTACTATTTAATTGATTAAATCATTTTTTTTCCATTTCAAATTTAATAACTTACAATTTTCATCATTTTTGATTACTTAGACATCTACAATAATTTAAAACAAATTTACATATCAATTCAGTGTTGAATATTACACTAATTACATGTTCAATTTCAACTATAATTAAATCTAATTAATTATATTTTAATTCCAATTAATTGATTAAATTTGATTTCAATCTTTTATTCAATCGTTTATTATCAAATGGGTAAAACTAACACTATTTTACATTTTATTACCTCAATAATCTACTGTTATTGTCTTAATTCACATTAACGTAACATTTAATTACATTTAATGCAATTTATTTCTAATTTTATTTCAAAAAGTTAAACAAATAGGTAACAAATAACAATTGTTACCTTTAGCTTAATTTAATCACATTTATAAGGTAATTGTCTACACAAATGTTACAATTATTTGCATAACACTAATTTTTATTCAGTTACAATTTATTACGTACTATTCATTAATTGATACAACATTTAAATTATCAATTACTCTTTTAATCCAATTATCAATTAATACACACATTATTTCATCAATTAATATAACATTTAAATTTATCCCTTATTTTAAATTTATAATCAATTATATCTTACAATTATTATAATTACTTTAGATCACATTCAACTAGTCATCTATTACATTAATTCACATTATTAAACTTCATTCTAGTCATTTCTTATCATCAAATCCTGAATTCATAATTTCTTCAAATATTAAATTACAAAAAATTTATTTGATTTAAAATTTTAATTATCGAAAAAATGCAGGTCATTACAATATACATATTATACATATACATACACATATATATGTATGTGTGTGTATGGTTTTAACATATTCAATTATATATATATATATATATATATATATATATATATATATATATATATATATTGCATCTATATAAGAACTATTTTCGGCATTATAAAAAAATTATTTTTGTATTTTAAACGATATACGCATATTCATATATTTATTAATATTTTTTTTATTAATACTATGTATTTATGTTCATATATAAATGTTTATATGTATATACAAAATTATATATAAATAAATTTTGACTTAGTATACACACACACATTTTGAAATATTTTATTATATAAGCAAATACATAAACTCATGCACATATAATTGGACAATATATTGACATATTGGATGAGCTAACATGTCCATTGCGATATAAATCCCAACATCTGTATACGGGCATGTTATACCTGGCATGGATTGGTATGTTGCACATGTACACACTTGTATATGTGTATATGATACACATATATACTTGATATAACATAAAATAAAATAATACAATATCATTTTATAAATATAAATAAATTAAAATAGTTTATTTAAAATAAAATTTAAAAATGTTCTAAATAAACTGGACATCATAGGCCCAAAAAGATCCAATAGGGCAAAAAAATTGAAATTCACTCAAAACTTCCATCGAGGGTTGACCCAGTTCTAATAGTTTGAATGGGGCTAGTGGCATGGAGGGTGGTTGGAAAACTGTTGTTAACCAAAAAAATAGGTCATTTTCGGCGGTGGTTTAATTGGGGGTGGCTAGTCAAGGCATTCGTAGAAATAATGGTAAATTCTCTATTCCTACAGATGCTAAGAAAGTTTCTTACCTAGAAGCTGTGAGTAGCGGTGGACTAAATTTTTCAGGGGAAGCTAATCTGCTATTCATTGATCCCGAGGTGAGGAAAGGTAGGAGAAGATGAGTTATGTCTAATAAGGCGCTTAAAGAGCCTAAGCAGGGATGGAATCATTATGTATTACTATATGTGGTGGGTCTCGAACCTTACTAAACCTTGAAGCTTACATGAAGAGAATATAAAAAACTGATGGGAGCTTTTCCCTACAATCTAAAAGAAATGGCTTTTTGTGGTTTTCTTTAAGGATAAGAAAGAGTGTGATACAGTTCTTAGTGATGGATCATTATTTTTTTGACAAAAATTTAGTCATGGTGAAAAAGACGAACGCGGAAATGAGAACGGAGAGAGATCTATTACTATCCTTGCCAATATGGATTAGAAATCCTAGACTAAGATTTGAAGTTTAGGGCCTAAAAATGATTAATGCTTTAGTTAGGACAATTGGTCGCACGATCAAAATGGACCAATCGATTTCTAACAGGAGTCATATTTTGTTTGCATACATGTTAGTGGAACTGTAGGCGATGTAAGTTTCCTTGATGAGATTAAAGAATTTGTGCATGAGGTGATTTACATGCAGAATGTGGAGTATGGAAACCACGCCAAGGTGTGATGTTGTGTTTGTTTTTACCACACAAGAAATCAATGCCTCATGATAAGGAATGGATGTTGGTGGTGAATAAGAGGGATAAGTCAGAGAAAAGGCAGGTAAAATAAATGATGCTTCAGAGATGGTGAGTAGCAAGGGTGATTCTAATAAGGAGAATGAAATATTAGCTAAAACACCCTGGTATATTGAGGATGCAATTATGCAACTCAGGATGGCTAAGGAAGAAGTGTTAAACGAGTTAAATAGCAACAACAACCTAACAAAGGAAAACATGACAAAACAAGTTGGTGATAGTGACTCTAGTAGTAACAGAGAGGAAATAAATAATAGCACAGAGAAGACTACCAATATTTCATAGGAGAGTTTTCTGGAAGTGGTAGACCCATATGCTAATGTGAAGAGTAGCACAGAAAATGATGGAATGATACTAGCGTAGTGTAACATGCAGATATTTTCAACCATTCGCATCCACACATGCCGGATTTGAATTTTCTAAAAATACTAGATTGTCAATTTATATTTGGCAAAACACAGCATATACAGTAAATAAATAAATCGCAGAATCACAGACATACAGTAATATACAATATGCACCGAATACAAAATGAATAGTAGTCCATGAAGCTACTATATATATATATATATATATATATATATCAGAGTTAAATAAGATAGAAGTTTCAAATACAATAGTCAAACACAAGATCAGAGTACATCACTGGAATCAACTGAATAACTGCAAGCTGAAAAGATGTAGATGAATCTCCAAACGAAGCTCCAACTCCAAAGGTGAGTCTCAAAAGCTGTATCACTCAGTCTGACCTGAGCGTAAAGCAAAACACAAAACACTCGAGTCAGGATTAACATTCTTATATCAATATATCCAACTCAAGTGAAATAACGACTGAAATACAAGTAACTTAAAGGATGTTTGGGATAACCATCCTCTAAGGATCCGTTAAACTATCCACTATGTAATAATATACGCTATTATAATAATGTCTATAGTAAAGTAAACTATTAAAATAGCGTTAAGGCGTTACCCATTGTTAGTCCGTGAGATGATGGTTTTGATGATAACAACCTTAGAATAGATTATAAAATATAACTACTGACATTATAAGTTTAGATATATATGTATATGCAAGATTTAACCATGCAGGTACCAAGAATGAAAACTGTACAGTATAGAGATTCAAGATATCGAGATAGAAGACTTATGAGTATCAAGATTATCAAGATTTCAAGCATAAGTATTTTTATTAGGAATTTTTGTTAAAACTCGTAGAAAAGCACTGGCATCTTAAAACCCAATTTATTCATGGAATGGAATCCACTTCGAGCCCGTTAAAGGGATGGAACCCTAAGTAGGATGGAACCTACGAAAATCTAGTGGAACATTGTTTTGTATCCACTAATTTTAATTCAAATGATTTTACAAAATTATCTTGTTTTCAAAATGATTTCAAAACTTTTCTTTTAAAAGATTCAAAACCCTCTATCCTGATTTTAAATAATTTTAGCCTCAAAATTATCTTTAATTTCAAAGTCAAATTACTCCTGATTTTAAACTATCTTTTAAAATAATATATTTAACTTTTAAATATTTATACCTAGATTTAAATATAAAATTATAGTTAAATTCTATATATATTATTATCTATATTTACTTATGAATTTTAACTATAGTCAAGTTTATTTGTAAAGTTTAAAATAGTTTTAACATAGGATAAAGGTTATTTTCAAAGAAAATCAAATCACCAAAAATTGCTTTGGGATGTCGACATACCTATGGTGACCATGTCGATATGGTGTCAGTTGAGTTCAAAATTTAAATTTCAAAAGAAGTGTCTATTCGCCATAACTCTTCATGAATGGACATGGCTGTTGTTCTTCTATAAATAGGGGTTAGTTTCAACGAATTTTACATCAGTTTTTCTGGTTTTTCACCTCTCTTCTTCTTCCACATTTCTTAATACATATTCTTACCATTACTCTGCCGAAATCAACATTGAATGAACTCGATTACTTCTAGTTTGATTCTCTATCGCTATCTCTACAAGGTTCCCAGTGCTATTCAGAGTTATAGACTTCTTTGTAATCTATTAAGCTAGAAAAGGTGTGATTGTGGCCTTGAAAATCAATCAAGCGAGAAAAGGTGTGATTGTAGCCCTAGTAAATCAATTGGGTAAATTTGTAGCCCACAAATCAAGTATCTCTACCCAGAGGATAGAAATTCTGGAGGGTGTACCTCGTAGCCTTGAAACCGAGGGTGTAATTATACAATTGCTATTGAAAGGAAATCTGTACTTGTGTTGCGAGACTGGATGTAGGGTAACTCCGAACCAGTATAAAATTCGGTGTGTTCTTTCCTTTACTGCTTTTATTTTACTTCTGCATCTATGTTTGTTTCTATGACCATCTCTGTATCTGTATATTGCATACATCTGTGTCTAAATTAACATAAACTCAAAAAGATTTAGTAATTCTTTATTAACACCATTCACCCCCCTCTAGTGTTATCCTAGCCTTAAGATCTGTAATCCGCATTTCTCACAATCGGTATCAGAGCGAGGTTTTCAAAAGTTCATAATCTGATTTTTGAAAAAGTTTTTAAAATGGCTATATTTGTTAATACTAGTTTAGAAGTATTCAAATCATCATTGTTTCTTGAGTCTGCATATAATCAATATTCATATTCAAATTGTCTACCAAGATTGTTTGATGTGCAGGAATCATGCTTTGTGGGTGTTGAGGAATCAATCCACAATGGACAAATTATGCAGATCAGAAAGAACAAATGGATACTTGATAGTGGATGTTCTAGACACATGACTGGCAATCCAGATATACTGAATGATATAATATACAAAGACGGAGGACTGGTTAACTTTGGAGACAATTCAAAAGGATATGTGATTGGCATCGGCAAAGTCGGTAATTCTGAAACTCCTACTATTACCAATGTTTTGCTAGTTAAGAATCTGAAACATAATCTGCTAAGTATAAGTCAACTATGTGATAAAGGATATAAAATTAAATTTGAAAAAGATAAGTGTCATATTGAAGATAATAATTCAACTATTATATTTGAGGGAATCAGGAAAAAGAATATTTATATTCTTAGTATGAAAGTTTCAAATGCTAACTTGTGTCTGTTGGCAAAAACAAGTGACCCTTGGATTTGGCATAAGAGATTTGGACATTTGAATTTCAAACTCTTGTCTAGACTATGAAAACATGATCTAGTAAGAGGTCTTCCTAAAATGAATTTTAAAGTAGATAGTTTATGTGATGCTTGTCAATTAGGAAAACTTAGAAAAGTTCCTTTAAGTTAAAAGATATGATTTCAACTTCAAAACCTCTTGAATTACTTCATCTTGATTTATTTGGTCCATCTCAAATTCTATCAATAAATCATAGTAAATATGTCTTTGTAATTGTAGATGATTATTCTAGATTTACATGGACAATATTTTTGAAACATAAAAGTGATACTTTTGAATGTTTAAGACCTTTTCAAAAAGAATTCAAAATCAATTTTCTCTAAAAAATTGTAACTATTCGAAGTGATCACGGTGATGAATTTGAAAATGAAAAGTTTGAGGAATTCTGCAATAAAAAAGGAATAACTCACAATTTCTCATTTTCGAAAACTCCACAACAAAATGGAGTAGTAGAAAGTAAAATTAGGATGATTCAAGAGTGTGTGAGAACTATGCTTATAGATAGTAATTTACCAAAGAATTTTTGGACAGAAGCAGTTGCTACCGCCTGTTATATTTTAAATAGAATTTTAATTAGACCTTTAACTGATAAGATATCTTATGAACTTCTTTATTCAAAGAAACTTAAGGTATCTTATTTCAGAATTTTTGGAAGTAAATTATTTATTTTAAATACAAAAGATAATTTAGATAAATTTGATCCTAAATCCGACAAAGGTATCTTTATCGGACATTCTAATAGAAGTAAAGCGTACAGAGTGTTTAATTTAAAAACTAATTCCATTGAAGAAACAGTGCATGTTTCATTTGATGAAAATTTCAAAATTTTTGAAGATACAAATGATAAAGAGGATTTAATCACTCAAAATCAAGAGTCAAATGAAACTTGTAATGAAATTAATCATCCTAATAAAAGGACTAAACTTTTAAAAGATCATCCTATAGAAAATATACTAGGAGATATGCAATCTGTTGTTAAAACTAGAAATCAACTAAGTCAAATGAGTAATGTAGCTTTTATATCAACTATTGAACCCAAAAATCCAAAAGAAGCATCAACTGATGATTCATGGATTTTGGCTATGCAAGAATAATTAAATCAATTTACTAGAAATGATGTTTGGGAACTTGTTCCTAGACTAGAAAATAAAACTATAATAGGAACTAAATGGGTTTATAAAAATAAAATGAATGAACAAGGAGAGGTAGTTAGAAATAAAGCTCGATTAGTCGCTCAAGGTTATTGTCAAGAAGAAGGAATATATTTTGATGAAACCTTTGCTCCCGTAGCAAGATTAGAAGCCATTAGGATTCTACTTGCTTTCGCAAATCATGATAATTTCAAATTATTTCAAATGGATGTTAAAAGTGCCTTTTTAATGGATTTATAAAAGAAAAAGTATATGTTCAGCAACCACCACTTTTTATAAATGATAAATTACCAAATCATGTTTACAAACTTAAGAAAGCATTATATGGTCTAAAACAAGCTCCTAGAGCCTGGTATGATAGACTAAGATCTTATTTATTGCAATCTAATTTTGAAATTGGTAAAGTAGATAATATTCTTTTTATTAAAAGAAATAAAAATGATTTTCAACTAGTATAAGTTTACATAGATGATATCATTTTTGGTTCAACTAATTTTGAAATGAATAAAGAATTTTCTGAAATAATGACAAAAGAGTTTGAGATGAGTCATATTGGTGAATTAAATTTCTTTAGGATTACAAATAAAACAATTAGATAATGGTATCTTTATTAGTCAAGAAAAATATGCTAAAGACCTAATTAGTAAATTTGGTTTGACTACTACGAGTGGAAAACCCACTCTCATGGCAACCAATGAGTACCTTAGTAAAGAAGATCTCTCGAAAGATGTAGATCAAAAATTATACAGAGGAATGATTGGCTCACTACTCTATATTATTGCTAGTAGACCTTATATCATGCATAGTGTCTGTCTCTATGCCAGATATCAATCCCAACCTAAAGAGACCCACTTAAAAGCCGTAAAACGTATCATAAGATATGTTAAACACACATCTGATTATGGCTTATTTTACCTAAAAATGATTCTTTTGACTTAATATCTTATTGTGATGCTGATTATGCTGGTTGTAAATCAGACCGAAAAAGTACGAGTGGAACTTGTCATTTTTTAGGACATTCTCTGGTTTCCTGGTTTAGTAAAAAGCAAAACACAGTTTCTTTATCAACAACTGAAGCAGAGTATATTTATGCTGCTTTGGCTTGTTCTCAAGTAATATATATGCAAAAAACTTTAAAAGATTATGGTTTAAATATCTCGAAATCGCCAATTTATTGTGATAATACTAGTGCAATAAATTTATCCAAAAATACTACTCAACATGCTCGAACTAAACATATTGATATCAGACATCATTTTCTCATAGATAATATAAGTAAGGAAGTAGTTATTCTCGATTATATCAATTCCGAGAATCAAATTGCTGATATCTTAACAAAACCCTTAAATGAATCAATATTTACTAAATTAAGAAGAGAATTAGGTATTTGTTCTATAACTGAAATATAAAATATAAATAATAAGTATAGTTAACATTAAAATAAATCAAAGAGTTAAAATATAAAAGACCATGTCGACATCCCCCATATATACATGTCGACATATAACATTTTTAATTTTTTAAAAATTTTCCCACCAAAATTCAAAAAAATTAGTTATATATTCTTCTCAATTTCGATTTTTGTTCATTCTCTCTGTTTTCTCTTTAATCTATTTTCTGAAATAAATAAAATAATGGCCTCATCTTTCAAATCAAACATAAAATCAACCTTTTCATTCCCCTATCCTACTTCTGGTCCATTTCAACGTACTACTTTCTCTCGTATAACAAAAATAGAGGAATCTATGAAGGGTGCACTTCAGATGATGACTGAAATTCAAGTGACTCAACTTCGTATGGCAAAGGAACAAGAGAGGCAAGGCAAGATTCTTAGAAATTTGCAAAAATTCCTAATGGATAACTAGGCCAACCCTATCTTGATTGATGAAGACTCTTCACTCAATCAAGAACAAGAGGCCAGCGAAGAAGAAGAAGAAGAAGAAGAACCCATGGAAGAAGAAGCGCAAGCGGAAGATGATGACAAAGTCGTTTGTGTTGGAGAAGTGTGCTTTGATAAAGATGGGAATCTTGTTGAACAATGTGGAAATATCTGTTTCCACTATCCACATTGTTCAATTCATAGATCTCATGTTTAGTTTCTTTTCTTTCTTCTCCATTGTTGTTTGTGTTTATTTATGTTCTCTAACGTTCATGTAAATACAACTTTATACGTAATAAATAATTCGTGTTCTTATATGTATTTTACTTATAAGTACTATCGTGAATTCTTAGTTAGGATAGTTAATAGTTTAGGGCTATGTTTTAGTATTAGATTTAAGTGATGATTGCTTATGATAACACTATCATTATAATCACATGTCATAGAGTGTTAGTTTTAGGGGGAGTTATATAGTTTGGAGTTATCTAGTTTGGAGTTATCTAGTTTTTATTTAGTTTTTGTTGATGACAAACGGAGAGAAATATAAAATAGGGTAGTTAGGCATAAATTAACGGGGAGTTATTAGTTTTAGGGGGAGTTATTAGGATAGAAGTAATATTTTATAAACAAAGGTTGTTATCATCAAAAAGGGGGAGATTATTAGTCCGTGAGATGATGGTTTTGATGACAACAACCTTAGAATAGATTATAAAATATAAATACTAACATTATAAGCTTAGATATTATGTATATGCAGGATTTAAACATGCAGGTACCAAGAATGAAGACTGTACAATATAGAGATTCAAGATATCGAGATAGAAGAGTCATGAGTATCAAGATTATCAAGAGTTCAAGATTTCAAGCATAAGAAGATTTCAAGCATAAGTATTTTTATTAGGAATTTTTGTTAAAACTCGTAGAAAAGCACTGGCATCTTAAAATCCAATTTATTCATGGAATGGAATCCGCTTCGAGCCCGTTAAAGGGATGGAACCCTAAGTAGGATGGAACCTACGAAAATCTATTGGAACATTGTTTTGTATCCACTAATTTTAATTCAAATGATTTTACAAAATTATCTTGTTTTCAAAATGATTTCAAAACTTTCCTTTTAAAAGATTCAAAACCCTCTATCCTGATTTGAAATAATTTTAGCCTCAAAATTATCTTTAATTTCAAAGTCAAATTACTCCTGATTTTAAACTATCTTTTAAAATAATATATTTAACTTTTAAATATTTATACATAGATTTAAATATAAAATTATAGTTAAATTCTATATATATTATTCTCTATATTTACTTATGAATTTTAACTATAGTCAAGTATATTTGTAAAGTTTAAAATAGTTTTAATATAAGATGAAGGTTATTTTCAAAGAAAATCAAATCACCAAAAATTGCTTTGGGATGTTGACATGCCTATGGTGACAATGTCGGCATGGTGTTAGTTGAGTTCAAAATTTAAATTTCAAAAGAAGTGTATATTCGCCATAACTCTTCATGAATGGACATGGTTGTTGTTCTTCTATAAATAGGGGGTAGTTTCAACGAATTTTACATCAGTTTTTCTAGTTTTTCACTTCTCTTCTTCTTTCACATTTCTTAATACATACTCTTACCATTACTCTGCCGAAATCAACATTGAATCGAACTCGATTACTTCTAGTTTGATTCTCTATCACTATCTCTACAAGGTTCTCAGTGCTATTCAGAGTTATAGACTTCTTTGTAATCTATTAAGCGAGAAAAGGTGTGCTTGTGGCCTTGGAAATCAATCAGTCAAGAAAAGGTGTGATTGTAGCCTTGGTAAATCAATTGGGTAAACTTGTGGCTCGGAAATCAAGTATCTCTACCCAGAGGATAGAAATTCTGGAGGGTGTACCTCGTAGCCTTGAAACCGAGGGTGTAATTGTACAATTGCTGTTGAAAGGAAATCCGTACTTGTGTTGCGGGACTGGATGTAGGGTAACTTCGAACCAGTATAAAATCCGGTATGTTCTTTCCTTTACTGCTTTTATTTTATTTTTGCATCTGTGTTTGTTTCTGTGATCATCTCTATATCTGTATATTGCATATATCTGTGTCTAAATTAACATAAACTCAAAAAGATTTAGTAATTCTTTATTAACACTATTCACCCCCCCCCCCTCTAGTGTTAATCCTAGCCTTAAGATCCTAATCCGCATTTCTCACACCCATATCCCCCTTAACACATTTTATAGTGCCAATAGTCTATAAATTACCGTAATACCTCCATATCGGGAGGCTACCAGAGGATACTCCATAGGTACGACACAAATCAAACTCGTAGAAAGCACGCTAGGGTAGGTGACACGGCACAACTAGGCAATGCCAGGGTAGATATACCAATTACACTTCCGGACTGGTGGTAACGCGTAGCAGCCACTACCGCCCACCTCGAGCCACACTCCTAGAAAAAATCAAAGGGTGCACCCAATCAATCACAAAGTAATAGAATGGTATCGAAGGAGTGTGTCCGATCGGAGGAGCTACCTCACTTGGCCCGTCAATTGCTCATGTTTTAGTCACCTTATGCCAACTCATGGGAGTTACGTCCACGTATATACCCCATGTAGGATCGTCGCCACCATCCTACTTCACTATGGAATCTCCACTGCGTATACGGTTGATAAAGTGGTTTTCGGAGTTGGCAAAGAAAATGACAACTTTCGATCCCGGTCTCTTTAACAACCAAACGTTAGTATAACACCGCGGTCATTTCAAGATAGTTTATACTTGAAAAACAAAATATCATTGCCATTTCAAAACCATATCAATATGATATCATTTCCATTTCAAAACCAAATAAAATATCATTTTCAAAATCATAGCATTTTCAAAGTTATAACACTTTGAAACCAAACATTTGAAATTATAACACTTTAGAAATCATAACACTTTGGAAATCATAATTTAGAAATTATAATACTTTGAAATCATAATACTTCCACTTAACTGGTTTAGATATTAAAATAGTATATACAGTAAAATAGTTTATAAAGTAAAATAGTTTATATAAAATAGTTATAAGTCAAAATAGTTTATATTAAAATAGTAATATAAAATAGTATGTATTAAAAATAGTTTATATTAAAAATGATTTATAAAGTAAAATAAAAAAATAGTTTTAAATATAATTTAAATACGTTATATAATAAAATAGCTTCCTCAAGTTTCACAAATCGATCCAAATCAACTCGAATTAAAAATTCAATTTAATTCAATTTCAATTCATAAATTTCAATTCAATTCAATTTCTCAATAAACCAATTGAAATATATCAATTTCAAATACAGATTTGAACCACAAAATAAACCATTTCCATTTCAATATATTTCAAAGCTTTAAATATTCAACATTTCAAAACTAGATTTGATAATTTTATATATATATATCAAATTCACTTTACTATTATTTATTTTTGAAATATTTACATAATTTAAATAAAACTAAATATACCGTTTCAATTTATTTAAACTTGAAATATTCATTTAATCACCTTAAACCAAAATCAAGTTATAAAAATCATATCCTTTAAAATCCCAAATTCAATAAGTTCCAAATCGATTTAATTAAATAAATTTACAAATTTCAAATAAATTCAAATTTATCTTCCCAACCTTAACTTATAAAAATCATTATAAACTTTATATTAATATATAGTTTAAATATTTAACTATATTATATTTAATAAAATCAAACTTTATTATTAACTTATTTTATAATGAAACAAATTTATACATGGTTTAAAATCAAGAACTTAACTATATATAAAATAACATTTATATAATATGTAAAGTCAAAATTTATATAAAACCATATATTTCTTTCCAAACCATAGAAATCATTTCAAAACATGCATATATAGACCAACGATGTCTGTATATAATTTTCTATCATATGGTCAAGTGATACAGATATTTATCATTTCAATCCGCAATTTAAATATATACGGGTATATATCATTTCAACACGCAATCCCAAATTCAATTAGATGAAAATCGCTTGGGTCTATCATTTCAACCCATAAGACTTTTCTCCTATTCTACAGATCTTTCGGGTATGTATCATTTCAACCCATAATGAATTCTATACTAACATGAAACTTGCAGAGTGATAACAGATATGATAATAATATAACAGGCATATATCATCAATATAAATAACAGATAATGGTGTCAGATGTCATAGGTGAACAGATACAGATAATAACATGTACATAGCAATGTAAATAACTAACAGCAGCATATTTCAATTGTCATTTCAATTGAAATCAATTTTAATAAATATAAGAACGTTAATTGTGAGTGATTGCTCACCTTACGAGGCTAGAGATGAACGAGAATGAGATGAGTTACGAATCCAAAGCAAAGCTAGATTGGTACGAATTCGACAGGCAAGCTGATAGATAAGGAACCGATGAAGAATTAGAATTAGTTTGATAGAAACAGCAATTATATATTATTATATTATTATTATTATTATTTCTATGAAATCAATATTTAATCTAAAACAAATATTAAAATAATATATATATATATATATATATATATAATTAAAATCATTGTTCTTAAAATATGCATGTTTAAAAAAAATCAAAGATATATATTTTATTTTTAAAACCCAATACTTATATATACTTACCTATATAAATTTGTATATGAACATATGCAAACTCACATATGTTATAATTTAAAAATCAATATTTATTATACAATCAATATAAATAGTTTATTATAATATATATATAAACTTATATCTTGTAAACTGTTAAAATCATATATATAAACTAAATTGGATAATATAAATCTTGTATAAACCTTTATAACTTTATATACTTATAATATAGAAACTGTATAAACTAAATTCAACAGCAATATAAATTACGTTTTAAACCAGTCTATATATAATTTAATCTTTGAACAAAGATAAGCAAAACAATATATATATATATATATATATATATATATATATATATATATCTAACACGTGTGTACAAATATGACAAATATATAACCCAATCTTATATTATTATTATACATAAACTGTTCAAATTTTTTTAACAAATATTTATCATAGAAACTCTACAACCCATTCATACACAAACAACAAAATTATATATAACATTCATACACTACATCTATGAACAACAGCTACATATGTAAAATAATCTATTATAAATATATATAAAAAATATATATAAGCTAATGATATATCAGTATAAATGTAGTTAATATATAAAAAAACCTAAATATTATATAAATTAGTAATATATATATATAAAGGATAAAAATATATATCATATACTCCATATATTGTTATATATATATACATTACAATTGAAGGTGTTATAGCTATATACATAAAAACAAACAACCAACATAAACTGTTATAAACTACATTAAAAAAAACAAGTATATATATATATAACATGTAAAAATAGAAACTAATATATACTCTTCTCTCTTCAAATGTACAAATACAACAACAGACCAACAAAAATAAAATATATTGAATTATAGAACATACATTTATATGAAGGAAGGGACGACAAATCAGAAGCATCCATGACCGATAAAAGCAAGCAAGGATGGACGAGGAGATCGTGGCAGAGGCGCTTACACAGGAGAGTGCGAGTGAATGGAGGGTAGGCGGAGCTAAGAGGGGAGAAAGTGGCTTAATTTCTAGAAGCTTGTCGGCATGGAGTGGATGGGATCGGCCAAGTGGTGATGCTCGGCTTCGGCACGAGCTTAAGGCATGGAGATGTAAGGGAAGAAGGCGGGTTTGCAAGCTGGGAGGAGGGAAGCAGGCGCAAGGGGAAGAAAAGGAGAAGCTCGCCTGATGGTTGATAGGAAGGCGGTGATAAGGAGAGCTGAGGGCGGAGGAAGTTCATGGAGGCGGGCTCGAGTTGTTGGTCGGCGTCTTGGTGGGGAGCCGTGACTTTGGCCAGGGCTTGATTGATTTCTTTTTTATTTTTTAGAGAAGAGAGAAGGCGAAAACGAATGAATACAAACAGAGGAAAACAAGCAGCTACTAGAATTCTTTATTTTTTTATTTATCAAATTTCATTATCAAAAAATAAGAACAGAAGTTAGAATAACAACAGTCATATGTGCTGAATTCAATGAACAATAATATCTGTTGGCTAATGGTTGACTCAAGGAGCAACGAAAAGGCACAAGTCCAATTATGAAACTGATACGATTGATCAGTTCACTGATTCCGTCGTGTTCTGAGCTCTAGAACACACTAATGAATATACCACAGAGATCATCATGACGAGACAATCAAAACGGTATACAAACATCAGTGGTTTGACCATTCTATCAAAAGTCGATATCGGTACCGAAAATGCCGAAAATTTGTCGAAAATAAGAAAAATGGAGCAATAACAATCAAAATTTTGAGAAACGGAATATGACAACTCACTCAGAAGATGATTTAAAAATTTATTATGTAAAAATATTTAAGTTTGGAAGACGTTTTATCATCATCAATATTACCTGATTTAAATTGAAATAAAATTACACCAGAAAATAAACTTCCATATTAACAGATAAAAATTTACCATTTCGCTATGTTTAAATATATGTATTTCAAATATCAAGTTTTTATTTCAAAATTTAACTATTTAAAATTTCACAAAAATTTCAGTTAATTAAATTAATAAAACCACTAAAATTTACGGATCGTTGCATTCTCCCCCACTCAAAACTTTTCATCCCCGAAAAAGAAGGAGGTAGGAGAATCAAAATAACCAGAAAGAAAAATAGATTGAAAAACGAAAATAAAACAATTAATTCAAAACCATATAAATTCCAATTTAAACAAATTAATATTTAAAAATTTGGTTTAACTCCTTTGATTTCACTTAAGTTAATTTCACTTATAATTCAATTTTTAACAATTTCTAAATTCATATTTATCTACTCGTTATCTTATTATCTAGTTATCCTAAATCAACAATTTCTAAAATCATAAATTTGTATAGTCATTTATTGTACTCATATTTTATTCAACAAATTTAATTCTTCTTTATTCCTATTATTATTAACTTCAATCCACTTAATATATCTTATCACATATATTAAGTATACTTACACTTATTATAGGTACTCATATTTATTTAAAATTCTTTAACACCATTTTATAGTGTATAATATTCAGTTACATAATTAACTTCTGAATAATTAAGGTAAGTTATATTGGAATGCAATCGAGTATTATACAAGCAAATTTTCTAATTCAATTAGTTCAAGTTTAAATATTTATTCAAAAAATTAAGATTTAAATTTTCGATTTCAATTCAGACCATTTATATATAAGTATATTATATTTTCGAATCAAATTTATAAACACATACCTATATATACATTATAAATCAAATCATACCCCAGAAATTCAAATCAAATTAAATTTCCAAAACAAAACGTGTAGCAAAGCTATCGAGTGGCCTCTCCACTTCGAAACTCGAAAATGAATGTCGATGATGCGGCCGTCATCATCGAAATTATTTTCCAGCGACAAAGAGAAGAGTACTGCTTTAAAACTTTAAGATTCTTAGGAAACTATTTCTATTCGAAAATAATTTCAATTTTAAAACCTTAAAACCATAGTTTGACATCACCGGAATTTAAATTCTCAAATTCTTGATTTAAATTCATTTCAAATTTCTAAATCAATTTATAAACCATGTTTAATAAATTCCTTTACAGAACAATAAATGATAATCAAATATTATCATTTCAAACAACCAATTTAATTAACTTATTAAATTCCAGAAACTTTGAATTATATATTTGTAATATAATCATAAAAATTTATTTCATTTACCAAATTTTGAACAATATCGTGTCAGTTTGCTCTGTTCAAGTGTTTTGGAATTCCTATCGATAACGCTGATCAGACGAATCGATAGAAAATCCAAATCAACATTAACAACTCAAACAACACAATATATAAACAATTTAATATTAATTACAAATATACTCCCTCACTCGATAATACAAAATAAATTTCAAAGCAAGTATAGGGATTCAAATTCAAGGGAACCCTAATCAAAGTAAATTCTAGCTAAGAAGATAGGCTCGAGTGGGAAATAAAATAATTAAATTTTCAAAATAGGGAGATGGATATACAGATATTAATCGCGAGCAACCTTAACTGGGTCATCCGTGAATTCAAGAATAAGATCGATGTAGAATCCAGAGGTAATTCGACATTCGATCGCAAAAGATAGAATTCAGGCATAGCAGGAGATAGATATCATCATAAACCGAGGATACAGAAATCTTCGGTGAATTGATGCCTGTTGTAAAGGAGTTTCACCTCTTTTACAAATCATACAGTGGAGCTATGGGATACTCCAGAATCTAGAAAATACGAATAGAGGGAGACAAGAATGGGTTTTGGAACCGAGAGGAACGTTCCAAAAATTCAAAGGGAATCGAGTTAAAGAGGAAAAGATTCAAGCTCGAACGAAAGTGATTCTGCAATTAAATTTACTCTATATACTAAGTTTTGCCTAAAACCAAAGCTCTGATACCATATGTAACATCCAGATATTTTCAACCATTCGCATCCATACATGCCGGATTTGAATTTGCTCAAAATACCAGATTGTTAATTTATATTTGGCAAAACACGGCATATACAGTAAATAAATAAATCACAGAATCATAGACATATAGTAATATACAATATGCAGCGGAAACGAAATGAATAGTAGTTCATGAAGCTACTATATATATATATATCAGAGTTAAATAAGATAGAAGTTTCAAATACAAGATCAGAATACATCACTGGAATCAACCAAATAACTACAAGCTGAAAAGATGTAGATGAATCTCCAAACGAAGCTCCAACTCCAAAGGTGAGTCTCAAAAGCTTTATCAGTCAGTCTGACCCGAGTGTAAAGCAAAACGCAAAACACTCGAGTCAATATTAACATTCTTATATTAATAAATACAACTCAAGTGAAATAACAACTGAAATACAAGTAATTTAAAGGATGTTTGGGATAACCATCCTCTAAGGATCCGTTAAACTATCTACTATGTAGTAATATATGCTATTATAATAATGTCTATAGTAAAGTAAACTATTAAAATAGCGTTAAGGCGTTACCCATATCCCCCTTAACACAATTTTTAGTGCCAATAGTCTATGCAGTACCGTAATACCTCCAGATCGGGAGGCTACTAGAGGTACTCCATAGGTACGACACAAATCAAACTCGTAGAAAGAACGCTAGGGTAGGTGACACGGTACAACTAGGCAATGCCGGGGTAGATATACCAATTACACTTTCGGACTGGTGGTAACGCGTAGCGGCCACTACCGCCCACCTCAAGCCACACTTCCAAAAAAAATCAAAGGGTGCACCCAATCAATCACAAAATACTCAATTGTTATCATTAACTAACTTGTTGTTTAATTTAAAAGTTTAAGCACAAACACCTAGTGACTTTATTTTCACAATTTGACCATGGGGTATTTAATAAATAATAAATGTTTAATAAAGGAATTTATTTAAGATAAATAATTCTTATGAATATGTTTTATATAAGTAGTTTTTTTTGAACTTTATTTATAAAACGTGCTTTATAAAGGAATTTTTAAGAATTTAAATCTTGGTATTTTTGAAAGGAATTTCAAATGATTTTTGGAAAAGGAATAATAATGGAATTATTTCTAAAAACGGGATTTTGAAAACAAAAACAATCTTATGATTAATTGATTCAAGTGGCTCGAAAGTAACTAAAAATGGGCAACAGATGAGTTCGGATTGTAAACACTTTTCTTGAGTATTTCCCTTTTTTGTTAACGAAATATGCGATAATATTGGTAGTACCCAGTTTCTTGGTATCATTTTTGAGTTATTCGATTAATATAATCTTTAAAAAAATGTGAATCACTTATTTGAAAAATCAATGTTTGTCAATTTCTATTAAAGTGTATTATCTTAGTTGATAAGCATGGGTATGCTTTGATCTTTAAAATTAATATTTAAAGTTAACAATGGATGGTTTTGGGTTTGTAGTAAACGATGTTTTAGCAACATTTGTTTTTAAACCCTTGAATGACACTTTGGAAGAAATCTTATGGGTATATCTTAGATCTTTAATAATTGGATTTTATAGATAATAAAAAGTATTAGAGTCTTTTATAAAAAGATCAAAAATTATAATTAACATGTTATGAAAAGAGAAGTTCATTTTAACAATGTTTTGGCAGTAATTGTTTTAATCTCTTTGATTATATTTTAAAGTAAGTAAAACTTGTTAAGTAAATTGGAATATAATTAAAACATTTAAATAAGTGTATAAATACTTTTTAGAGTATTAAAACTGGTATAAGTAAAGGGAATATATGTAAGGAAAGTTTCAAATTAATAATGGAATGTTAATTAATAAAGTAAGTTTTAACTAAATAAAGAATGTTTTCACATTTGAAATTAGTTAAAGGAATTTTGTTGTAATTTACCAATTCAATGAATTATTTTGACAATGAGTTTTTCAAAAACCATTAAGACATGTTTAGAGTTGTGTTATAATAAAAACATATTTACCTTTTGAGAAGAAATGTGTTTTTATGTATAAATATTTGGAAATAAAAATGTAAAATGGTTATGTATAAAGATGTATATTTATGAAAGTTTGAATAAAGAATGAAAGTTTTATGAAATGTTTTCATAAAAAATTTTGAAAGGTTAATAAATACATATGAAGTATATGGATTATTTTATCGCACGATTTAATCTAAAATTCGAGTGCAGAACTTTGACATATTTACACTTATCCAAAATAGGATTTATTACACGATTCATGATGACGAACATTGATGATGGTTGAGGTTTGATACTTGAGTTTTCTATCATAGTTAAAAGCTATGCAAGGAGAATTAAAGTTCTGATCAGAAAGCCTGGTCAGAGTCCACACTAAAGGATCGAGGTGCCAATACTAGTTCGGAAGTGAAGATGGATTCGAATAATAGATTGAATCAGATATTGCATATGGGTGATCTATATACATCGTACGGGTAAAAGTTAAAAAATAAATATTTTCGGCAAAACCTTTAGGTTTTTGTTTTGGGTAATTTCGTGTAGCATCCATAATTGGGAGGCCCAAAACTAATGGCTACAGATGTTGTAGTCATCCGTAGTTATTAATCCTCGACGACTAAATATGACGATATTAGAAACGTTGATACATAGAAAGACAAGAATATGAAGAAAAAAATTAAACAGCAAAACAAATTCCACATTCCATTTCAAAATATTCCAAATTGATTACATAATCCCAATTCATAGACCACGTTAAGATAACATATAGTTATTACAGAATACACCTAAAGCGACATATGAAGATGCCCCATTGGTAGATCAGAGTATATAGATAGACAAGAAAACAATTTTCCTCTACAAAC
This sequence comes from Allium cepa, assembly GCA_030765085.1. Lineage (NCBI taxonomy): Eukaryota > Viridiplantae > Streptophyta > Magnoliopsida > Asparagales > Amaryllidaceae > Allium > Allium cepa. Next base: position 734,724,015 of record CM060941.1, on the reverse strand, counting down.
AAAGCACACGGTGGAAATAAAAACACTCTAATAACAAACTTACCTCCTACACGTCCTCGGCAGTTTTATTCGTCCAAAAACACCTAGAAACTTAACTCTCAACCTACTCTAAATCAATTGAGTACCCAAGAATTTAAGTGGAAAACAAAAACTTTGAGTCATACATAAAGACTAGTATAAATAATAATTTACCATATCAAACCATTTGGATGTCTAGTGAAACCACGCCGCTAAGTGGAATGGGTTTTCCCCTCACTAGTATCCTAAAACATTTATAAAACCATATAATGTGCTCCTACATCCACAATGGTTAAAACACAGTATTTCAAAACAATAAGATGATATGCAAAACAACTAAATCAATTCTGGATTACCCATCCCTATTCATTCCGATATCTATCTCAGTTATAGTTTCTAGGGTTACTATTAACCTGTTAAATGTTAAGGATTGTCTACCCAATACTTAGTTTTCATGGGATCACTTTGAACCTATTAGTAATTCCAATATCTTATTCCTTATCCTAGTTTTCAAGGGCTAACTAGGAACCTATTGGATAACTACCAATATCTTAATCCGGATATAGTTTTCATGGGCTAACTACAAACCTACTAGCCCCTGCCAGTATCAAATCATAGTTTTCATGAGCTGACTATGAACCTATTGGCCCTTGCCAATATCATACAGTTTTCATGGGCTTACTGTGAACCTATTGGCCCCTGTGAATATCTTTAATTTAAATTTAACACCTATTAAGTTATATTCACTATTGGGTCAACCTAAGTGCTTATTCTGCCCTTTTTCCAAAATACAGTTATAGGTTAATAAAAATGTGAATAACATTTCAAATCTTTATTCATGCCATGGTTATTACTTTAAATTTAGATTGGGTTTATGTTTTGAAACCAAAAAACATCTCTTTCGAAACCTCTAGATAGCCTCATTCGAAAGCAAATAACTCGTTTCAAAACGTTGTATACATACCTATCGAAGCCTTTAGTAAACATTCTCTTTCGAAACCTATTATACCTTTCGATGGTATCAAATCATCTTTTTAAGATGTAGAGCTTTGAAACAAATGAAAGTAACCCTTTTGAAAGCATTGGGTTTACTCTTTAAGAACATCAATTAGGTTAAAATGGTTATATACGAAAGTATCTCTTTTGAAACCGACAAAAGTTAGTTTGAGGAAAAATTGATGGTGTCGGAACCATCTTAGTCGAAAGCAAAACCTTTAAACCAAAAACTTTGGGGGACAGAGTTGAAACCCCTTTTCCACTCTATCACCATTGAAATCCTCAGACCCTTCAAAAGCATACAGGAAAAAGGCTTAAGAAAAATAGAAGTAACCCCTTCGGCAACATAGATGATTTAAATGCAGTCGAACTGACTAGCAACTATCTATATAAATCTAATATAAACATACCCTCAAAAAAATCAGGATAAGTATATCTAATCTTATCCTCTGTCTCCCAAGTACAGTCCTTCTCATTGTCGCTTCACTGACCTTTCACTAACCTGACTGTCTTGTTCCTTAATCTTTTCTGAACTCTTGCTAGAACCTGAACTGGTTGTCTAACAAAAGTCAAATTAGGCTCTACCATTAAATCATCCAACCTTGTCGGAGGAATAGTAGTCTCTGGATCATGCACATACTTGCAAAGATAAGACACATGAAATACACTATGGACAACTACCAAATTGCTCAGCAACTCTATCTTGTATGTGAGCTTTCCAATCCTCTCTATAATCTGGAATGGACCTACATATCTTGGGGCTAACTTCCCTGACTTTCCAAATCGTATCACACCCTTCATAGGTGATACCTTAATGAAAACCTTATCTCTAACTGAGAATTTTAGGTCCTTACACCTCTTATCTGTGTAACTCATCTGTCTAGACTGAGCTTCCTTCATCCTTCCTCGGATTAACTCAATCTTCTCTGATGCCTCTTTAACCAAATCTAGACTTAAGACTAATCTGTCTCCAATCTCCAACCAACATACTGGTGATTTGCATGGCCTTTTATACAAAGCTTCAAACGACGTCATTCCTATACTAGTCTGGTAACTATTATTATAGGAAAATCAACCAAATGTTGATTATCCTCCCAAGATCCACCAAAGTCCAATACACATGCTTTCAGTAAATCCTCGAGTACTTTGTTGACGCTCTCTTTCTGCCCATCCGTCTGAAGGTGATACGCAGTACTCATATTAAGCTTAGTACCCATCACTTCCTGTAGACTCTTCCAAAATTCACTAGTGAATAATGCTTCTTTTCCATTGACTATACTACTAGGAACTCCATGCAGTCTAACTATGTTCTTCAGGAACAACTTAGCTAAAACAAATGTCATTCTGGTTGACTTAACTGGAATGAAATGGGCACTCTTGGTCAATCTGTTTATTATAACCCATATAATTTCATTACCTCTATTTGACCTTGGCAACCAGTTAATAATATCCGTAGATATCGAGTCCCATTTCCAAACAGGAATCTCTAAAGGCTGTAGTAACCCACTAGGTTTCTGATCTTCAGCTTTCACTTGTTGACAGTTTGCACACTGCCTAATCCACAAGCCAACATACCTCTTCATGCCTTCCCAATAGAAGCTCCTCCTCATATCCTGATACATCTTGGTTCCTCCATGATGAATCATAAACTTGGATCGATGACATTCTCCAAGAACATCTTTCCTCAAGTCCTCCACATTTGAAACACACAACTGTCCTTCTTTATTAGCCATCCTCTTTGGTCAAGGCTAAAACCCTTTAAATCATCGATCTCCGTTCCAACCTCAAGTCTTCTTATCCTTTCAGCTAATACTGGATCCTCCGTTTTCTTAGAAGCAATTCTCTCAATCAACACTGGTCGAACTTCTAAACAAGACAACCTGGCAGTACTCTGACTAGAACCAGCAGTCGATCTTAACTACAAATCATAACTGACTAAAGCTTCTAAATCTTTCCATTCTGTCAACATAGCTAACACCATATTCTGATGTTTCCTACTAAGAGCATCAACCACTTTATTACCTTTTCCCGGTGTATATTCTATACCAATATCATATGCAGCCAAAAACCTCATCCACCTCTGCTGTCTCACATTCAACTCCTTCTAAGTGAATAAATACTGTAAAGACTTGTGATCAATATATAACTCAAATCTCTCCCCTAAGAGATAATGTCTCCAAATCTTCAATGCGAAGATCACAGCTGCCAACTCCATATCATGAGTATAATATCTAACGTCGTGCGGTCTAAGCTGCCTAGATGCATAGGCTATGACTTACCACTCTGCATCAACACCGCTCCTAATCCAGTTCCACATGCATTGGTATACACACCAATCCTTGGTTTCCGTCTGGAACTACTAACCTGGGTGCATTGGTCAACAAATGCTTTAACTTAAGGAATGCCTCCTCACATTTGTCGGGCCAAACAAACCTCATCTCCTTCTTGGTTAGCTTAGTTAAGGGTGTTGCTATCTGCGAGAAATCCTTAATGAATCTCCAGTAGTAGCTAGCAAGTCCAAGAAAACTTCTCTCAGTCACCATCTCTGGTCTCTTCCAATTATTCACAACTTCGATCTTATCTAGATCGACTGACAATCCTTTCTCTTAAACCTTGTGACCAAGAAATTTTACCTCTTTCTTTCAGAAATGACACTTGGTAAACTTCGCCTTTAGCCGATTCTCCCTCAGTGTCTCAAGCACCACTCTAAGATGAAGTTCATGCGCTTTCTTATCCTCAGAGTATACTAGAATGTCATCTATAAACACTAGAACAAACCTATCTAAGTACTCTTGGAAAAATCGGTTCGTCAAATCTACGAAGAAAGCAGTTGCATTCGTCAATCCAAATGGCTTACCAACCACTCATATGAACCATATCCATTCGAAAATGTCGTCAAAAGAATCATGTCCTCCGCCACTCTTAACTGATGGAAATCTGTCGCCAAATCCAACTGGAAAAACACTCTGGCTCCAATCAACTGATCAAATAGATCATCTATTCTTAGCAAAGGATACTTATTCTTAATCGTCCTTTTGTTTGACTTACGATAGTCAATACACATCCTTAACGGCCCACCTGGTTTTTCACAAACACCGCGGCCGATCCCCAAGGCGAACTGATTGGTCTAATAAAATTCCTTCCTTCTAGATCCACTAGCTGCACCTTGAATTCCTTCATCTCAGTTGGTGTCATCCTGGTAGGTGGTCTACTTATAGGTTTAGCTCCAAGCACTAGATCTATTCTAAACTCAATAGCTCTTTTCGAGGGTAGTCCAGTGACTGGCTCAAAGGCATCTGCAAACTCTACTGCTACTTAAACCAGACTTAACTCATTCCCTACCTCATAGCATTAAGTATTGCACTAACACTTCGGTCAGTATTCTCTACTGAGAATATCACTCGGTTATGACAATCAAGGTGCATCGGTGATATTTCCCTATCCTGGAAAAATATTCTAGCCTCATACCTAGTCAACCAATCCATACCCAAAATGATTCCGATATCTATGAAACCAATAACATACAAACTGCATGCAAACTTATGACCTAACAAGTCAAGTTCTAACTAGTCACATCTTAATCCTAGAGTTGCATACCCTTCTATTGGATTCGCAACCCTTAAGGAAGTAACAAGGTAGGTGGGTTCTGGACATAATTTATCAACCAAACACCGAGATATAAATGAATGTGATACTCCAATATCAAAAATTACTTTACTGGAATACTCTGAATCAAAAGCGTACCTTCCATCATAGTCTTTCCTTTATCTGCTGCAATAAGCCTAGTGTAACGACCCATTTTCCGGTACCCTTTGAATCGATAATAAACCACACACGTCCAACTCAAATTGCACGAATAAGCGGATCATTAAGGGTAGAAAGAAAATAAAGATAGAACAGAATATCACACGAATGGAATAACATATATTATATCAATAATAATCTTTACAACGGAAAATTTTAAAATACAATATCAGAGTCTAACCTAGATTCGGCCTGGACAGTTATAACACCTGCCTTTACAAATGCTGACAACCAATAAAACAAATGCAATAGATGTAGCGGATAATAGAATATGTTCGTACGATAATGAAGATATCCAACTCTCATTTGGAAACTCCAACCGTCTTCAACTAAAACTGAAACTACTCGGATCTGACCCGGGTATTGAAAATATCCGGATCAGGCTTGATAAACCAGCGTGAGAAAACTTAATAATAAATGACATTGTCATATATCAGCGTTTAAATAAAATTCTTTGAAAAGAAGAGTATCTCATAAGACCACGCCCACACATAAACACGGACGGGTTTTTACCTTATGATAACTTAAAACACTTTTATATATCAAAACATTTGATATTATTTCTAATGACATTCTTTGAAAACATTTGCAAATAAACTTATTAATCTTAGCCGAAATTGTTACGTTATTAAATTCCAGCATAATAGGTTTACAATCAAGTCTGTAGGTTCTTACTGGAAAATGGATTTCCATACAAATGACCAGGTGAAGGGACTACCTTTCGAAAGTACATCTCTAGAGGAATTGTACCGAGGACCATCATAAAGGTCCTCTACCAACACAAGACCGGCCTATCTCTGTAACTAGATAGTACCAAATATATCATCCCCCGTGAAAGTGTATATGAGTGGATTGTATATGATATATATGCAAGTATGAACAACTAACTATATAATATAACTTGATAGATAATAGCAACGTAAATTAAAATAATCACACCAGGATTTTATACTGGTTCGGACCTCCCATCCTACGTCCAATCTCGAAGCTCCTCTTCGGAATTTCCTTTCAACTAACCCTCACTTGACCCGGAGGAACAGGTTTACAATAGCATAGTTTCTTTGTCAAGAATGTGTTCTATAACACGAATGTTGACTATTGAGTACAAGTGCTTCCAATATATACATATATATATCTATCTAGAGGATATTGAATAATGAGTTCTGAATATATGGAAGTGTAAAATACAAGTAATTGATTATTAGAGAACAGGTATAAGTCAGAGTATAGGAATTAAGAGCATAAGTAAGTAAGGTTAGATCTTCTCTTGAATTCCCGATGTTATTTATAGTGGTAGAAAGATTCTTCGTGTAGTTGCATCCATTAACAATCGTTGTATAGTTGCTCCTGTTGGTGATGAAGAGTTGCAGTGAAGAGGAGCGAACGTGTCTTTTCGGATGTGACAGTTGGTCTTTGAAATTACACAGCCGAGTATATAATCAGACGTCTGGAAAGTATCCTCAGATGTTTGGCCTTCATATATTTTTTGCGACGACTCGGAATTTTGATCAATATCAATTTATTAAACTTTGTTAATAATTAAATTAGTTTAATAATTTTATACTATAAATTGACAAGTTAAAATTCTTTTAAGGTTAATAATAATAATTTGATAATATCTATCAACATTTTTCTTAAAAATATAAATTGGTAAGTTTAATTCTTTTGAAAATTTATAATATTTTAATTTGGGAATATTTATTTTGGCAATTTAAAATTGATAAGATTTATTTTTCTAAGGCTAATCAGAATATTTTCTATTTATGATACATATATATTGAGATATCTTGTAAATACGAAGTTTTTAAGTAATAAAAGCTATCTATTCAAATTGTAATATATAGATTTAATACAGTAATTTTCAAATTTAATGTTAAAATGTTTTTTTTCTATTTGAAATGTGTGTATATATTTGTGTATATATATTTGAAATAGGAATTATATTGATTTGAATTTAATAAAGTATTTTCAAACTTTAATATATAATTTGTAATTTGAAAATTTAATTTGTCTTAATACTTTTGAAAATGATATTTGAAATTTAAATTTTAATAACAAGAATAGTTTATTATTCATTATAAACACATGTTATATAGATTTGAATCAAAAACATAAGTTATTTGTTAATAAATGTTTATTTGAATTCACATGAGTATTTATTGAAATCCAAAGCTTATATATATAAAATAAATACACATTATAATCATGTAAATATTTCATAAATACTTATAAATAGCAGGTTATAAACCTTTGAACTTTACAGTAAAATTTAAATTGGGTTAAAATTGTATGATTTCAATTTTTAATTTCGATATCATAATTGGATTGTAAATAGGAAATCATGATTTTTAATGCTTGACTTATAATTTTTAATTGGGCAATTAGCGAGTTATTTTGGTTTATCTGTTTGGGGATTTCTGGCCGATTCATGGCGAACTACGGCAATAGGGATGTCGTGGCTGAGCATGGAGGTAGAGGAATTGATGATGTTCACCAGAAAAATGCTTTAGTAATTTACAGTGGATCGAGTTGGCCGTTAATGGATGGATTAGGGTTTAACATCCTGATTTTGTCGACGATGTTCATTTCAATTTTGCGGCGTCGAGAGACAACCGGAGTGGATCGCGTGCGTTGCCGTGGGATTAGGGGATCGTGACGAAGCTTCGGTGGTGATGGTGGGTTTTCTCGAGGCTTGGATTGCCGTGGAAGGGGGTTTTCTGGTGATGGTGGTTCGAACTGATGGGTTTGAGAGTCAAAATTTGATTCTCGATCGTATTTGAGTTTCTGGGTTTTGCGTTTGAATGTTGTGGCCGTGGGTGACTTGTTGACGCCTTGGCGATGATCGCTGGTGGAAGGAGGGGTGGTGCATGATGCACGGTATTGTGTATCAGTGGTATTTGGGAATTTGGAGAGATGCAGGTTCGAGCTCGAAGTGTGTTTCGTGTTTTATGCTGTTTTTCTCGGAGTAGGTTTTGGTTTGGGTTGACTTGGAGTGGACGCGAGGGATTATCGTGGATGGCTCGAGTTGTGTTGAGCAGTTTTTGGATCAGGAAGTTTTTAAATAGACAGTAATGTTTTAAAAGAAGATTCTAACAAAGTAATTTGATTTTGGAATGTTTATAAAAAAATTTACAAAGATGAAACAAGTTTTTACCTATGAATCTAATTTGTTTTAAGATCAAGTTTTAAATAAATTTTATATTTTGAAATATAAAAGTTTTTAAATAAATAAGTGGATTTCAAAAATAAGGTTTGTATAAAAATTTATTCAATAACTTTGGCAAAGTTTTAAAGATTTAAAAGTTTAATTTAAAATGTGTTTTAATTATAATTGATTTCTAATATACTTTATTTCTAATGATTTGTACAACCAAAATATCGTTATCTTCTCTTTTAATAAATAAAGTTGTGTCAATTTTTTCTATATGAAAACCAGATGTTATTAAGTTATTTTTAAGACGTTCGTACCATGCACGAGGTGCTTGTTTTAATCCATATAGTACTTTATGTAATTTAAAAACATGATCGGGATATTTTTCGTGAACAAATAGTGGTGGTTGTTCGACGTATACATTTTCTTTAATAAAACCATTCAAAAAGGCACTTTTGACATCCATTTGAAATAGTTTAAAATTGTTATGAGTTGCAAAGGCGAGTAATGTACGAATGGCTTCTAATGTTGCTACTGGAGCAAACGTTTCATCGTAATCTTTGCCTTCTTGTTGATTATAGCCTTGAGCAACCAAACGTGCTTTATTTATAACAATATTTCCATCCTCGTCTGCTTTGTTTTTAAATATCCATTTTGTTCCTATTACCGATTGTTCTTCGGGTCTTGTTACTAATTTCCATACGTAATTACGTTCAAATTAATTTAATTCTTCTAGCATAGGTATTATCTAAAATTATCATTTGATGCTTCTTTATAATTCTTTGGTTCAAAGTTTGACACAAATGCTATATGGATTATATGATTGAGTTGATTTCTAGTAACTCTTGAATTAAGATCTCCATTAATATTATCTATTGGATGATCCTTAAGGAATCTAGGAGATGATATCAAAGTGTTATTTTGACTATTTGTTTCATTAGTAATAGAGTTTGTTGAATTTTTTAGTGGAATAATATTTTCTTCATCATTAGTATGATGTTTAAAAAGATTTTCGTCGAATGAGACATGTAAGCTTTCTTCAATAGTATTATTTCCTTTATTAAAAATTCTATATGCTTTGCTACGTTTCGAATATCCAACAAAAACACCTTCATCGGCTTTTGGATCAAACTTTCCTAAATTATCTTTTGTATTTAATATAAAACATTTTCAACCAAAAATTTTAAAGTACGATACTTTAGGTTTTTTACCAAAAAAAATTTCAAAACAAGTTTGTTTAGTCATGGGGCGAATAGTTACTCGATTTAGTACATAACAGGATGTTGCAATAGCTTCAACCTAAAAGTGTTTTGGTAATCCACTATTATTTAGTAATGTTCGTGCACATTCTTGTAATGTACGATTTTTTCTTTCTACGACACCATTTTGTTGAGGTGTACGAGGAAAAGAAAAATTATGAGTTATACCTTTCTTATTGCAAAAGTTTGTAAAAAGATCACTTTCAAATTCTCCTCGGTAATCACTTCTAATGTTTTTAATTTTAAATTCATTTGAGTTTTAATTCTTTTAGCAAATATTTTAAACATACCAAAAGTATCGCTTTTATGTTTTAAAAATAAAGTCCATGTATATCTTGAAAAATCATCGAATATTACGAACACAAATTTGTTGTGATTTATAGACCGTACTTGTGTTGGACCAAATAAATCTAAATGTAATAATTCTAATGGTTGTTTTGTAGAAATATTATTTTTAGATTTAAATGAGCTTTTCTTTAGTTTTCCAATTTGATAAATATCACATAAATTTTCTACTTTGTAATTTGTTTTAGGCAATCCTCTTACTAACTCATATTTTGCCAATTTATTAATACTTTTAAAATTGATATGACAAAATCGTATATGCCATAACCATGGATCATCATGTTTGACGGTTAAACATAAGTTCAAATTTTTATTTATATTCATGTTTAATACATAAATATTTTTGTTTCTAAATCCTTCAAAAATGAGTTGTTTGTTATTATCACATAATTGACTAATGCTTAGCAAGTTATGTTTTAAATTTTCTACTAATAAAAGATTTTTAATAATAGGAGAGTTAGATATACCAGAGTTGATGACTTCTCCAATTCCTATGACATATCCTTTTGAACTGTCTCCAGAGGTTACCGTTCCACCATCGATGTATGCTATATTTGATAACATTTTTGAATTTCTGATCATATGCTTGGAGCAACCACTATCTAGTATCCATTTCTCCTTATTTTTTATTTTGGGTGCCTGCAAAATAAAAAATATTTTAATTGGTACCCATATATTTTATTAGCGTCCTATTTGTTAGAGGAAGGTAGCCATACCCAAGATGGTTTGGTACCTTTATAAATATAATTTTTATTATAGACTACATTTTATAAGTAATTATTAATATGCTTTTGTCTAATCAAATTATTATTTGTTTTAGGAATCCAAATTTTCATATTATTGGTATTCAATTTAGTCTTAGACAAACTTCTAGCTTTTATATGTCTACTATTTTTAGCATTATTTTCTTTTTGTTTAAAAGAATTTTTGAATCCTATTCCATTTCTATTACCAGATGGTTTTGAGGTTTTGATAATATTTTCCAAATCTTGTTTACCTTTATTAAATTTTGACACATTATTGGTAATTTTATCTAATTTTTCTCTCAACTCTATATTTTCAATTTTCAACAATTCAATACTATTTTTAAAATCAATATTTTCTTTTAACAAATTTTCTTTTTTTATAGAAGTGTTCTCACTTTCTATCATATTATTTTTGATTTTTCGTTGAGATAATTCAAGTTCTTCTTCTAAAATAATTTTTCCATCTTTCAACATTCATACCTCAAGTTCTAATCTATTTATTTTGACTATATATTCTTTGTTCAATTTTTTTATTTGTCGAAATTTATCGTCCAGTTCCATGTTAAGTTCTAATAGTTCATCATAGCTAAGTTCAGGACATACCTCTTCAGTTTGTGCCATAAAACATACATTAGCTTGTTCTCTGTCACTATCGCTATCACATTCAGAAGATGAAGAATCTGAATCATTCAAAGTTACTTTGAAAGCCTTCTTCTTCTTGAATTTTTGAATTTTGTTATTCTTTTTGTCATTATTGAGTTTAAGGCAATCCTTCTTCATATGTCTGTATTGATCACATTCATAGCACTTGAGTTGAGATATGTTTGTTGTGTTGGACTTTCCTTCTTTTTGAAACTTGGTCATCTTTCTAAATTTCTTGAATCTATTATAATTCTTGGCAATAAAAACTATTTCTTCTTCATCTAGATCAGAGTCATCATTTTTTTTTGCTGGAAATGCTATATTCTTTTTCTCCGAATTAAGTTCTTTTCGTGCCTGCAAGTTAGCTTCATAGGACATTAAATTTCCTATCAACTCTTCAACTTTGAGAGTGGAAAGATCATTAGCTTCTTCTATAGCTAAAACCTTCCTTTCCCAATCTGATGTCAAAGAGTTGAATATTCGAGATATTAAATCAAAATCAGTGAATTTAACTCCTAATGCCATAAGATCATGTTGAATAGTTTGAAATATAGAATACATGTCAACAATAGTTTCATTTTGCTTCATTTTAAATGAAGAAAATTGGTTTTGCAAAATCGAAATCTTAGTTTGTTTGACTTTTGTTGTACCTTCATGTGTAGTTTGCAAGGTACTCCAAATATCAAATGCAGTGGTGCATAACATGACACGTGAAAATTAATTTTTGTCTAAAGAACAAAATAAGACGTTCATAGCTTTAGCATTATTTGATGCTAAGGTCTTTTGTGCATCGGTCCAAGTGTTCATAGCAGTAGTAGGTGCTTCATATCTATCTTGTGTGGCTGAAAAAATTTCAAAACCATTAGCTTCCATAAAAATTCTCATACGTGTTGACCAATATGCATAATTAGATCCATTAAAAAGTGGGGGTCGTGTAGTGGATTGTCCTTCTTGAAAAATACTTGCCATATTAAATTGATTCAAAAACATGTTACTGTTATTTGATCAAAACCTTGCTCTGATACCAATTGAAAGTGTATATGAGTGGATCGTATATGATATATATGCAAGTATGAACAACTAACTATATAATATAACTTGATAGATAATAATAGCAACGTAAATTGAAATAATCACACCAGGATTTTATACTGGTTCGGACCTCCCGTCCTACGTCTAGTCCCGAAGCTCCTCTTCGGAATTTCCTTTCAACTAACCCTCACTTGACCTGGAGAAACAAGTTTACAATAGCAGAGTTTCTTTGTCAAGAATGTGTTCTATAACACGAATGTTGACTATTGAGTACAAGTGCTTCCAATATATATATATATATATATATATATATATATATAGGATATTAAATAATGAGTTCTGAATATATGGAAGTGTTAAATACAAGTAGTTGACTGTTAGAGAACAGGTATAAGTCAGAGTATAGGAATTAAGAGCATAAGTAAGTAAGGTAAGATCTTCTCTTGAATTCCCGATGCTATTTATAGTGGTAGAAAGATTCTTCATGTAGTTGCATCCATTAACAATCGTTGTATAGTTGCTCCTGTTGGTGATGAAGAGTTGCAGTGAAGAGGAGCGAACGTGTCTTTTCGGATGTGACAGTTGGTCTTTGAAATTACACAGCCGAGTATATAATCAGACGTCTGGCCTTCATATATTTTTTGATTCTGGTAGCATTTCAGACGTCTGTGTTTATTAACCAGACGTCTGGTCTTCATATCTGTTTTATATCTGGATTCTTTTCAGACATCTGACTTTGGTAACCAGACGTCTGATTCGTTCTGAGTTATGAACCAGAGGAATCAATCAGACGTCTGGCTAGTGTACCCAGACGTCTGAAAGTGTGCATGTTGCTTTTATCTATGCATGAGCAATCCTTCTTCCACTCATATTGGCTTGAAATCTTTTGATACTTCTTTTGAGTCTTATTTTTGTCTCTTTAGTGATGTTACTTTGTCATCTACCTGTAAATGTAAATATATATGTACATTCGATTTCCATTGTATAGTTGTTATCATCGGAACCATAGAATTGATTTCCTAACACCCCGGTCGTTATCGACCTTTAACCGAGCACGCTCTAGCATACAAACCACATTAATTTACATCTCGAACGTCATAGCTAGAAGAAATATATCTAGAAGGGGATGATCATACTCTAATTGGGAATGACCCACTTAGCCTTGCTACATCTAACCCAGTTTCGGTCATTTCTGGTTGATGAGGCTCGAGGCAACGGTTACCTTTTCACATAACACGTCTTCTTTCACTTTGAATGTCACACTGCCATTTATTTGATCACTATTTGACTCCCATAAGCATACAACCTTTGAGCTCGTATGTCTCAGGGAAGGGTGTTAAGCTAAGAGAAGTTGCCTTCTCCACCACCACGCAGATGTACATTTGTAAAAGTCAAACGTTGTGTCCCACAAATGCAATGTCAGACATTCATCCATACAAGTTTGTTCTGGGACTGAACAAAACGAAGACACTTTCCTCGACCATTACTAGGCGAGAAGCCCTTGCAATCCAAAAAAATCTCCACAACAAGGAGACCACTGCTATAAATAACTCTATAATGGGAGCGACCTAGAGCATGTCAACAAGTAGTCCTTACGCTATGAAGATCCACGGTCTTCAATAATCATCATCTTCAACATGTCTTCACTTTCGAACGTATACATTGGTTCAAAGTAGTTTTCGAATTAGAATCATCCAAATCCGACCCTGCTTCCTTCGAAGCCAATTATCAATTTAAAATATGTTAAGTTCATATGTGGATATCAATCGTCAATCAATTACTTCATCTTTTATTTAAATCAAATATCTTTCTTAGACATATTCTTTTTAATTTATTCCATTTTCTTTTCAAGAGTATATGGAATCATTAAGCCTCATTTATCAAATCATTTGGTTTATTTAAACCTTTCTTAAATCTTGGAATAATCCTAAATCATTTTCTCTTTTACTTAGGAAAACCTTTCCAAATCATTCATTAAATCTTAATCAAAGATTTCTTATAGTCAAGCCTAAAAATGTTAACTTTGGGAAAATATTCCAAAATCATTTACTAAATCTTAATCAAAGATTTCTTATATTCAAGCCTGTAAATGTTAACTTTGGGAAAATATTCCAAATCATTCACTAAATCTTAATCAAATATTTCCTTCTTAACTTCAAATCATAAATCGAAGATTTTCATAACAGAGTACTACTGCCACCTTAGATATGGTAAATTTCACATCCAAGGACTAATGGCAAGTAATCCTACATCATGAAGATATTCGCCTTCAATGATCTTTGTCTTCAATATGTTATATTTTGAAAATTAGTTTTAAGGAGTTTTTAGATAGAAATCACCCAAATCCAATCCCGTTTCCTTCGAATAGGAATCATCCAAATCTGATCCCTATTCCTTCATGCTAATCATCGATAAAAAAGATGTTAAGTGGTTAATTAACATTCAAAGAATTTGTTTCTTTTCTTTTATCTTGGAAAAAATTAAATATGATTTGTTAGAGCATCCGGGCTTTCCTTTCGATCAATTCCACCCCTCGGCTAAAAAGATAAAACATAGGCCAGGTAATTTCAGGCCACTGTTGCTCCATTCCTGACCTTAGTTAAACACCTTGTTTTATCTTCCCATATCTCATAGGCAGGACAAATGTATTAGTCGTTTTCCACATACTTGTTTGTTATCTTTATTTTAGAATTGATTATAAGATTCCAAATTATCTTTTAAACTCTTAATTTTCATTTTTTTAAACATTCATAATTGATTCTAGGAAATATCGTTACGTTTAAACCTTCTTTTAAAAAGTCGTAGCAACGGCAATAGAAAAGTGCTGTGGAAAGTGCTTCATATGCTTATTTGATTTAAACAACTTTTTTATATTTGAACATTCATATTTTCCATTTCAAATATCTTTTAAACCATTTCAATAGATTTATCAAAATTATTTCATATTTTTAATTATTTAAAAATATCATTTATAAAGAAATCCCTTTTTGGATTCTGAATTGCAAAACCACGATGTTTTTAGAAAATTGTTTTAGACATATTTCAAAATCTACTTAATGAAATATTCATTTTATTTCTTTATTGGAAAACTATGGATATAATAGTCCGAAAAGTTCTTATTTCGAATGATTCTGAGCCATATTCCACTTTGTATACTTATTTAACTTTTACGGCGCAAAATCGCCACCGTTATGCGACGCGCCTATTTTTGACTTGTTATTCGCTTTCGTTTCAAACTTCATTAAAACACTTTTAAATGTTTGTAAAACATTTATAGATCATTTTAAACTTACTTTAAGCAATATTTTTATATTTCAAACTCATTTTCGTTTCGTTTCACATTATAATATTATATTATTATAATATCATTTTCAATCTTTTTATATATTTTGAAATCTTTAAGAGGCTAAATAATTTTCATACACACATTTGTATGGATTTAGTTCTCATTTAATTAACTACGCTTACTAACCATTTCTCTTATCATTTATCAAACAAGTTATCAACCACATAAACAATCATATAATCAACCAATTTTGCATCCAAGTTATTAAACATTCAAACAATTTATTCAAGGTTTTTAATGGACAAATTAAAATAGTTATAAGGATGATTTAACTTTAAATAAACATTGAGTACTCACCTTTAAACAAAGATTAACTTCCTACCAACATTCTTTTTTTTAAACAACACTGCACTAAATCATCTTAACTTCACCAAACCATCACCTAAACAACTCCACCTCACTTTCCAGTGCTCGGCCATCACTTTACTTCCACTTGCTCTCGACCACAAGTCATTCCTTCTTCTCTCTTGGCCAAACATTCCAACAAAATCAATAAGCCCGGCCTCCGCTTGATCCTCCCCATCCTCCATCATTTCTTCACTTCTTAGATGATAAACGCTGTTTTAATGGTATCCTAAGGTCTTTGGCAAAGTTTGGTGGAGTTTTGACTTTGTTTGATATGTTTTGAAAAAAGAAAATGGAAGAGAAGAAGCCATTAGAAAGTAGAAAAAAAGCTTGAAAAAAGGAAGAAGAAGAAGAAGGAGGAGGGTAAAAAAGTGAGAAAATGGATGCTTATTTATAGAAAAAGTTTTGGTTTAAAATAATATTTTGTAAAAAGACCAAAATACCATTTACTTACTTTTTAAGAAACCTTATTTTTTCAACACGTAACATCACATTTCAACTTATTTCATTATGTCATTTCCACTTAAGTATTAAGTAAAGAATATAATAATTATGTTTGGTTTGATTTGATGTTTACCTTTTGCTTTGAAATGACATGTTTGTTTTTTTGTGCTTACTTTTTCTTAATTATATTCTACATTTTTCTAAGTATGTTTAGCAAAAGTAAACTTGATTAATGAATTAATTAATACTTATACTATTTGAATATATGTTCCTATATAAGAAAATAAAGGCGTGACAACTTTTACGTTGATTTTCGACAAAATGTTTTACGGTCATATTTTGACGTTTTAGTTAAACTATTTATTTATGTAAAACAAATTCAAAAATGAATTTGTATAATGTTATTTAAAAATATAAACACTTATAAATTAATTAAAATAATTCATTTAACCATTGAAACTTACTTTTCTGAAATCAGCATTTTGTCACTTTTGTCGATGTAGGCAAATGTTACTATTTTTCTCTATACTTCTCTTTCTAAATCCTATTTATTTTTTTTGAATCATATAGCCTTACTTATTTTACATTTAAAATCACTTTAGATAGTATATTTTAAAGTGGTCAAATTTTGGGTCGTTACACCTAGCTAGTCCTACAGCAAAAAAAATCCCTTGTCCTCCCTACCTGGCTCTGGACACTGATTCTTATAATGTCCAACTTGATCATAGTTGAAGCATTTCACGTTCTTCTTAACTGCAGCTTTCTTTCCATTTCCTGACCAGCATTCATTAGCAAAGTGACCTTTCTTGTCACACTTATAGTAAACTATCTCTGTCTTTGACTTCTTAGCAGTATCTCCCTTCTAGGTTCCCTTCTTTTTAAAGAACTTCCTCTTCTTCCCTTGAGGTCCTTGGGTTTCCACTGACTTCTCTTTAGCTAAATCAGTAAGTAATTCCTTATGGCGAATGGCCATCTCCACCACCATATTACGAGGATTACAGACATGGGTCATGGTCATTCTAGCAAGCTCGGGTCTCAGTCCCCGAATGAACTTCTCATTCCTTTTAATGGCAGTATCTATAGTAGCATATCCATATCTAGACGACTCTTCAAACTTAGTAGCATACTCAACCACTGACATCTCTCCTTGCACTAAATCCGTAAACTTCCTCATCGGCTCAGACTTAGCAAACTCAGATACAAACTTCTGCTCAAATCTCATTTTGAAATTATTCTAAGTTAACTACTCTTCCGGCACTCTGACAATGATACTATTCCACCGATGAAGTGTTGACCCCTGCAACTGTCTAGAGGCCAACCTCCTCTTTGGTCTATCATTAAGACCCAAATCAGTAAATATACGCTCACAATGCAACAGTCGATTCTGAACTTCTATGGCACTCTTCGTTCCTAAGAATAGCTTTCCACCCATACTGGTGTAGTCTTTACTTAGTAAAGCAATATTCCCAACTGGAACCACAAGATTTGCTCCTTCTGCATTTCCAGCAAATTCAGTAGCAGCTCCAGCTTACATCAAACAGCTAAAACATCATCCCTACATCTGCTGAAGGATTTCCAACACCCACATTGGCTTTAGCATTTTGGTTAATAGCATTAACCGGTCGACCCAGGTTCTGTTGTTAGTGAGTCAAGCATTTCCATTAGTATTGGCGCTTCCTCCATTGAGATTTCCTCTTCCATTTCCTGCTTCCATATCTCCCTTCTCATAAATCTGCATATGAGCCTTAGTAAGATACAGAAGAACGTTCTAAGAGAGCGGGGGATACGTACTTACATATATATAACTATATATAGTAAGTACAAGTATGTTACTATAGTATTATCCCAAATCCCAATCTTATTATCTGATTTATCAAATTATGTTTGAAAATCTTTTAGGTTTAATTTTCTTTTAAAGTTTCATAATTCTATGCTCTGATACCAACTTGTAACATCTCCCTATTGGGATGCCCAAAACTAACGGCTACGGATGTTGCGGTCATCCATAGTTATTAATCCTCGACGACCAAATACAACGATATTAGATACATTGATACATAGAAACACAAGAATATGGAAAAAAAATTAAACAACAAAACAAATTCCACATTCCATTTCAAAATATTCCAAATTGATTACATAATCTGAATTCGCAGACCACGTTCAGATACTAATTGTTATTACAAAATATGCCAAGAGCGACATATGAAGATGCCCCTTGGTAAATTAAGGTATATAGATAGGCAGGAAAACAATTTTCCTTTACGAACAAAACACAGAACGAAAATAAAAACACTCTAATAGTAAGCTTGCCTCTTACACATCCTCGAAAGCTTTATTCGTCTAAAAACACCTAGAAACCTTAACTCTCAACCTACTCAAAATCAACTGAGTACCCGAGAGTTTAAACGGAGAACAAAAACTTCGAGTCAGAATAAAGCTTGGTATGAATAATAATTTACCATCTCAAACCATTTAGATAGTGAGACCACACCATTTAGCGGAACGGGTTTTCCCCTCACTAGTATCCTAAAACAATTATAAAACCATATACTGTGCTCTTGCATCCATAATGGTTAAAACATAGTATTTCAAAAAAATAAGGTAATATGTAAAACAAATAAATCAATTCTGGATTACCAAATCCCCATTCATTCTGACTATCTATCTCAATTATAGTTTCTATACTATTAATTTGTTAAACGTTGAGGATTGTCTATCCAATTACTTAGTTTTCATGGGATCACTAAGAACCTATTGGTAATTCAATATCTTATTCCTTATCCTAGTTTTCACGGGCTAACTAGGAACCTATTGGATGATTGCCAATATCTTAATCCGGATATAGTTTTTATGGGCTAACTACAAACCTACTAGCCACTGCTAGTATCAAATCATAGTTTTCACGGGCTAAACTATGAACCTATTGGCCCCTGCGAATATCATACAGTTTTCATGGGCTTACTGTAAACCTATTGGCCCCTGCGAATATCTTTAATTCAAATTTAATATCTATTAAGTTACATTCATTACTGGATCAACCTAACTGGTTATTCTGCCCTTTCTCCAAAATACAGTTATAGGTTAATAACAACGTGAATAACATTTCAAAATATTTATTCATGCCATAGTTATTACTTTAAATTGAGATTGGGTTTATGTTTTGAAACCATAAAACATCTCTTTCAAAACCTCTGGATAACCTCCTTCGAAAGAAAATAACTCTTTTCAAAACATTGTATACATACCTTTTGAAGCCTTTAGTAAATATTCTCTTTCGAAACCTATTATAACTATTGATGGTATCAAATCATCTTTTTAAAATGTAGAGCTTTGAAACAAATAAAGTACCCCTTTCGAAAGCATTGGGTTAACTCTTTAAAACATCATTTGGGTCAAAATGGTTATATATAAAAGTTAGCTTGGGGAAAAACTGATGGTGTCGGAACCATCTTAGTCGAAACAAAAGCCTTTAAAACAAAAACTTTGAAGGACAGATTTGAAACCCCCTTTCGACTTCATCACCTTCGAAACCTCAACCACTTCGAAAGCATACAGTAAAAAAGCTTAAGTAAAACAGAAGTAACCCCTTCGATAGCATAGATGAATTCAATGCAGTCAAAAAGCGAATTAGCGGCTTGGTTTCGACTGGGACTAAACCAGATCTTTCGAAAGCTCTTATTTAAGGAAAAAGGTACCCCTTCGAAAGCTAAGACTTTAACATAATATGACAACCTCCTTTGAAAGCTAATTATAAAACCCTTTCGAAATATGCATTTCGACTATGTTGAAAATTTTAAGTAAAACAAGGCGGGACTTTAACTTTTGAAAACAAAGTAGGGTTTCGACTCCATCGTAAGCTAACCTTTCGACACCAAGGCTTCTGCCTTCCATCCAATCTACTGCATACCATCTAAGTGATATCTTGTGTATTGGTTTTGACTATGGTGGTATTGATTGTGTTGGTTTCGACTAGGATAAGGTGGAATCAATGGAGGCGAAAGATTCTTACTAATAGAGACAGAATACATATTTCTGATTTAAAGGATGAAATATAGCAACTTTTGGTAATTACTTTTTAACAACTTGCCTATTTGTAAACTATTGATTGGTTGCCATAAAAACTTTTCAAATACTTTACCTTTTTAACTACCGCATTTATATCAATTTAAAACCATAAAAACGTATGGTTTAAGCCCTTCTATAAAATAAATTTAATGTTTTCAAAAAAGTCCTTATAAAATAATTTATTTTCCCTAGTAAATCAATTATGAAAAATCCCCAAAAATCGCAGAAATTCAATTTCATCATGTAATAAAACATATTAAAATTTAGACCCAATTTCTTCCTGAAATTCTTGATATACATTTTAAACCCAATTATATCATATTTTTCATCAAAAATTCATAATAAAATTTCCATAGCTTGGAAAATTCTGAAAATTAAAATCCATCTTCAAAATCATGTTTTTCTTAACAAATTTTTTTTCCACGGTAATCTAAAATCATATATTCTCTGTTTCATATAAAAACGGTGCAAATTCATGTGCTTATAAATTAAAACAAATCATCATAATATAACTCAAGCATATCATCATCCAATTTATCACGTAAAAGAATTTAAATCATAAATACGAAACCATATAATCATAGAATAAAAGTAGAGATGGTAGAAGATTATTATTCACCTTAAACTTGATAAGAAATTTGGGATTTGTTGTTGATTAATCTTCCCTAGCTTTTGATCCTTAGCTTTTGATTAAAATTTCTTCCTTCCTTCCTTGGTATTGATTGGCTTTAGTTTAGGTTTCAGTTTTGTATTTGTGATCGTGAGAAATGGGACATGAATGGACAAAAATGAGAAGTTATAGCTATGTATAATAAATTGGCTAATTTAATAATATGCCCATGTATGGTTTAGTTAACCTTAAATCAATTTAAAGCCCATTTACTTTGTTAATAAGCATGGCCCTAGTAAGTAATTTACTCAAATATCAACCTCCTTATCATTATTATTCTATTTTATTTATCTAATTAAATTTTCTGAATAATGTTATCACAAATTAGGGATGTTACATTTCGTCGATGAGTCTGTGACGACCCGCCAATTTATCACTTTGATAAGTTATATTTATTTTTAAATTTCTGCAAACAAACGATTGATAATTCAAATAATATTATTTTAAGTGATAATAAGTAATAGTAACTTTAATTTGAATAAATATTTAAAAAAATATTTTCCTCAAAATCTAAATCAATAAAATGGCTGAAAACTGTTTTATCAACAAACAGCTCTATGATCATAAAATATCGCGTAAGGAGCTTGATACATACACTTATTTCCATAATTAAACAAAAATATAAAATAAAATCAATTGATTTGTTTTTGAAAATAAAATGTTTTTTTGACATTGTTAATAAAGCCCTTAAATATGATAATTGATTTATTAATTAAACTGAGATTTAATGATTTGATAATTATTTTAGTTATTCAAATGATTATTTTAAATGATGATAATTCATTTTGAATAGTTTTAAATTGATAATAAGTCATGTATAATTGTTTGATGATAAATTTTCTATCGAGTTAGAAAATTGCCAATAAATTTTGAATTAAATTTTATCGCAAGCGCACGGCGTAAAAAAGTTAGTACGTGGCGAGTACGGGTCGATCCACAGGGAATTGTTAGATTTTTAAATCTCTATTCAATCAAATTATACCAAAGTTGAGAGAAGCTAAAAAATGACAAAAATGACAAAAGAAGATTTATAAAAATACGAGAGTGCTAAGACAATTTAGAGATAGTTCCGCTCTTTAGATCATATAGTTCAACAAATTATGAAATTATGATCTTTTTTTCTATCATTAGTGAATTTAAATGATGTGCTTATCATAAGTATGGATATTTGTGCTATTAATTAGCCCAACATAAGCCATCAAACTTTAACACAACCTTTAAACCACTATTAGAGTCTAATGAAAAATGACAACAAGTTGAAAAATGAAATCTATTAAGCAGGCCTATTAACTACCGTTTAGAAATATAAGCCATCAAATTTGAATTTCAACACTCACTTAATTACCATCATCATATGTAGATGAAGAGGTAATTATTTTTTGTGATTGTTTAAGCATAGCCTATTTGTTATGAACAACATAGACTATCAAATTCAACATGAAATAATAAATCACATCAGCATTCATTTAAGCACAAAAGAAATCAAAATTAACAAGTTATGTTGAAGATACATAATTAGAGAGCTTCATTACCCCTAAATTAAAGGGGTTTAGCCTCTCATATTTGTTATCAAATCAACAAATATAGCTTGCAACATGAAACAAAAAGAAGAGGAAAAAGAGCTAAATGAAAGAAAAACTAATATACTTGCATGAAAAGTAAACTAAGCTTCTAACAAAATAAAAAAGAGAGCATGTAAATGTAAAAGAACATTAACTAACATTGCATAAAAAGAAAAGCTACATGAAATAAAAATGGCTAAGTAGCCATGAAAAGAAAGAGAGCTCTCATTTTATTTTTGGTCTAAACTAACTAAGAGAAGAAAGCCTAATAGAGACTAAGAGAGGAGAGGATTATATGAAACATAAGGGGTATTTATACATGTATGAAACCGTAATCCATATTTTTGGAGAATGTCCAAACTACTCATCTAGGAAGTGTGGCCACTAAGTTGTCATTAGCTTCAAATAACCATCCATTAAGTGTGCATGTAACTTTAGTGGCCTTTTATCATGTGCATTAGCTCCTAATGGTAGATCAAGGTAAGTGGGTAGGTGGAGACCTCCATGTTCATGAATGTTGAATTATTTCCATCTTCATTTGCTTTTGTTCTCTTGTGCATGCATATTTCTTCATGAAACCATTTGTATTTGAATTTAAATTCCTACAAAATAACATAGAAATTTTCAATTAAATTTTAGAAAATTAATATAGGCACAAATGATCATTTTGCCCCTATATAAAGATGAATACATAACGATTTGAAAATAATTTTTAAACAAGTTAAAGTACCCAATATAATCATTTATTTAATTTAAATAGATTAAATATGGTGGTAAAAATATGCATATTTATGTGCACATCAATAATAGTTTATAAAGATATATATTTGATTTGAAAATATAAGGAAAAATCGATATCGCTTTATTGGTAGAGTAGCAATTTTTGTAAATAACTTTTAATACTAATTTATATGGTTTTATAATTCAAATATGATCATTTAAATTCATCTAAAATGATAAGAAAATGCTTTTCAAATTTTGTTACAAAAATATGTACGTTAAAGTATAAGTGAAAATGTGACTGGGAATGGTTCTCTGATTTATAACAGTTTATCGAACGAAAGTTGTTCGAAATCAATGCAACGTTATTTACATGTCATGTACACATATATAACATACAGATGCATCCACTAACATGCACATGAACATATTTATACATACATGCATACTTATACACTTAAAAATACATACATAATACAAAAATCTAAGATATTTTAAGTAAGCTTCCTCCTTAAGTTTACATAAGTCAACTTGTGCATACATGAAGTGGATGTAAGTGATGGGCACATGGGGAGGAGGCTTTTGTTGGCCTAGAGAGGGGGATGGTGTATTGGAGAAGCCATGAAGTGATGATGTGTGTATGGATTCTTTTGCACTCTTCCTTTGGCTATAAATAGCCCACCCTCTCATCACATTTTTTCACCTTCTTCGCTCTAGCTTAACTTCCTCATATTAGACCGCAATAAGGAAAAAAAATTTAAACCATTCAAAATTTCAGTGGATAGAACTTTCTAGTTTACTACTTCTTTCCATTAGAAGCTTAGAAATGCTCAAAACACCAATCTTTCTAAAGCATTTTCGAGCCCAGTTTTGATAGCCGAAAAATACCTCTTTTTCATTCAAGTACAACCCCTTCAAAAATGATCCAAAATGAAGTAAATCTTTTTCTCATACCTTATGTAATTTCAGTGGCTACAACTTTCATGTTTAGCACTTTTTCAAGTTTTGAGTTTAACTATGCCAAAATACCACTTTGTTACAATGCATTTTCAAGCTTCGTTTTTATGAATCCGAGAATTACCTATCTTCTTTTGATCATAAATTCTCAAAACAAATCGAAATTGAGTGTTTCTTTTTTTGAAACCATAGAGAAAATAATTTCCTACAACTTTCAGGTTGATCAAATTTCAGAATTCAAAGAGTTGAGTATCGAAAAACCCAAGAGAAACTGTCCTATTTTTAGGTCTAGTTTTTGGTAAATTCAATAATAATCCAAAGTCCTACACCTCATTTCCCATGCTTGACCCAGCTCTACTTTTGGCATGAAATGGCCGAGCGCACTAGAACGCAAGGTGTTGGGGTTCGCGAGCTCGGATCGCGAGTTAATGAAGCTATGGCCATTTTCCGATAGGAAATCAATGTGAGAACTCCTAAACTATTATTATTATATTTTTGGATGATGACGTGATGTTTAAAACGGATGTTTATTATGCTTTAGTCATCGAGTTTGGTTATTTTCATATGAATGTTGAATATATATGCTAGTCACGGAAATACACGTCGATAAGCATAAAGAAAATCACTTTCCTCTATATTTAATGAAATGGTGTATATGGATTATTAAACCTCCTTAAAAATGGTTTGAAATGTATTTGAAATGTTTTATAAACATACGGAAGTGTCTTGGTGAATTTTGAAAAGCAATGGAAAATTTAGTTAAAAATAAGTGTGTTGCGTATTAACGGTAGTTTGTGATTTCGTACAATAAAGGTCAAACATGTGTAAAAGTTAGAATATAACTCGAAATTCTTCGAGATAAGAATTTTCCGAACTATTATATCCACGGTTTTCCAATGAAGAAAGTAAATCGAGATTTCAATAAGTAGATTTTGAAATATGAGTAAAACAAATTTTTTTGAAAAATCCCAATTTTGCAGTTCGGAATCCAAAACTAGAATTCTTTGAACATGATGTTTTAAAATATTTAAAAATGTGGAATAAATCTTATAAATTTTGTAATATTTTTTAAAAATGATTTGAGTAATAAAAATGAATTTGCAAATAAGAAAAGGTCGTTTTGATCAATATAGCCTAAAATCACTTTCCGTAGCATTTTTCCACGATACTTTTCTATAACTTTTGAAATATAGTTTTAAATGCAATCATTCTTTGCTAAATATTTTGTAAATGCTTTTAAATGATTAGTAAAAAAAATTAAAGTTAATTTGAAGGATATATGAAATGGCTAAAGGTTTAATGGTTTAGAGTCGATCTGATAACTTGACCATCTTATGGGTGTCAAGGAGATAGTGTCTAGGCTTGGGTTTGAAAAACCAGTTTCCTGATCTCCCTGGCTATCCGACTGGCCCGATGGAGAGGATAGTAAATATGATTTACTCGGATCGAAATTTCAAAACGATTAAAGAAAAAATATTCTCCAGATTTAAATAATTTGGATTTTATGGAGATGATCTTCTTGTACTCGGTGTTAAAGCCCAAAGAGGGAACTCGTACTATTCGAGGAATTTAAAAAGTGATTTCACTATTATTCCACCTATATTATTTGTTGAATATGGAAATTGATATTTAGTGGAGTTACATGATTGTTATAAATTCTGCTCACTTAATAATTATTAGTTTTGGATTAACATCCTAGACAACATGATTTTAACTCAATTAAAATTATGAGTTTTTGAATTAAGGAATTTTTGTTAAGATTTAATGAAATGATTTGGAAATATTTTCTTGAGTTAAAAATGAAATGATTTAGAATTATTCCAAGATTTAAAAAGGTTTTAAGTAATCAAAGGTTTTGATAAGTGAGGTCTAATAATCCCGTATATACCGAAAAGAATGTTTTATCTATAAAAGATATTTTGATAAGAAGAACTTAATCAATTAAATAATGATTTCCTATTCACAAAACCTCTTTTTATTGATGATTGGTTTTAAGGAACCAAGGTCGGATCTGGGTTATTCCTATCCAAAAACCACTTCAAACCAATGTATGTGTTCGAATGATAAAGTTCTGATAGAGAGAATAAAGAATGAAGACCGGGGATTTTTAGGATGAAAGGACAGCTTGTTGATAATTCTGGTTAACTCCCAAACACTAAAGTAGCAGCGGTCCCTTCATTTCTAAAATTCTTTGTGTTGAAAGGACTTCTCGCTACTAATCTTAGGGTTAATTCCCGACAGGATATGGTAGGAGAGCGCCTTCGGTTTCGTTCAGTCCCAAAATGAACTTGAGTGGATGGATGTCTAACATTGCGTTCTTGAGATTTCATCGTTGACTTTTATAATCATACATCTGTTTGGTATCAAAGAAGGCAACTTCTCTTAGTTTAACACCCTTCTCTGAGACGTATGAGCTCGAAGATTGTACATTTGTGGAAGTCAATTGGGATCAATGGAATGGTAGTGTGGCACTCAAAGTAAGATGGTGTACTATGTGAAAGGTAATCGTGACCTCAAGCCTCTCACCCGGAAATGACCGAAACAGGGTAGATGCGGTAAGGCTACGTGGTTCGCATCCATAAGGGTATGATCATCCACTTCTAGATATATCTCTACCCGTTATGACGTTCAGATTTAAATTAATGTGGTGTATGCTAGAGCATGCTCGGATAGGTCAGTAATGACCGAGGTGATGACATATTCAGTACTATCTAGGAAGAGGTAGGCCGGTTTTATGTTGGTAGAGGACCATCTGTCGGGTCTCGGTACATTCCTCTAGAGATGTACTGTCGGAAGGTAGTCATTTCACCTCGTTATTTGTATGGAATCATTCTCCAATAAGTGCCTGCCATTTTGTTTGTAGAGCCTAAAATGCTGGAATTTAATAGTGTAACAGTTTCGGCTAAGTTTGATAATTTTACTTGCAAATGTTTTCAAAGATATGTCATTAAAAATAATATTAAGTATTTTTATGTGGAATGATTTGGTTACCAAAAGGTAAAAACCCGTTCCGTGTTTATGTGCGGCATAGTCTTATGAGATACCTTTTTCTTTTCAAAAACGCATATTTTTAGTTTTACACCAGTCCCATGACCGACCCAAAGTTTATTTTTCCCTTTCCTTAAACTCTGGGTGCCCTAATTTTCCCCGGACAGCCTAGTAGTCAGGTTTAGTTCAGAAGAAATCTGGATGGAGTTCGAAGTAGGGAGTTAGAAGATTCTTTCGAAGGTTTTTATCTATTTCCACCACACATGAGTAGTTTTGTATTCTGCCTTTGTAAGGATAGAAATTTATAACCGTCCATTATTTAACTCTGATTATTGTATTTTAATTTCCGCTGTAAAGTTTATATTGAAATAATATATATGAGATTCTATTTTGCCTTTATTTTCTTCCTTACCCTTGAGAATCCACTTATCTAGCACTTGGATTTATGGCACGTAAATACCGTAGATGTATTAGTGTCGATTGCTAGGAGTCAACGAAATGGGTCCTCATACTATGGTATCAGAGCTTAGGTTGAGCGAACACCTAAGCCTAATAAAGGCAAAAGACTCATCAGAGATTGGGTTAGCAATACCCTAGGATGAGTAACTCATTAGAGATAGGGTTAGTAACATTCTAGCATGAGTTTGAGAGTATTATATATGAGCGCATATTTGTTAATTTTATATACAAATGATTTTGGTTTTGAAAATTTGTAAACGAATTAATTTTACCTATGATTATATTTTGAATATAAAAAATATTTTTCAAATAATATAGTTATTTTATCAAGGAAAGGATAATACTCAGTTATTATCACTAATTGTTCGGTTGTTTAATTTAAAAGTTTAAGTACGAACACTTTGTATCTTTATTTTCACAATTTACTATGGGGTATTCAATAAATAATAAATGTCTAATAAAGGAATTTATTTAAGATAAATAAATCTTATGAATATGTTTTATATAAGTGGTTTTGTGAACTGGATTTACAAAGCGTGCTTTATAAAGGAATTTTTGAGAATTTAAATTTTGGTATTTTTGAAAGGAATTTCAAATGATTTTTGGAAAAGGAATAATAATGGTATTATTTCTAAAAATAGGATTTTCAAAAAACAACAATCTTATGATTAATTGATTCAAGTGGCTTGAAAGCAACTAAAAATGGGCAGGAGATGAGTTCGAATGGTAAACGCTTCTCTTAAGTATTCCCCTTCTTGGTAAGGAAATATGCGATTCTATTGGTAGTACCTAGTTTCTTGGTATCATTTTTGAGTTACTCGATCAATACAGTCTTTAAAAAAAATGTGAATCACTTCTTTGACAAATCAATGTTCATTAATTTTTATCAAAGTGTATTATCTTAATTGATAAGCATGGGAATTCTTTGATCTTTAAAATTAATGTTTAAAGTCAATAATGGATGGTTTTGGGTTTGTAGTAAACGATGTTTTAGCAACATTTGTTTTTAAACATTTGAATGACACTTTGGAAGAAATCTTATGGGTATATTTAGATCTTTAATAATGGGATTTTAAAGGTAATAACTAGTACTAGAGTCTTTTATAAAAAGATGGAAAAACTATAATTAACATGTTATAAAAAGAAAAGTTCATTGTAAAAATGTTTTGGTAGTAATTGTTTTAATCTCTTCGATTATATTTTAAAGTAAGTAAAACTTGTTAAGTAAATTGGAATATAGTTAAAAACATTTGAATAAGTGTATAATACTTTTCAAAGTATTAAAACTGGTATAAGTAAAGAGAATATATATATAAGGGAAGTTTTAATTAATGAAGGAATGTTAATTAATAAAGTAAGTTTCAACTAAACAAAGAACGTTTTCACATTTGATATTAGTTAAAGGAAGTTTATGGTAATTTATCAATTCAAATAATTATTTTGAAAATGAGTTTTTCAGAAACCATTAAGATATGTTTAGAGATGTGTTATAATAAAAGGATATTTATCTTTTGAGAAGAAATGTGTTTTTAAGTGTAAATATTTGGAAATAAAATTGTAAAATGGTTATCTATAAAGAAGTATCTTTATGAAAGTTTGAATAAAGAATGAAAGTTTTATGAAATGTTTTCATAAATTTTTTTGAAAGGTTAATAAATACAGATGAAGTATATGGATTATTTTGACGCACGATTTAATCTAAGATTCGAGTGTAAAACTTTAACGTATTTGACACTTATCCGAAAGAGGATTTATCACTCGATTCTTAGCGAAGAACATTGATGAGGGTTGTGATTGGATACTTGAGTTTTCTATCATAGTTAATAGCTATGTAAGGAGAATTAAAGTTCTGGTCAGAAAGCCTAGTCAGAGTCCACACTAAAGGATCGGGGGGTCAATACTAGTTCGGAAGTAAAGTTGTGGATTCGAATAATAGATAGAATCAGATATTTCATACCGGTGATCTATATACATCGTACGGGTAAAAGTTTAAAATTTAATTTTATTGGGCCAAACTTTTAGGTTTTTGTTTTGGGTAATTTCGGGGACGAAATTCTTTTTAGGGGGAAGTCTGTGATAACTCGCAAATTTATCACTTTGATAAGTTATATTTATTTTTAAATTTCTACAAATAAAAGATTGATAATTCAAATAATATTGTTTTGAGTGATAATAAGTAATGGTAATTTTTTTGAATAAATATTCACCAAAATATTTTCCTCAAAATCTATATCGATAAAATGGCCGAAAACTGTTTGTTAGTAAGCAGATCTATAATCGTAGAACATCGCGCAAGGAGCTGGATACATACACTTATTTTTATAATTGAAAAAAAATATAAAATAAAATCAACTGATTTAAAAAAAATGTTTTACGACATTGTTAATAAAGCCCTTAAATATGATAATTGATTTATTAAATTAAGTTGAGATTTAATGATTTAATAATTATTTCAGTTATTCAAATAATTATTTTAAATGATGATAATTCATTTTTAATAGTTATAAAATGATAATAAATCATTTATAATAGTTTTATAAAGATATATATTTTGATTTGAAAATATGAGGAAAAACCGATATCGCTTTATCGGTATAATAGCGATTTTTGTAAATAATTTTTAATATTAATTTATATGGTTGTATAATTTAAATATGATCATTTTAATTCATCTAAAATGAAAAGAAAATGTTTTTCAAACTTTATTTATAAAAATATGTACATTAAAGTATAAGTGAAAATGTGACCGGGAATCGGTTCTCCAATTGGCGACGGTTTGCCAAAGGAAAGTTGTTCAGAATCAATGCAACGTTATTTATATGTCATTTACACATACGGAACATACAAATGCATCTAATAACATGAAAATGAACATATGTATACATACATATATACGTATACACTTAAAAATAAATACATAATACAAAAATCTATGATATTTTTAGTAAGCTCCCTCCTTAAGCTTACATAAGTCAATTTGTGCATACATGAAGTGGATGGAAGTGATGGGCACACGGGGGAAACTTTTTCCGACCTAGGGAGGGGGAAGGTGTATTGGAGAAGCCATGAAGTGATGACGTGTGTATGGATTCTTTTACACTCTTCATTTGGCTAAAAATAGCCCACCCTCTCATCATATTTTTCACCTTCTTCTCTCTAGCCAAACTTCCTAATATCGGACTGCAATGAGGAAATTATTTTACTCAAACCATTCAAAATTTTAGTGGCTACAACTTTCTAGTTGACCACTTCTTTCCATTCGAAGCATAGCATTGCTCAAAACACTATTCTTTCTAAAGCATTTTCGAGCCCGGTTTTGATGGGCGAAAATACCACCTTTTCGCTTGATTATAACTCCTTCAAAATAGATACAACTGAAGTAATTCCTTTTTTCGAACCATGTTCAATTTCAGTGGCTACAACTTTCATATTTAGCACTTCTTCTACTTTTGAGTCTAACTATGTCAAAGTACCACTTTTTTACAGTGCATTTCGGGCTTCGTTTTTACGAATCCGAGAATACCCTATCTTTTTTTGATCATAACTTTCTCAAAACAAATCAAAATTGAGTGTTTCTTTTATTGAAACCATAGAGAAAAGAATTTAATCAACTTTCATATTGACCACATTTCAAAATTCAGAGAGTCGAGTATCCAAAAATCTGAGAGAAAATGACCTATTTTTAGGTCTAGTTTTTGTAAATTCAATAATAATCCAAAATCCTATAATTCATTTCCCATGCTTGGCCTAGCACCACTTTTGGCATGGAATGGCCGAGCATGCTAGGAGGCAAGGTGTTGGGGTTTGTGAGCTCGGATCACGAGTTAGTGAAGCTATAGCCTTTTTTCAACAGAAAATCAATGTGAAAACTCCTAAACTGTTATTATTATATTTTTGGATGATGATATGATGTTTGCAATGGATGTTTATTATGTTTTGATCATCAAGTTTGATTGTTTTCATATGAATGTTGAAGATATATGCAAGTCACGAAAATACACGTAGATAAGCACAAAGGAAATCACTTTCCACTGTATTTAATGAAATTGTGTACGTAGAATGTTAAACCTCCTTAAAAATGGCTTGAAATATATTTGAAATGTTTATAAACATATGAAAGTGTTTTGGTGAATTTTGAAAAGAAATGGAAAATATATTCAAAAATAAGCGCGTCGCGTAACGGTAGTTCGTCATTTCGCGCCATAAAAGCCAAACATGTGTAAAAGTTGGAATATAGCTCGGAATTCTTCGAGATAAGAATTTTCCAAACTATTATACGAAGAAAGAAAATCAAGATTATGGTATGTAGATTTTGAAATATGAGTAAAACAAGTTTTTTGAAAAATCCCAATTTTCTAGTTCGGAATCCACAACTGGATTTCTTTGAAAATGATGTTTTAAAATGTTTAAAAATGTTGAATAAATCTAATAAATGTTCTAAAATATTTTAAAAATGATTTGAGTAATAAAAATGAATTTTCGAATAATAAAAAGTCGTTTGGATCAATACAGCTTAAAAGCACTTTCTACGGCACTTTTCCACAGCACTTCTTTATAACTTTTGAAATATAGTTTTAAACGCAACAGTACTTTCCAAAATCTATTATAAATGCTTTTAAATGAGTAATAAAGTGTTCTGAAGGTAATTTGAAGGATTTATGAAATGACTAAAGGTTTAATGGTTTAGAGTCGATCAAATAACTTGACCGCCTTATAAGTGTCAAAGAGATAATGTGTAGGCTTGGCTTTGGAAAGCTAGTTTCCAGCTCTCCCTGTCTACTCGGACTAGCCCGATGGGGGGATAGTAATTTTGATTTACTCAGATCGAAATTCAAAAAAAAAATTCTCCAAATATTATTAATTTGGATTTTATAAAGATGATCTTCTTATACTCGGTGTTAAACCCCGAAGAGGGACTCGTACAATTCTTGGAATTTAAAAGGTGATTTCACTGTTATTCCATCTATAGTATTTGTTGAATATGGGAATTGATATTGAGTAGAAATAGATGATTTCTATAAATTCTGCTCACTTAATAATTACTGGTTTTGGATTAACATCTTAAATAACATGGTTTTAACTCAATCAAAATTATGAGTTTTTGAATTAAGAAATTTTTGTTTAGATTTAAATGAAATGATTTGGAAATATTTTTCTAAGTGAAAAATGAAATGATTTAGAATTATTCCAAGATTAAAAGGGTTTTAAGTAATCAAAGGTTTTGATAAGTGAGGTTCAATAATCCCGTATATACCAGAAAGAATGTTTTAGAAATGTATATTTCTAAAAGAGATTTTGATAAGAAGAACTTAATCAATTTAAAAATGATTCCCTATTCACAAAACCTCTTTTTGTCGATGATTGGTTTGAAGGAACCGAGGTGGATCTGGGGTAATTCCTATCCGAAAATCACTTCGAACGAATGTATGCGTTCGAAAAATAAAGTCCTGATAGAGAGAATGAAGAATGAATACTAGGGATTTTTAGGATGAAAGTACTGCTTATTGATAATTCTGGTTAACTCTCAAATGCTAAAGTAGCAGTGGTCCCTTCATTTCTAAAATTCTTTGGGTTGCAAGGACTTCTCGCTACTAATCTTAGGGTTAATTCCCGACAGGATGTGGTAGGAGAGTGCCTTTGGTTTCGTTCAATCCTAGAACGAACTTGTATAGATGGATGTCTCACACTGGATTCTTAAGATTTCATCGTTGACTTTTATAAACATACATTTGTTTGGTGGGGGAGAAGACAACTTCTCTTAGCTTAACGCCCTTCTCTGAGACGTATGAGCTCAGAGGTTGTATGTTTGTGGAAGTCAATCAAGATCGATGGAACGTTTAGTGTGGTGTTCAAAGGAAGATGATGTTCTATGTGAAAAGTAATCGTGACCTCAGGCCTCACACCCAAAAATGATCGAAACATGGTAGATGCAGCAAGGCTATATGGTTTGCATCCATTAGGGTATGATCATCCCCTTCTAGATATATTTCTACCCGCTATGACATTCAGGTTTAAATTAATGTGGTGTATGGTAGAGCGCGCTCGGATAGGTTGGTAACGACTAGGGTGATGACATCTTCAGTACTATCCAGGAAAAGGTATGTCGGTCTTGTGCTGGTAGAGGACCATCTGTTGGGCCTCGGTATATTCCTCTAGAGAAGTACTGCCAGAAGATAGTCCCTTCACCTAGTCATTTGTATGGAATCCATTCTCTAATAAGTGCCTCCCATTTTGTTTGTAGAGCCTAATATGCTAGAATTTAATAATGTAACAATTTCAGCTAAAATTGATAAGTTTACTTGCAAATGTTTTCAAAGATATGTCATTAAAAATTAATATGAAGTATTTTTACGTAGAATGATTTAGTTATCATAAGGTAAAAAACTATTCCGTGTCTATGTGCGTCGTGGTCTAATGAGATACCTTTTTTTCAAAAACACGTATTTCAATTTCTCACACTAGTCCCATGACTGACCCGAAGTTTATTTTTCCTTCCCTTAAACTCTAGGTGCCTTAATTTTCCCCGGGCAGCCTAGTAGTCAGGTTTAGTTTAGAAGAAATTTGGATGGAGCTTGAAGCAGTGAGTTAGAAGATTCTTCATAAGATTTTTATCTATTTCCACCACACTAGAGTAGTATATATTCCGCCTTTATAAGGACAGAAATTTATAACTGTCCATTATTTAACTCTAATTATTTTATTTTAATTTCCTCTGTAAAGTTTATATTGAAATAATATATGTGAATTATGTTCTGTCTTTATTTTCTTTCTTACTCTTGAAAATCTGCTTCTCCGGCACTTGGATTTACGGCACATGAATATCGAGGATGTATTATTGTCGATTATTGGGAGTTGAAGAAATGGGTCCTCACAATGTTGCCTAGAAATCACACTTTGAATGATGAGATCTCCTCGGATCTTCAAGATCCACAACCTATTCTTGCAGGATATGGATGAACCACCTTTATTTTATTTGATCTTTTTACTTGAAGTTGAAAGATTTTGGAAATTCGTTTTCATTTTTTAGTTTCTACCATGAAATGTTAGGGGAGAGAGAGAAATGATGAATGAGAAAGAATGAATTGTACATACAGAATAAATTAGAGAATATGTTTTATCTGAGAGAATGAAACTTTTTATATTCTTTAGTTAAAATTTCGCTAATTAATTTCATTGACTGTTTCTCCCTCTCCAATCCTTTTTTTACACGTATGTCATCAATGCCTTAGATTTCCACAAATCATGCCATCAAATGACATAAAATTTCCATAAATCTGTCATCAAATGACATAAAATTTTCATAAATCATTTCATGCAATTATCTTTAAGTTACATCGATATAGTATATCAATGCGTGCAAATATAACTTTTATAAATGCATTAAAATAATTACAAAAAATTTAAAACATCAAATAAATAATAACTAATATTTCTCAGATATCAATTAATTTAATCAATTTACAACATTTTATAAATTAATTAAATCGTGTGGTTTTAAGAGAATTCATCATTACGATTGTGCGACTCATAGGTGTAAATTCAGTCAGTAATCAATATCGAACGATTCTAATATTAGTGTTCACACGTCACTTAGTAGGTGGTGTGACATTCTGGCCAAATTTATTGCTTACACATCTTTTGGTAAAATCCAATTTTACTTATTATAAGCGGTACCTAATAGTGATAATTATTTACACCAATTCTCTTCATCAAAACTATATCACTTTGGATTTATGGAATTTGGTAATGGTCAAAATTCCAATATCATCCACATTCAACTTTATAGTCCAAAAACAAAATCTTGGTTCAATAATAACAATTATTATTAACCAAAATGCTCTGGCCAGAGAATTTGACTTTGAGTTGACTTCAGTTGACCGTGATACTAAGCTCATATAACCGAGGAGGCGAATCCTTTCTTGAATAGTGTTTCACTTCCACTCGACCCAGCTATAGTTGTTCGATGGATGTTGTGCCAGGATATAACTATAATCAAAGCGGAGTTTCCACATTGAAGATCAATAGTATTCTCAAGTCGAGAGAACTGTGTAAATTAGTCACATCGATATTCCCTGCTTGACCTTAGTTATATTTACCAACATAAAACTATCTGGTGAATCATTCCATAGTTATCTAATAACTATCAGTACGTAATCCCTTGATTGAAATTAGTCAGATATTTTATTTCTGTTACATTATTAGATCTGTTACATTATTAGAATAGAATTCTATTTAGTCATATTATTCTATTTATTTATTAAATATATTATTAATATTAATTTGCATATTAATTTTGCCCCCAACAGTCAAGAATAATAAACTGCCTAACATTTGGAGAGCGTTACATACTCTAGTCTCAACGGATACATCGATTTCCAGTCTCGATGCATCTTGACTGGGAACATTTAAAATAGTATATTTGTTTCATTGTGATAAATTACTCACGATTACAACACTTCGTAACTACTATCACAAAATAGACCATTTGTAGATTTTCTATTACATAAAATTTTAATTAAATTGATTAATTAATATAACAACATTATGTCAAGTATATAATAGAAATAAAATATCTTTATTTCAAACAAGATTAGTCAACGAGTTAGATATATGTAACAAATTACATAATTGCCCCAAGGGCATACCCCTAACTCTACAAGATCTTATTAAAAATTTAGTGCTAGAAAGAGCGCACACTTCCTCTTTGGCAAAATCCACACACGTTTTCTTTGGACACCACTATAACACCATGTTTCCCACTGATTTCAACACTTCCCTGAGCCAAACATCATCATTTGGCCTCAAAAAGGCCAAAAAGCAACTCCTTACCTCTATGAACCAAACCAAGATAGGTGCTTCCGTAAATGTCCCTATGGTCTTAGCCGCTCTCCATGATTTTACAAACCAACTAAACAAACGCATGGATGGGGTGGAGAGATCCATGGCCCAATACCCTGCTCTTCAACCAACCTCCTCTTAGTCTTCCATAGCTCGCCGCCGTCACCGATCGCATTGACTATGTAGAGTGTGTATGGCAACAACAATCTCAAAAATGAGAACAAAGATGTTGGTCTAAAAATTAGATGCCAAGCCCAAAAGCAAAATTCAAATCAATCCCTAAATCAAATCGAAGTCTGCGAACATCAACCCATTACTGTTGGAAAAGCAAACATGAACTGCACATGATGATGATGGTGTCGCCTCACGCTACAAAGGTGGCTCGTCCTAAATAGACCCCAAGGAGGATGAGGTCTGTTAGTTGAAAGTGCATGTAGAGTAGCCGGTGGGACTTTGCCAATAGAACAACAAAAAGGAAGTAAGTGGAGAGGGCTCTTCCCCATTTAGAGAAAGTATTAAAGAGGCGGACTTCCTTGATAACTTCAAAGCCTCATCAATTTATAAATTTGGTGGTACTTCCAACCCGATGACCATATTTTCATTTTTGGGAAATTGATAGACATAATCAAGGTAGGAAGGATAGCTAGATGCAAGCTCTTTCCAGTATATCTGGATGGAATGGCTTCCAGATGATTCAGATGGTATGGGCTAGGGGAGGTTTGCTCTTGGTCATAGTTAGCTGTAGATTTCTTGAAACAATTCAATTCTCGAAAAGAGGCTTTCCCAGACGTGAGTACCATGTACTGCGTGAAGTAGGGGAAAATGAAAGTTACACAGCTTTATAAAACACTTCAAATCTATGGCTCTTCGGATTGGAGTTACTTGTGAAGAAGCCCTGATGATGGCAGCACACTCTGGGATCATAAGGAACACCACTATGTGGGACAAGAATGGTAGGAAGCCAAGCCATAACTTGAAAGCTTTCTATGAAAGGGCCAGTGGATACATATGAATGGAAGAAGCCTTGGCCATGGAATTACCTTTATGACGACTGCCCTATACCTTCAGTACCCAATATACCTATGGGATGTGCTGTAGAGGCACCCGGCCGATGCAGGATGGTAGCCAGGAATATAAAGTAGAGAAAACCCAAAATATAGAACCCGTAGAACATCTTACAACGCATTGGTAAAATATAATATAACAAGTGGATGTAAAACAGGCGAGACAGTGATATAACCAAATGAACCATCAATAAGAACATTAGAGTTCATCAGGTTCACAAATTGTACAAAAACTTAAATAAAGAGTTTATACATCCCAAATCTCCCAAAATAAACTATATAACTATCTCTCAATATACAAGTACTGACATTGCTCCACAATAATGCACAGTACAATATAAGCAATGGTAAGCTCTAAGTATAGATATATGAAAGCATAGCCTCCTTCTTGCACTCTATACAGTTCCATGTGCAATCCAGACCAGTTATCCCTAATCTACTCATTTAAGAGTACCTGAGATAATAAGAAGCAAAGTATAAAACCTCAGGTCTCACAACAGCCTGGTGTAAGCGATATATCATCTTAAAATACTATAAAGCTCGTACATAGTAATAGGGTATATGGTATGAATAGCCATACCTAACCTATCCTTGCATCCAAAGAGTTAGTACATAAACGCAATATATGCCACACTACTATCACAAGTAAAAAATATAGGGTATAGGGGTATCACACAGCATACCAAGCACACAGCAAATATAGCATCCATCAATAGTCTTGCATCTCTCACTCAAGTGATTCAGATATATGATAACTCTCTCAGATGCTCAACTCATTGCCCACACAGATGGCTAAGGTGGGCACACACAGATGTCCAAAATATGATACACGAAGACTATTACGGTATACACAGACTAGCATGTCCCATTAATGAGCATCACAACCACAGAGTTATCCTTCAATCCCTTAGCATATGTACCGATAAAAGAACTGGCCCATAGATGCTCAACTCTTCCCTACACGGATGGTTAGACACACACAGACATCCAATACATAAGTATACACAGACGTCCAATACATAAGTACACATAGACTACCTTGGGTACACATAGACTACCATGTCCTACTCACAAGCATCACAGTCTCATGTTCTGCCCTATGAGTATTCATGCAGAACTCGTCCTTTCGGTCCATCACCAGATGCTAAAGTCACTCGCCACATCAAGTCGGCGGAGTCATCGTACTTCATTGGTGGTCATTCCAAAGTCATTCAGAGTTGTCCTGGGTCTTCCATGCTTACCCTAAGCCAATCCCCAAGACCTCAAAGCAACACCATGCCTTGGCACGAACCTAGCATCCCAAAGCTTCACCCTTGTTCGGCATATACCTTTAACCAAACCAGGCTAGGCTCCAGAGCCCGAACCAACTCCAATGTCATACCGAGTTTCTTGTCCGGTCCTCGAGCCGCCTTACCATCGAATAGACTCCATAGTCCAGAATAGGACCACTTCACCGAACAAACTTTGTTTCTTAGTCACCGATCCAACCCAACATCGAACCAGCTTTGGTGCTCGATCACCGATCCAACCCACCACACCATTCCACCGCCGAACCAACACCTAGACTGAACAAAACAACATCGAACTGATTCCCTATAGCTTCACTGAGACCAAATTTTACGTCGATTTCACCGCTATGCTCTATTATCCTATCCTTGTGCATTCCATATGCAACAATACAACTCCCGACAATCTCAAGTTGATCCGTCGAAGCTCGGTTTCACGGTTTCTAACTCCAAGTCGCTCCAATGAGTGTTTCAACCATACAGCATTCAAGCTAATACCATACATGCAACAACCAACATTTAAATATTCAAGCATGCAAGCATACAATAATTCATTACCAATCTTCCTATCTTGTGTATCTGATATATCCTAATACATACCAATCCAATCATACATCAAACAAATATGATTAAAACACTTAGAAACATTTCAATTTTGTTTTACTTCAAGTTTGACTTTAAAAATAGTTCCAAAACATGATTTTGACTTTAAAAATGAGTTTAAAACATGCCAAAAACTATTAATTCATATGTAATAAGGTGAGAGATGGTAAATCACTCACCAAAAACCAAAAAGTGAAGATTTGTAGCAAATCGAGGAAAATCGGAGAATCAACAACAAAGATGTAATTTTGCTTCCCTAAAGTGTTGATTTAAGATCTCTAATGAATCCTTTTACTAATCAACCCTTAATCTATGTTTTAGACTTGATTTGGAGGAGAAAAGAGAAGGTTTTGAGAGGAGAGTGAGTTAATGGAGGCTAAAATCTATGGGAGAAGGTGTCAAAATGATTTAAGGAAGATGGTTCAGCTTAATAAGGTCTCCAAGCCCGAAATGAGCTAGTGAGCTTCCTCCGAACTCACTAATTACCCACTAAGCTACTCAAAAAACTACAAATCTTCAAACAGTCATATCTCCTAGCCAAGAAGTTCAAATAGCTACTATGACCACTCTACGAAAAGGGAAACTATCGTATCTTCCAATGTAAGTGGTCCCGGACTTTAATTAGGCTCCTATCAAAAGTTGCAGCCGATACAATTTTCCAGGGGTAAAATCGTCTGGAAAAATTCTAAATATAGAAAATCTCTCTATTATGCATTTCCCAAAGTTATAGAATCATACGACCTTATACGAATTTAAAAATAATATTTTAAGATCCTCAATACTTAAAATACGAGTTATTACACTCTCCTCGCTTAAGAATTTCCCCCCGAAATCCCCAATACAACCAAGGTAAAGTCAAAATAGCTACCCCGCATAGCTATCATCCTCGTACAAACATTTCGAACATTAGACATTCACACAAAAGCAATAAATAATATCTACGCCTACCCTAGCATGTAAGATGCTAAACTATCCTATATAATATCGACGGTGAAAGTAAATGTGATAAAAAAAGTCTCACCAAGTAAGGAGCTCCGGATAAGTGGCCTTTATGCTCTCCTTGGTCTTCCAAGTACAATCATCTTCGCTCTCACTTCATTGAATCTTTACCAGCTCTACCGTCTTCCTCCTAAGCTGCTTCTTACCACGATACGAATAGGCCTATGGGGATTTGATACTTCTGGTTCACTTTCGATATCAAAAAGCTAATCTGGTTGAACTACCATGCTTGAGTTGTGTACAAACTTCCACAAATGAGATATGTGGAACACATTGTGCATGCTCGCCATCTTCTTAGGTAAGTCGATTTTATATGCTAGATTCCTCATCCTCACAAGTATTGGAAAAGGACCAATGAACTCGATGCCAACTTCCCCTTAGTACCAAATTGAACAACATTATTCAACGAAGAGATCTTAACAAACACCATTTCACTGATGGAGAACAATAAATCACATATTCTCCTATTAGCATAGCCCTTTTGTCTATCCTAAGCAGCTTTCATACATTGTTGAATGATTTCGTTCTTCTCCAAAGTCTCTCTAACCATATCTGGCCTAAGTATTAGTTTCTCCCACGCTTTCCACCAACATGAAGGAGTGTTACACGGTCGGCCATATAATGCCTCAGATGGTGTCATACCGATGCGGAACTGATAACTGTTGTTGAATGTGAACTCTACTAAGTGTAAATGGTCGTCCCATGAGCTACCAAAATCGAGAATCCAAGCTTGCAAGAGATCCTCCAGAATACGATTCACACTCTCGGTCTGCCCATCTGTTTGTTGGTGATAAGCTGAACTGAGATGCAGCTCCATCCCCAACGCCTCTTGTAAGCTCTTCCAAAACCTGCTAGTGAAAAAATGGTCTCTGTTGCTCACAATGATCTTCGGCACACCATGTAATCGCACAATCCATTTCACATACAATTCGACTAACTTGGATGCCTTTATACTGGACTTAACCGGTATGAATCGAGCACTCTTCGTCAATCTGTCGACTATGACCCAAATGCTATTATACCTTCCTCTGGTCCTTAGCAATCCATCGATAAATTCCATCGAAATTTGTTCCCATTTCCACTTGGGAACCTCGAGCGGTTGCAGCAAACCACTCGGCTTCTTCTGCTCTGCATTTACCAATGGGCATTTCATGCACTTCGAGATGGATATCCTAACATCCTTCTTCATTCCTTCCCAATAAAATGTATGCCTCATATCACGATATATTTTATTGCCACCGGGATTTATAGTCAATCTCAAATGATGGCACCTGTGTAGACTTCAACCCATCGATATTAGGAACCAACAATCTCCCATCCTTATCGAGCCAACCGTCATGGTCGATCCCATACTACTTTATCTCCCCAGATTCTACCCCTTCCTTTATCTTTTCATGATCACTGCTAGTCTATTGCCTCGTTTCTAACTAGTACCGATCCACTCAATCAAGGTAGGACTAACCGTCAAGCTAGCCAACAGTTTCGGCTCTATCTCACATCGAGGTCTAAAATCATAGTTAGCGATAAACTCTAATTGCTTCCACTCCATGAACATCGCTCCCCAGCTAGCATATCCCATATTCAAAGCATCAGCGATCGCATTTCCCTTGCTAGGCATATAGGAAATGTTGAAGTCGTAGGAAGCTAAGAATTCCAACCATCACTGCTAGTGAAGATTGAGATCCTTCTAGGAGAACAGATACTTCAACGACTTGTGATCCATATACAACTCGAAACTCTCCCCAAGAAAATAATGCCTCCATATCTTCAAAGCAAATACTATCGCTGCCAACTCCAAATCGTGGGTTAGACACTTCTTCTCATACGGCTTTAGTTGTCGACTAGCATAGGAAATAACCTTTCTCTTTTGCATCAACACCACACCACGTCTAGTACCATAAGTGCCTATGCATACTACTAGCTCCTAATTCCCGCTTGGGATGACTAACACCGATACGCTCATTAACCTCTCTTTCAGACTCACAAACGCGTGCTCGCACCTTGTGTCCCAAATAAAAGTTTGATTATTCTTCGTCAAATTGGTTAATGGCGCTGCTACCTTAGATAAGTCATGGATAAAATGTCTACATTATCCCACCAGTCTAAGGAAACTTCTCACCTGATCTACAACAATACACTGCTCAGAAACAACGTTACTTAAGAATCGTGCTTCCCTCCTCTAGAAGTGACACTTCGAAAACTTCACCTTCAATCAGTACTTCCTCAACACCATAAGCACCATCCGCAAATGCTCCTTTTGTTCTTCCTCCATCCTCGAATAAATAAGGATATCATCCATGAACATAAGTACAAACTTATTTAGCTGATTACTGAAAAAACGGTTTATAAGATCAACAAAGTATGTTGGTGCATTGGTTAGCCCGAATGGCATAACCAACCACTCATAGAATCTAGATGAAGTATGGAACGTTGTAATCGGCACACTCTCCTTCGCCACTCTCAGTTGAA
Source organism: Allium cepa (assembly GCA_030765085.1). Lineage (NCBI taxonomy): Eukaryota > Viridiplantae > Streptophyta > Magnoliopsida > Asparagales > Amaryllidaceae > Allium > Allium cepa. The sequence continues at coordinate 734,681,204 of CM060941.1, read as the reverse complement.
GAAATCTTGTTGCAAGGTCTAACTGAGAGAACATACTAGTGCTATAGAGCTAATCAAACAAGTCATCAATATGTGAGAGTGGATACTTTTTCTTCTTCGTCGCCTTATTCAGCTTACAGCAATCTACACACAATCTTAGAAAGCCATCCACCTTAGTGGCGAATACTACACGTGCACCCTACTCGGATATACTCCTACGAATGAATCTTCATCTCGATAGGTCATTCACTTACACCTCTAATTTTATTGCTCTCTGAGTGCTATACACCTCAAAGGCATAAATATTGGTCTAGCATCCTTCATTAAGTATATGTGACACTCAGTCTCTCGATATGGCGGTAATCCGATCACCTCCTCGAATATGTCTGGATACTCTCTCGCTATAGGCATAGATGAAAACTCATCTTATGGAGTCTCAAGCGAATATAGAAAGCTAACCATAACTCCATCCTCTGGTAGGCGGCCAATCACTACCATCCTCCCCTCTACATCGCTAATCGTCACCAACAACCTCTCGTAGTCCAACACCACTGCATACTTCCTAAGCCATTCCATCCCCAGTATCATACCGAACCCCACAAAACCTAAAACAAAGCAATCACAAGCAAACAAACATTCATGACTCGAAAAGGCTATGTTTCGAAAAACCATGCAAAGGCTTGTAGAGCCTAAACTGGGTTCATCACAATCAATGGACGGTCAACAATTTCGGGTTTCAATCCCAATCTGTCTACCAAATCACTAGACCTGAAGGAATGTGAAGCACTGGTATCAAACAAAACATTCACATGTATATCAGAAATAGAAAGCATACCTGGTATGATGACACTCTTCCCCTTCTTCTTTACCGATAGAGCACTCCACAAAGCTGAAACAGCATTCAAAACGTACGCAGACACAACCTGCCTATTTCTTGGAAGTTTTGGGTAATCCTTCTTGATATGCCTGACTTGCTGCAGTTGAAACATCCTTTCTTCATGTTTCTGCAATCTTTGTGAAGATGGCCCTTCTGTCCACTGTTATAGCATGTAGGCTCCTACTTCGCCTTCTTCTGGCCATCTTTCTAAAACTGCTTCTTCTTCTTGTTGTAGTTCCACTTCCTTTTGCCTCCCCCATTAGCGTGCGGTTTCAGCTCATTCTCAGGAGAAACAACCAACTTAGGCTTAGGATACATCTCACATTGAAGTGCCTTCTCCACCAGCCTCTCAAACAGCTCATCAGTATACCCTACAAGCTTCTCTCTAAGATAATCATCCAAGCCCATGATAAATTTCTCGTTCTTCATGAGTTGCGTATCGATAAAAGATAGATAGTATTTCAATAGCATGTTGAAATCGACCATACTCCTACACAGACATATCCTCTTGTCTTAAGTCAGCAAACTTCCGAAAGAGTACCGACTTCTGAGCGATCGGTATATACTTCTCTTCAAACCTCGCCTTAAACTGCTCCTAAGTAATCTGGTCCTCGGGAGTAGTATTCTTGATGGTGTTCCACCAACCCATAGCCCTTCCTTGAAGTTGTCTAGAGCCAGATTCCTCTTTGTTGCATCCTCTAACTCTACATCCTCAAAGATGCATTCGCAGCTGTCTAACCATTCCAGCACTTCAATGACTGATTTTTTTCTAAGAAACAGTTTGTCACCCAGAGTAGAGTAATAATCCTTGTTCAGTTTGGTGAAGTTAGCCCTCTGCGCTTGCACTGGAGCATCACTACCAACAGCAATAGCAGGGGCAACTTGTGCATTCTGAACCATGTTTCGCACCATCTCAACGAACATGTTCTACAAGTCAGGGTCAACAGCCCCCGATCCTGCCCTCTTCTCAACTCCAGAGATGGAGTTCCTAGCAGCGTTCCTTGTTACCAGGTTCGTTCTTATAAGTTGTAATAGGAAGGATCAATCTCTCTAAAAGGAATAAGTAGTGTTCGTGAATGAAATGCAACTTATGTACTATATATATGCGACGATATAGTTTTGAAAACCAGAATATAATAAGTATGCTTTCTCATATATCGTTGGATCCATTTTAAAGCGATAGCTCCTTCCGTATCTCTAATGGATCAAAGTATCAACTTATGTCATCTACGCAACCTAAGCTTTGATATCAAATGTGATGACTATCCTACACCTTTGATACCCAATGTATCTATGTGATGTGTTGTAGAGGTACCCGGCTGATGCAGGACTGTAGCCAAGAATATGAAGTAGAGAAAATCCAAGATATAAAACCTATTGAACATCGAACAATGCATAGATAAAATATAGTATGATAAGTAGATGTAAACATACGAGATAGTGATATAATCAAATGAACCATCAATAAGAACATCAAAATGCATCAGATTCACAAACTATACGAAAACTAAAATAAAGAGTTTGTACATCCCAATTCTCCCAAAATAAACTATATAGCTATCTCTCTAAATATAAGTACTGACATAGCTCCACAGTACTGTACAATGGAATATAAGCGATAGTAAGCTCCAAGTATAGATATATGAAAGTGTAGCCTCTTACTCACACTACGTACACCTCTATGCGCTTTCAGACCCACTATCCCTAACCTACTCGTTTAAGAGTACCTGAGAAGATAAGAAGCAAAGCATAAAACTTGGGTCAAACAACAGTCTGATGTGAGCGATATATCATCTCAATATACTATAAAACTCGTATATCGTAAATAGGGTATATGGTATGAACAACCATACCTGACATGTCCCTGTGTCCAAAGAATTAGCATATAAATGCAATATATGCTACACTACTTCCACAAGTGAAAAATATAGGGTATAAGGGTATCACATAGCATACCAAGCACATAGCCAACACAGCATCAATTACACACCCTTGCATCTCTCACTCAATTGCTTCAGATATATGATAACTCTCCCAGATTCTTAACTCATTTCCCACACAGATGGCTAGGGACTGGACAAATGCATATGTCCAAAATATGGGTACACACATACTTCCATAGGTACACATACTACCCTGTACCATTAATGAGGATCACAACCAAAGAGTTATTTATCAATCCCTTAACACATGTACAAATAGTAGAACTACCCTATAAATGCTTAACTCTTGCCCACACAAATGGCTAAGGACTGGACACACGTAGATGTCCAATACATGGATACACACAGACTACCCTAGGCATACATAGACTACCATGTCCTGCTCACGAGCATCATAATCATGTTTTAGCCTATGAGTTATCACCAGAACTCATCCTATCACTAGATGCTACAGTCACCAGCCACATCTAGTTGTTGGAGTCCTTGTACTTCGTTGGTTGTCATCCCAAAGTCATCCATAGTTGTCCTGGGGTCTTCCATCCTTACCTTAAGCTAACCTCCAAGACCTTCAAGCAGCACCACGCCTTTCCACGAAGCCAACATCCCAAAGCTTCACCCATGTTCGGCCAACACCTTCAACCAAGCCAAGAAAGGCTCTAAAACCAAACCAACTCCAATGCCAGATGGAGTTTCTCGTTAGGTCCCCGAGCCGCCTTACCACCAAACAAAGTCCATTATCCAGAGTCGGACCTTCCCCATCAAACCAACTTTGGCGCTTGGTCACCGATACAGCCCACCATCGAACCAAACATCATGTTCATCCAACCGTACCATTCCACCACCGAACCAACACCTAGGTCGAACCAAACAATGTTGAACCGATTTCCTATAGTTTTGCCGAGTCCAAATCTCGCATCAATTTCACCGCTACGCTCAATTCTCTAGCCCTTATGCATCCCATATGCAACGATACAACTCCCAACAATCTTTAGTTGATCCGTCGAAGCTCGATTTCATGGTTCCTAACTTTAAGTCGCTTCGATGAGCATTTTAACCATACAAGCATTCAAGCAAACACCACACATGCAACAACCAACATTCAAACATTCAAGCATGCAAACATTCAACAATTCATTGCCAATCATCCTATAATGTGTATCTAATATATCCAACACATATTAACATAATCACACACCAAACCAACATGATTAATACACTTAGAAAAATTTCAAATTCATTTTACTTTAGGTTTGACTTTAAAAAAAATACCGAATGTGATTTTGACTTTAACAATGAGTTTAAAAACATGTTAAAATCTATAGATACATATATAGTAAGGTAAGAGATGATAAATCACTCGCCAAAACCCTAAAAGTGAAGGTTTGTATGCAAATGGAGGAAAATCCATGAATCAACAGCAAAGGTACGATTTTTCTTTTCCAAAATTGTAGATTTGAAGATATCTAGTGAATCCCTTTGCTAATCTACCCTTAATCTATGATTTTGATTTGGTTTGGAGGAGAAAAGATAAGGTTTCGGGTGGATAATGGGTTAATGGAGGCTTATGTTTATAGGAGAAGGTGTAAAAGTGATTTGGGTAAGATGGTTCGACCTAATAAAGTTTCCAAATCCAAAATGATCTAGTGGACTTACCTTCAAACTCACTAATTACCAATTAAGCTGCTCCAAAAGCTGCTAATCTTTAAACAGTCATATCTCCTAGTCAAGTGGTCCAAATCACTATTATTACCACTCTATGGAAAGGGAAACCATCATATTTTTTCAATGGGTCTCGGACGCTAATTCGGCTTCTATTAAAAGTTACAGCTAATACAATTTTCTAGGGATAAAATCGATAGGAAAAAATATAAAAATAGGAAATGTCTCTAATATGCATTTTTCAAAGTTATAGAGTCATATGATGTCATATGAATTTATAAATAATATTTTACAATCCTCCAATACGTAAAATATGGGTCATTACAACCTTCATCTGAGAGGACCTCTGCTCCCTACAATGAGAAAACGAGAGAGGCAAAAGGATATGATCCACTTATGAAGTGGGGGAGAGAACTTAACTTTGCAGCTAAAAATTCCATTACCCATACACCTGGTCAGATATATGGCATGGCTATAATTGAACTAGCCTGTAACGTGCTAAATGTGGGGAAGAATCCAGAACAAAACAAGGAGTTGGGAGCATATTAATGCTTCTACGGAGCTAATGGCCACGATACTCATAACTAATGACACTTACAGAATGAAGTTGAAAAATTGATCTAAAATAGATACTTAGGCAACTATAAAAAAGAAAGCAATGAGTAGAGAACTGAGAATCTTTCTCCATATTTGAATGGGGGTCTAGCAGGAAACACCAACAATCTCGTATTTTTGGACCATAGAGGACCATACTTTGCTAGAAAAGAAAAAAAGCACAAGAACGGTATGTACAAGAGGCTGCGGAGCAAAGAACTGTGTTCCATGTGAAGGAGTAGTCTTCACTACTGTTGGGGTGGTTTTTCCACATAAATACCTGCTGATTATTACATTGCCGATCACAAACTGCACCTTGAAGAAAATCTTCATGGATTTTGGAAGCTTTTTTAGAGTTATTTTCAAATCTACATTTGACAGGATGAAGCTTCCAACGGAAATTCTAAAGCCGAGCCCCAAACCAATTTACGGCTTCAATAATACGGCGATTGTTCGTATTGGATCAGTAAGTCTTCTCATCACCGTTAGGACTGCCTCTCTCCATAAACCATTCTATGCAAGCTTACTGATCATTGATCAATCATCTCCGTACAATGCATTCTTGGAAAGACCTATACTAATTGACTTGGTATAGTAGTGTTGATGAACTTTTTCATCCTTCAACTCCATGATTACATGCAAAGCAATCAATTCACTAATCATTTTGCTGGTTTTGAATTAACAAAACTAAGTAATCTTAATTTTCCCATGAGGTGTGATTATGCCATTGAGTGCTTACACAATCAAGTATTTTCACTTTAACTATTTGTTAAAGTGTCAAATTTATCTAATATTTGATCCAAATATAAGTGAGATAAAATATTGTACTAAACTAATTAAGGTAATTGTAGAAAAGGTAAAGGACACATGATTTACGTGGTTCTGATTTGAAGAAATCCTACATCTATAGGGAAATTTTCTCTTTCTTTCTTTCTCATTGATTTGGTACAGAATTTCATAGCAGAAGGTACAGTTGAATCATAAAGGTTTTTAAAAAGAAAAAAATGTCAAAAGGAGAAGAAGTCCCCTTTACACTACAGTTTGTTTTCTATTTATAGTCATGAAAGGCACGTGGATAACTGGAATTTCTTTCTCGCTGTCATGCCTTAACCCTTGGATTCTGCCAGATGTCGTCCATCCATATTGTCTATTTAATGTGACGGGATTACTGACGTATCTTTGGTGGGAAGTTTGAATAGAGGCAGGAATTTCCAAAATTAGAGTAGGAATATCTAAAATTATGACAGGAGAATTCGACTTTGAATTGACCTTGCCTGTTGGCCTCTAAAGAGATATTTGTTGTCATTCGTTGGCTTATTGTGGCTATTCTGACCAGCATATGACCTCTACAAAATGTTATGGATTCGATGCATATGAAATGGTATAGTGGTGAATATTATCCGGTACCCAAGGTCATGCCACCCTGCTCGTACATTTGTCGTCTTTGCTTAACTTTATAACATGTCGGGTCAAAACTTTCTTGTGGCTATTTATGATTATAGTTTTTCATCGAAGTGTACCCTGAGTGTCCATGTATTAGCCCCTTTGAAGTGCTTTTGACTATGTATAGAGCGGCTTAGGTTGCCCCCGGTATGTGCTGGCGCGGACCTGTTTCTATAAGTTAGACGAAATATGAGCCTCGGAGATGTGATCGGACTAGCTCGGTGTGTACTACCCTCAGGTTTCAATACAGTATCCTCTTTCTCAATACATGCAGTATTCGTCTCTTGCTAATGTTCCATTGGTTACTAAGCTCGGGTCGGGTTTGGTGCTATGGCTTCAAATTGGTTCCCTCGTATCTTTAAAGCAGTTCTTGTTAAGAATGGGTGCAACACTTGCCCCCAAGTCTATTATGATCATAGGTCGTAGTAGACTTGCTACCTTTAGCACCCCATCTGCGCATCTTATTATTTTGCTATTTGGGATGCATCCCTTTTGTGCTTCGACCTACATCTAGAACTTTACATTTGATCTAATTCCATCGTTCTCATTTCTTAGATTGTCATAGTTGCTCATCTATGGTGTTGTTAGTAACATCTCTGGGTGATGGTAGTGGGTTATGTGTTTGGCATAACCTACCCTTTCAGGGCGAAATGTCCTTGGCCTCATCATTGGTCGTATGCTTGTTATGACCTGCCCTATTATTCGAGAGTGTGGTGTCCTTGTTCATATACTTGTTATGACCTACCTCCTAGTTTGGGGGTGTAATGTCCTTAGCTTCATGCTTGGTACGACCACTTGTTTGTGGGCATACTACCATACATGTGTTGAGCTGCATTCTTCTCTAGCATCACCATTCTCATTTCTAATATTGTCACTGTCGTTTGTAGGTGGTATTGCACCTCTGAAACAATGGCTAAGTAATTTGTTTGTGCGCTTAGTAAGGTCTGCTCCTTTGTTTGGGTGCAAACTAGTACGTTTTTGACTGAGAAGTCGGGTCGTGTATATACAACTAACTATCACATATGCATGGTTTGTAATACTGGTTCTGGCTATCAAATATCCAAACGTCCAAGGTGGTATGTTGAATTAGCTAACATAGAGGTTTTTATACTGGTTCAGGCAGTCTAATATCCATATGACCGGTTTGACTGTGATATGATTTCTACCATAGAAATATTTATACTGGGTAGGGCAGTCTAATATCTCGTCCAGTGTATTATTTTGATTGAAGAGTAGGATTTGCGTTAATACAAGTCCAAGTGTGAAGGACCAGTATCACCATTCTTAGTGTTGAGATTGCCGCTTACGCCTACTGGCCTTGCATTTAGCTAAATTAGTGACTACTAATGATGACTTATGAATATGCATTAGGTTTTTTCGAGCAAATACAGAGATTTTTATATTGGTTTAGGCTGTATAATATCTATACGTCTAGTTTATAGTATTGTTACTTCTTTATAATGCTACAGTGTACATTACGTAAGTAATGTAAGTTAGACAAAGTAAGGTCTGAGATGCTTGAGTTCCATGTTCTAGAAACTAGGTTGCCATTAGGTCTGGATAACCGGTACACCCTGTTCACTAAAACTTCTACTATGACTAATGGACCTTCCCAGTTTGGTCCTAATGCTCCATCTCTCGGATCTTTTGTATTGGCCAGTACTCTCCGCAGTACTTAGTACCCTTTGCAAAAGTTTCTTTCTTTGAGCCTCACATCATGCCATCCTTTGCCGATATGTGGTTGTTACTACTACAGCTTCATCCCTCCTCTTCTGGATGAGATCTAGGGAAACTTCTTTCAATTTCTTATTCTTTTCTATGGTATAGGACATTCTGATATGTGATGATATTTCAACTTCGACGGGTAGCATGGCCTCATATCCGTAGGTTAGTGAAAAAGGAGTGTGACCTGTATGGGATCAGGTTGAAATTCATAAGGCCCACAATACTAAAGAGAGTTCCTCTACCCACTTTACTTTAGCTTTTTACAGCCTTTTCTTTAGCATCTTTTTGTTGATTTTGTTCACAACTTTGAACTGTCCATTTTCCTATAGATGAGCGACTGAGGAGAAGCTTTTTATTATGATGTTCTTCTTGCAAAGAACTGTGACTTTCTCGCTTTCAAACTGGGTGCCATTGTCAGAAATAATTTTATGAGGTATCCCATATCTGGTAATTAAGTTCCTTACTACGAAGGTGACTATCTTCTTTGCGGTGATGTGTTTAGGCACTTCCCCTCTACCCATTTGGTGAAGTAGTCTATAGCAATTATGGTGTATTTAGCTCCTTCTTCTGACATAAGAAGCGGTCCTATCAGATCTTTCCCCCATATATTGAATGGCCATGTGCTTGCAAGTGGGATGAGCTCATGGGATGGTTGTCTAGGGATACTAGCGCATCATTGACACCTGACGCTCTTTCTCACGAATTCCTTTGCATCCTAGAGCGCAGTGGGCCAATAATAGCCGTGTTTTAGCACCTTCTTTGCCAATTTGCTTCCTCTAGAGTGATCACCACATTGTCCCTCGTGTACCTCCTTCATAACCCATACCGCTTCTTATTTGGAAATGCACCTAAGATAAGGGGTAGAATACCCTCTCTTGTATAATATGCCATCAAAGAAGGAGTAGTATGGAGCCTGGTATCTTTTCTTTCGATCCTCATTTCTACTAGGAGACAAGATTCTGTTTTAGAGGAACTGTTTGATAGGAGTCATCCAGTTGTTCTCATCAATTTGTTGAAGCGTGGATTCCGCAACAGGTTGCCCCTGATTTTCCACTGTCTCTTGATTTTGTTTGCCTTGGATGGCAGTCCGCTGGGCTCATGTCAAGACCAGTATTTTATTTGATTTTTAGATACTTGGCTATGCTTGATGCCTAATTAGTGCTGTTTTCATTTCATTAACCACTTTCCTACTAGCTAGTTTTGCTAAAGAGTCGGTGGATGAGTTTCCCTCACGTGGGATTTATTTTATCTCAGATTCTTTGAATTGCTCTTGTAATTGCTTAGATAGTTCAGCATATTTAACCAAGGTTGGTTTCTTCTCTTTGTAATTGCCCTGCATTGATTCACAATTAACTGAAAATCATTGTGAATTTTAATGTGTGTTACCTTCATTATTTGGGACATTCGTAGGCCTATAAGGAAGGCCTCATATTATGCCATATTGTTAGTTTCTTTGAAAGCAAGCTTTACTACTCCATGCAGCTTTTGCCCATTCGAGATGATCAACACGTATCTGATTCCTACCACTTATTCATTCGATGTTCCATCTATGAACATGGCCAGAACTGTGTGGTGTTTGTTTCTTCTTCTGAATGGGGTTCGGCTAGTAAGGTGCACTATGCAATAAAATCTACAAGCGCTTAACCTTTGATCGCCTTTTTGGGGGCAATATTTGATATCGTATTGGCTAAGCTCCATTGCCTACTTAATAGGCGACCTAATGTCTCCGCCTTTTGCAATATTTGTCCAAGTGGTTTGTCTATGAGTACTTTGATGGAATGTGCCTGGAAATAAGGATGCAACTTTCTTGATGTAAGGATCCAGTTGTACACAAGCTTTTCGACAACCGAGTAGTTTAGCTTCGCCCTTGATAGCCGCTTGCTTGTGAAATGGATGTGTTTTTGTGTCCCTTCATTCCCCTTTATCACTGCAGCACTAATAGCTTGATTAGTTACAGCTAAGTATATGTACAAGTTCTCACATGTCATTGGTTTTGATAGTATAAGAGTATTGACCAAATGATCTTTTAGGTTTTGGAATGCTGCCTCGCACTCCTCAATCCTTACAGTTTCGCCCCTTCTTCACTTGATCAAAGAACAGGATACACTTGTCATTGACTTTGGATACGAATATGCTTAGGACTGCTACTCTACGCTTTAGACTCATAAGATCCTTCGGTTTCTTTGGGCCTTCCATTCCTCATGGCATCGATCTTTTCAGGGTTTGCCTTGATTCCCTGTGTGCCTGCCATATACCCTAAGAACTTGCTTGACTGGATAGTGAAGGTGAATTTCAAGGGATTTAGTTTCATATAGTATTGCTTGAGGATTGGGAAGGTCTGTTCCAAGTCTTTGACTTGGTCTGATGGTGCCTTTGATTTCACTAACATGTCATCTATATATACTTTCACATTCTTTCTGATATGTTCGAAAAACATCATATTGACTAATCTTTAATAAGCTAACCATGCATTCTCAAGTCCGAATGGCATGACCTTATAGCATTATAACCCTTTTCCTGTTGTGAAACTGGTATGTTTCTGGTCTGGTTCAAACATAGCTATTTGATTATACCCCGAATATGCATCCATGAATGAGAGTAATATGTGCCCACTGGTTACATCTACCAACTGGTCGATCCTTGGTAGGAGAAAATTGTCCTTCGGGAAAGCCTTGTTGAGATCAGTGAAATCTATGTAGGTTCTCTATTTCCCTTTAGGCTTTCTTACCTGTACGGGTTGGTGATCCATTTTGGATAAGGTACCTCCCTAATGAGCCCGTTTTCACTTCTTAACCTCTTTATATAGAGCATTGTACCTTCCTTTATCAAGGCTTCTGTGCTTGTGTCTGATCGGGTATGCATCTGGTTTGATGTTCAATGCGTGGTAGATGACGATCGGGTCTATTCCTACCATGTCTAATGAGTTCAGGCAAACACAACTACTAACCATTTTCGAAAATTTATCAAATCATCTCAGGATTCACTAAGATTCTTCCTTTTTTGAGCACCTTTATGGGTTCTTCTGGATCTATTTGTATGTCTTTGGTATCATCAACCGGCTTTAATTCTTTATTTGTCGCCCCTAACCTTGGATCCATCTCACTTTTTGGCTCCTCTTCTAGTGGTGAGTTCAGAGAAGACGCCTATTTCTGGGCTTCCTTAGAGAAATACTGTGCATAAACTAAATTATATTCATCAGTGCTAATAATGTGCATATATGTTCTCTTCTTTTTTCTTTCTGGGGGCACGAGATTACTTGCCTAAGTATCGGTTTAAGTATCTAATACCACTGCAGTTTTTATTCCTATTTAACTTCATTTTTATTATTACGATTATTAGAAAAGATGGTAGAATATTTGGAACAATTTTATCACTAGAGTTAAGAGTTACATGATATAGCTCTCTAACTAAAAACTATTCCCCCTACTAATCCTATTCCAGCTAGAGCATTGAACTTCACGAGTAGGTCCTTTTGAGAGATGATTGCCTCCAGATCTCATTTAATAAACTTCTATATTCTCTTATCAAATTCAATTGATTTCGGATTTATAAAACAATGTTTATAAATTCCATTTCTATTTTATAAAACTTCCATGTATAAAACCAAATCCCATTTATTATTTTATAAGAACTTCAACTTATAAAATCCCTTAATTAACAAATTCTTTTTATATCTCAATTAAACGCCAAAATCCAAATTATAAGTAAATTACTTATAATTCTCTATTTACAAATTCATTCATTTTATAACTTCACAAATCATAGATTCTATTCTTTTATAAAAAAATCCATTTATAACATCGTTTTAAAACATTTTCAAAACCCCTTTATAATTTCATCACTTTGATTTATAAAAATCCAATTTTATAAATCTTATATATAAAGCTTTTATAATAAATTCAAAAATCTCAATTTAAACTATGTTATAAAATCATTAACTCCATATTTCAAAAATCACATTTCAACTATATTTCTCAAAAATCATAATTTTTATAACATTAAAATTATAACGTTTATTTATTTAAAATGAATCAATACCAAAATTCAATAACATGTATACTTTCAAAAATTACTTTAAAATCCTTTTAAATTTGGAAATCGTCACTTTAACATTTTTAAATTTCCAGAATATGACCCGATGCTGCAACAGCACTAAATATAACAATCACGGCATCCAAAACATCATATATCATATGATAATAGAATATATCACAATATCTGTAAATAAAATCAATACCGTTGAGGAATCCAGTTGGATCCCTCCAACCTGTCATCTGCAACAAATATACATATTAGAATATGTGTACAATTTCTGCTTCAAGGCAAACGAGCGTACAAAGGGGCATCCGCTCATACACGGGAACGTATATGGTCTCATCTGCTCCAATAGGCAAGTATATATCCAAATATCAACCAATATATCATATATCATCCAAACAATCATCATATAATAAATATTTTCTCACTTATATAAAAATATCAGTGAGTCAGAAAGAGTGAATTGTACTCACATTGCTTCCAATAGTAGTTGCAGTGTTTTATTCCGAATAAAATTAAACGAGCGTTTAATTTTATCCAAAATTCACACTAGCTCCAATCAACTCCAAACCAGCTCCAATCAACTCCAAACCAGCTCCATCGCGTAGTGTTCGTCCATACGAACCCAACGCAAGTCGTTTCGTCAAAACGGTCCTCGTATGAAAAAGTTATCGCGTTACAAAGTTTATATGAATTTTATACAAATCAATTTACATATTTATTTTTATTTTTAAACCTTTTGCCCATCTGGACCGTAGATTTTGAAAGATGAAATCGTGGCCATGCTTTTAGCTTCTTCTTCCCCAGGCTACGACGCACGCGATTTTAACCCATCGGCCGCCATCGTATATTAAATTAACGCGACCACCCTATTGCATTTGAAGACGATCGAGCTCCACCATGTCGAAGGTCTTTGCCTACTCTACCATCGGCCAGCAACCGCATGAGCTCGGTTCCTTGAGATTTTCGAAATTCGTGCTTGAACTTGCGATGTTCATCATCAGATTCACGTCGATCCACAGCTCAAAAAACGATCATAGCCGTATGGATTGAACGATCTCGTGATGCTCTACAACATTCTAGTTGAAACTTTTTCGAATAGATCGATGGATTTGAAGAAATTGAAGAGGAAAGATTAGAAGTTTCTGGTCGTGGAAAAGAAAATGGCGGCCTGCCCTAATTTGCCAAGGGTTTTAGCAAAATGAAAGTGTTGAAGTCCTTTTATAGAAAATTCTCGCGACACTATTCATCTAGAATTTTTCCAAACTCCAAACGAAGCGCGCCGCCTGGCGTTTATAATGTTTTACCCTTATTCCGGATGCAATGGAATATATATCGGGAGCCAATTCGATCGTATTTAAAAGGTAGGTTTCCGAATCGACTATTTAAATTTAAAAGTCACTTAAACGAATCTCTACGCGTTTTAGCTTACCCCGGACAAACCACAAATCCGATTGACACAAAATTTGAAATCTTACAATAACTTAACATTACAGATCCAATGAAACTGGTTTCATCGAATTCCGAGACTGTTTGAAAAATGGCTATTTTTACACGTCAATTAAACATTAAAATATTCAATTTCTACAAATTAACTTTTAATTCGATTTTAAAAGTTCTCTAACATCATACTACTTCAAATAAGATTTAATTCAACTTTCTAAATCATTTTTATTCACATTAAATTCAATTTCTAATTATTTACACGATTTCAAATATTAATTATCAATTTAATTATCTAATTAAATCCTTATATTTCTAATATAAGTTATTTGACTTATAAAATTTACTTGTGCATATTTAAAATCAATTAAATATACGAATTTCAAATGACGAAAATTCTGGGTCGTAACATTCTCTCCTACTTAAAAGAATTTCATCCTCGAAATTACCAAGTAAGAAAAAGTCATAAAATCAATTAAATTTTCAAAAATCCATAGTTATTCTTATAAAACTTTTCTAAGTTTTCAAATTCATTCATAGTTATTCTTTTCAAAAACCAACTAATATCGTTTAACTTTTAACTCAAAATCAAGCTTTATTTACCAAAAGTTTTTCAATTTTCCCAAAAAAATTCTAACGCCTTAAATTTTCAAAAAAAATCGCCATGGTCTCCTTTGCGCGGTTCGATTCGGAAAAAATAACAATATATATATCACAAATATACATCTCATCATCAAGGATGTGGCATCCCGAAGGGAAAAAGTGTAAAAGTACGATATGTAATCCGAGATATGTACCTTATATATTATTAGCGAGCATATACAGCTAATATAGCGCGAAAGCGAGCTCCAAATGCGGAGCAAGCGCAATCCGCACCTACTAAAACTCAAAAATAATGAGAAACATGTATATGTGAAAGTAATATCAATATACAAATATATCAACGCAACTACTACATATGCCAATATAGCAAATGCAACAAAAGGCAACAAATCCAACCATCAACCAACTATCATCCAACTAACATCCATAACCAAATCAATATACATTCACTTTTATTAATATTCATTGAATTGACTTTCAATTTAATCACATTTGATTCATTAACATTGGATTTTACTAACATTCATTCATTCATATTCAATTAGTTTACATTTACTAATTCATATTCCAATTTGTTTACTTCCAATTCAAATCAAATAAAATTACATTCTGTACTTCCACTTCCAATTTGAATTCAATTATTTAGCTTCCACTTTCATTAATTCAATTTCATTAACACTTAATAAATTTCTATACAATCAACTAACAACCAGTGTATATCCAATATAACCAAATTTATTTACTTCGCTTACATTCAATTTGGTTTAAACATTTAATTCCAATTGGTTTAATATTCAATTGACTTTCATTTAATTATTCAATTCTCAATTTCATTAGCTTTTAATGAATTAACATTTACATCCCTTACGATATCAATTCATTTACATTAGATTAATTTACATTCAATCCATTATTAATTCAGTTGCTAATTCATTCTTACAACTAAAGTTGAATTTTTATATATAAACCAAGTTCACATTTATCACTTTATTAATTTACTTCGATATCAAAATCAACTTGATTCAAAATTACTTGAGCTATATTTCATTCTATAAACATCACTTGGTTTCACTTAACTTAAATTTCAACTATAAATCTAAGTCAGATTCAATTCTAAAGTGAATTTTATATAACTTAAGTCAATTTCATATCACTCTTCAAATTCAGATTTTTGGTTTACTTAACAAAATTACTTAACCATGTAAGTTTAAATTCCATTTCAATAACTTACATAATCTAGTTCAATTTATTTAACTTTCCTTTAGTTAAATTTCAAATCATATATTTGATATGCTAACTCAAATTTCTTTACTTTACCAAGTTAAATTCTTATTTCATATTATAGTCCAAAACTCGTTTCACTTTTTTTATCAATTTTAACTTGGATTTCAAATCAAATTTATTTATCAAAACAAAACTTCAATTTCAATTTATTATTGGTAGCAAATCCATCACACAGAAACTCGAAAATGATATTGATGATGTGCAGTCATCACCCTTATTATTTTCCAGCAACGGTAGTGAATTCAGTGCTTTATATTCTTTTAAAAAATTTCTTTTATTTATAAATCACATTTATAAATCTCTTACTTATATAATTTCACTATTTCACTTTACTTATATAAGATCATTCTAAATTTATTTATCTTACTTAGATTTATAACAATATAACATCTTTAACTTTAAAAAAACAACTTTCAAAATCAACGGGATTCAAATTTCACAAATTCTTAGTTTAAATCCTTTTTTATTTACAACTCACATTTATAAATATATTCAGGTTGTCTCATTTCTTATATATAAGATTATTTCACAATTGTAAATCATATTAATTATAATTCCATACTTTATAATTCGTTTGCTTATATAATTTCATTCTTTTACAATTGTTTTTTTTATTTAGATTATTCAAACATCTTTCATTAACTTATATATATATTTACATTTTCAAACAACCAAACAATTATTTTATATACACTTTAATAATTCTTGAAAAATTATTCCTTTATATATAAAATATAATCGAGGTAAAATTATTTCATTTACCCAATTTAAAATGATACTATGTCGACTTGCCTCGTTTAAGTGTTTGGAAATCCCTATCGATAACATGGCGTCCCACATACCGACCAGAATTCACGGACAACTCAACGGATAAGCAAACACAATATAAAACAATTTATATTCACTAAAAATACGTGCTCGTATATATAATACACTCAAACTCAATCTAGGGTGCTACTGTCCCTATCTATACTGAGTACAAATTAAAGCTTAGGAATATACAAAATCTAAGCTCTGATACCAGCTGTGACGAACGAGCAACTCCTGCACCCACCCCGGTAGGCTTTTCAACCATCCCACTACCCTTCTGCTTTTCAACATGGTGGTACTCCTGCTTTTCAACATGGAGGTGACCACAAGTGATACCTCGGATCTGCTTTTACGGCAAGCCTCTCGACTATCAATCAACCCTTTCACACTAGGGACATGTAAGGGCAAGAGTCTAAGCTTCGTCACTGTTTACAAAGCGACAATAATCCACACATGTCCGACCCAAAAAGCACAGACTGACGGAAAGTCAAGAGAAAAAAAAGAAGAAAGAAGAAGAGAAGAGAAGAAAGAGAGAAGATAGAACCAAACATAACAATACAGAATCTCACATCGCAGCGGAAAACATATAATATCATATCAATGATCTTTACAAAATAGAAACAGTATATAAACATACATAAATTAGAGTTCAACAATCAATCAGATTTATCAACTTGAACAGTTATAATAACATGTCCTTACAAATGCCGATAATACAAAACAACTAAGCACAGCAGATGATCAAGAATCAAAACAGATACGCGTATACGTAAATGAAGATCTTCAGCTCTCCTGCCGAAGGTCCAAAAGCACCAAAGCAAAACCTGTAGATATACTCGGTCTGACCCGAGCATTGAAAGGGAATAACGCCCGGATCAATCTGGTAAACCAGCGTGAGAAACACACTCAACTGAATTTATTAAATTACCAAACTTTTCCTTTATCAAAATAAAAGTATCTCGTAAGACAAGTCCACACGTAAACACGGACATGTTTTTACCTTTCGATAACTAAAATATATCATATCAAATCTCATATTATATTATAGTAGTGTCTACTATATACAAATAATATTAATCATAGCCGAAATTGTTACATTGATTAAATTCCAGCATATAGCCCAATTGGGTAATACAATCAAAATGGCAGGTACGTAGTGGAGTTTGGATTTCCATACAAATGACCAGGTGAAGGGACTACCTTCCGGCAGTACATCTCTAGAAGAATGTACCGAGAAACCATCACAAAGTTTCTCTACCAACACAAGACCGGCCCATCTCTTAACTAGATGGTACCGAAATGTCATCCTCCGGTCGTTACCGACCTTACCGAGGGCCCTCTAGCATACAAACCACAATAATCAGATACACGACGTCATAGCATGTAAAGATATATCTAGAAGAGGATGATCATACCCTAATGGGAGCGACCCACATAGCCTTGCCGCATCTAACCCTGTTTTGGTCATTTCCGGTTGATGAGGCCTGAGGTAACGATTACCTTTCACAATCACATATCACATCACTTAGAATGCCACACGGCCATTTCTGTTGACTACTAATTGCCTTCCACAAAAATACAACCCTTAAGCTCGTATGTCTCAAGGAGGGTGTTAAGCTAAGAGAAGTTGCCTTCTCCGCCACCACTAATGTACGTTCGTAAAAACCAATATACGTAATCTATAGAAATGCAATGTCAGACAAACATCCATACAAGTTGTCCAGGAATAGGACAAACCGAAGGTACTTTCCTACCACATCCTTTCGGGAAATCCCTAGGATTAGTAGCGAATAGTCCATGCATTGGATATTTCATAATGAAGAGACGACTGCTACTGGATGTATATTGGGATTTTAACCCCAAACGATCAACAAGCAGTCCCCAACTATGAAACTCTGAAAATCAATATCATCACAAGCAACCTGTACAATCATCGCATATACGTTGGTCCGATGTGGTTTTCGGATAAACCGATCCCGGTCTCTTCGCACCAACAACGCAAAAGTGTTTCTCAACCTCACAAGCAACTAAGTCTCATAGACTTATCACGTCTCCAACTTTCAACTTGCTATCCTTCGGGCAAGAAGGAAGCTCGATAGATTGGAGTAATACTCCACACTATACGAATCAACATCCTCAACACAAACGATAATCAAGCCTACACAGAAGGCTACGTACTAAGTGTAGGACTAAATAGTTCCCACATCAAGTTGAGGAACTAAAATTTTGGCCAATTTGATAGTCGGTTATTTAACTATCAAAGCAAACAAACAAATATTTAGCACCATAGCAATCACTGGGCCCTTTTAATTAATCTTTCATTAATTAAATCACTTGCCAAATATTCACTTCAATTTATCTTTAAAAGATATAATCTCAAAACATTTCACTTCATATTGAAAAACATTTCCATATACTTATTTAATAATAAGTAATTCACAATCTATTTATTTTCGACACTTAGAAATATATATATATACACACTTAAATCACGATTAAGTATATACTTTATTCTTTAAGGAAAACATTCTCTTTAAACACAATTATTTGGGTCAAAACGAATGTTGCGTAAAATATCGCTACGACAACCCAAAATCAATAGTATAGGGATTCGAAATAAGATAGATATATAAACCCCAATACTATACAAAAACATTTTCTTTCAAAAATCATTTACTATAACAACAGTGTTATAGTCCATCATTTCCTTATTTCTCGAAAACGTCTACTTCTACAATGAATGTTGAAATCTATGGTTTCGATCCTTAACGCATTTTAAAACAACTTCAAATCATTTTAATTCTATTTAAAATATCAGTTCCCAAAACATTTCTTTAATATATTATTCACTGTCCAAAATTGTGAGTATAAATCGTTTACCAAATTCAATATTTCTACACCTTGAATTAAAGGATTATCCACTGTCCAAAATCGTGGATACAATTCCTAACCAAACTCTTTATTATTACGACATTTAATTTAAAGGATAATTCATTGTCCAAAATCGCGAATATATCTCCTTTAATAAACTTCTATATTCTCTTATCAAATTCAGTTGATTTCGGATTTATAAAACAATGTTTATAAATTCCATTTCTATTTTATAAAAACTTCCATGTATAAAATCAAATCCCATTTATTATTTTATAAAAACTTCAACTTATAAAATCCCTTAATTAACAAATTCTATTTATATCTCAATTAAACGCCAAAATCCAAATTATAAGTAAATTACTTATAATTCTCTATTTACAAATTCATTCATTTTATACTTCACAAATTGTAGATTCTATTCTTTTATAAAAAATCCATTTATAACATCATTTTAAAATATTTTCAAAACTCCTTTATAATTTCATCACTTTGTTTTATAAAAATCCAATTTTATAAATCTTATATATAAAGCTTTTATAATAAATTCAAAAATCTCAATTTAAACTATTTTATAAAATCATTAACTCCATATTTCAAAAATCACATTTCAACTATATTTCTCAAAAATCATAATTTTTATAACATTAAAATTATAACATTTATTTATTTAAAATGAATAACACGTATAATTTCAAAAATTACTTTAAAATCCTTTTAAATTTGGAAATCGTCACTTTAACATTTTTAAATTTCCAAAATATGGCCCAATGCTGCAACAGCACTAAATATAACAATCACGGCATCCAAAACATCATATATCATATGATAACAGAATATATCACAATATCTGTCAATAAAATCAATACTGTTGAGGAATCCAGTTGGATCCCTCTAACATATCATCTGCAACAAATATACATATTAAAATATGTGTACAATGTCTGCTTCAAGGCAGACGCGCGTACAAAGGGTCATCCGCTCATACACGGGAAACTTATAGGGTCTCATCTGCTCCAATAGGTAGGTGTATATCCAAATATCAATCAATATATCATATATCATCCAAATCATCATAAATTAAATACTTTCTCACTTATATAAAAACATCAGTGAGTCAGAAAGAGTGAGTTGTACTCACATTGCTTCCAATAGCAGTTGTAGTGTTTTATTCCGAATAAAATTAAACGTGCGTTTAATTTTACCCAAAATTCACACTAGCTCCAGTCAACTCCAAACCAGCTCCATCGCATAGTGTTCGTCCATACGAACCCAATGCAAGTCGTTTCGTCAATACGAACCCATCGCATAGTTTTTGTTTTTATTTTTAAACCTTTTACCCATCTGGACCGTAGATTTTGAAAGATGAAATCATGGCCGTGCTTTTAGCTTCTTCTTCCCCAGGCTACCACGCACGCGATTTTAACCCATCAGCCGCCATCGTATATTAAATTAACGCGACCACCTTATTGCATTTGAGGACGATCGAGCTCCACCACGTCGAAGGTCTTCGCCTACTCTACCATCGGCCAGCAACCGCATGAGCTCGGCTCCTTGAGCTTCTCGAAAGTCATGCTTGAACTTGCGACGTTCATCATCAGATTCACATCGATCCATAGCTCAAAAAAACGATCATAGTCGTATGGATTGAACGATCTCGTTATGCTCTACAACATTCTAGTTGAAACTTTTTCGAATAGATCGATGGATTTGAAGAAATTGAAGAGGAAAGATTGGAAGTTTCTGGCCGTCGAAAAGAAAATGGCGGGTGCCCTAATTTGCCTAGGGTTTTAGCAAAATGAAAGTGTTGAAGTCCTTTTATAGAAAATTCTCGCAACACTATTCATCTAGAATTTTTTCGAACTCCAAACGAAGCGTGCTACCTGGCATTTATAATGTTTTACCCTTATTCCGTACGCAATGGAATATATATCGGGAGCCAATTCGATCGTATTTGAAAGATAGGTTTTCGAATTGACTATTTAAAGTTAAAATTCACTTAAACGAATCTCTACGCGTTTTAGTTTGTCTCGGACAAACCATAAATCCGATTGACACAAAATTTGAAATCTTACAATAACTTAATATTACGGATCTAATGAAACTGGTTTCGTCGAAATCCGAGACTGTTTGAAAAATGGCTATTTTAACACGTCAATTAAATATTAAAATATTCAATTTCTATAAATTAACTTTTAATTCGATTTTAAAAGTTCTCTAACATCATACTACTTCAAATAAGATTTAATTCAACTTTATAAATTATTTTTATTCACATTAAATTCAATTTCTAATTATTTACACGATTTCAAATATTAATTATTAATTTAATTATCCAATTAAATCCTTATATTTCTAATATAATTTATTTGACTTATAAAATTTGCTTGTTTATATTTAAAATCAATTAAATATACGAATTTCAAATGATGGAAATTCTGGGTCGTTACATATTAGGTTTAAAGGGTTGCCAGTTTGGTGTTCATTTGGATCTTGAGTCGGATTGCCAGTCTTGTCTCCCCTATTTTCCCTCTGTAAGCTACCCAAATATCCCTTCTCAATTTGCCTCTCTATTTCCTTCTTAAAGTGTTGGTGGTTACCAGTATAGTGACCATTTGCTTTATGGAAGCAGCAGTAGGCTCCAACTTTGTTTTATTCTAGTTTTTTCCTTTATTCAGCAAGTTGTAGGATAATTCATTCTTGGACATCTCATATATCTGCCCAAGGAGATGAGTAAAGGGATCTTTATAGTAAGGTGTATCTCTTTCTATCAGTTGGCTAGTGGGTGATATCTGTCTGCCCTCCTCTTCCTATCATAGTTGGGGGTGGAAATTTCATGAGATTGAGATACAGATCCGGCTTCCTCCATCATGATGTATCCCACAGTCCTATTATAAAAGACTTTCATGCTATGGCAAGATTTCTTGCAATTTTTATCCCACATAGCAGTTCCTCTCCTAATCCCAATGTGAGCCGCCATTAGTAATACTTCTTTACTGATCGCCTCAATTCGAAGAGCTTCCATCTTAAAGAACTTAATGAAACTGCATAGACTTTCATTCTCCCCTTGCTTCACATAGGGCATGCTATGGACGTCTGGGGAGGCTTCCCTTCTTGAATAGAATTGTCTTAAGGAATCAGCAAACAACTGCCTCTAAGATCTGACTTCTCTTGATTCGTACCTTCTAAACCACCTTGAAGCTACACTAGCTAAGTATATAGGGAATAGTTTGCACTGAGCCATCCTCCCAACCTTCAGGATGTCTATAAAGTATTCAAAGGTGTTGAGGTGATCCTTAAAGTTGGTAGTTCCATCAAACTTATCAATCGCAAGGGCTTTGAAATTATTGAGAAAATCGGCCTCGATAATGGTCTCACTGAAAGGGGTGCATATTCCTTCCTCTATCCTCCCTTCGGTATTCTATTGACAAATCTTTGCTAGTTGCTCTACCTGAATTTTGAGTTGTTGGATCACGTATTCTCTCGGGTCAATCTAGGATGAATTACCATCAAACATAGCATCCCTATCATTTCCAGTAGATCGGGTTGGATTTTCCAACAGTGTAGGGTTTATATTGGCTGGCTTGGTTTTGAACCTAGGGTTAACCTGGATTTTTCTCTTCAATTTGGTGCCAATTTTTAATCCAGCGTCATCATTCCTAATGATGGGAGTGTCGTTATCATTCCCCTACTAAATGTTCAACGCAACTGTAGAACGATGGCAGTGAGTTATGGAGTGGGGAGGTGAAGATTGCCCATGAATGACATGTTGAGTCATTGTTTTATCGTCCTTACATACGTTGATTTATTCGATTTGAGAAGGATTGGAATACGGCCAAGATGGTATCTGTGGGGGCCTCGGTTGAACCTCCCACCTCATCTTGGGTTTTTGAGAGTATAAGTGATTTGGGGACGGTCTATATTACCAAATGTGAAGGATCCTGAATTGGAGCGATAGGAAAATTGGTTGGATCCATGATTTATAGTGTACTATTTTACTAGATATGGAAAATGAACAGAGGTACAGAGAATCAGGCCCTCCTTCTATCGTCGAAAGATGTTGATGAATTTTTTTCATCCTTCAACTCCTTGATTACGTGCAAAGTAATTAATTCTCTAATCACTTTTTTGATTTTGAATTAACAAAAGTAAGTAATTTTAATTTTGCAGTAAGCTGGCGATTATGTCGCCGAGTGCCTACACAATCAAGCGGTTGCACCGTTTGTTAAAATGTCAATTCTAATTAATATTTGATCCAAGGAGAAGTGAGACAAAATATAGTATTAAACTAATTAAGGAAATTGCAGAAAATAGTAAAGGACACATGGAATTTACGTGGTATAGAGTTTAACAAATCCTACGTCTATGGGGAAAGTTTCTCGTTTTTCATTTTTTATTGATTTGGAACAAATTTCATGGTAGAAGGTACAGTTGAATCATAAAGTTTTTGAAAAATAAAAAAAATGTCAAAAGAAGAAGAAGTCGCCCTCACTCTGCAATGCATTTTCTATTTATACTCATGAAAGGCATGCAAATAACTAGAATTTTTTCCCATCGTCATGCCTCAACCCTTGGATTCTGCTATATGTCATATATTTGTATTGTTTATTTGACGTGATAGTATTACTAACGTATCTTTGGTAAAAGTTTGAATAGAGGCAAGAATTCCCAAAATTAGAACGGGAATATCTAAAATTGTAGTGGGAGAATTTGAATTTGAATTTGAATTTGAATTGACCTTTCTTATGGGTCTCCAAGAGATATTTATGATCACTCGTTGGCCTTGTTGCGTCTGTGCTGACAAGTATATGACCTCTGCATGATGTTATGGAGTCGATGCATATGAAGTGGTACATTGGTGAATATTACCCGGTACCTAAGGTCATGCTGCCTTGTTCATACATTTGCTGTCTTTGCATGAATTGATAACATGTCGGGTCAGAAAATTCTTGTGGCTATTTATGATTACAATTCTACATCGAAGTGTACCCTGATTGTCCTCGTATACAGCCCCTTTGAAGTGCTTTTGAATATGTGTGGAGCGACCTAGGTTGCCCTTGGTTTGTGCTGGAATGGACCTGTTTCCATAAGTTTAATGAAATATGAGCCTCAAAGATGCAATTAGGCCAGCTCGGTGTGTACCGCCTCCAGGTTTTAGTATAGTATCCTCTTTCTCAGTACATGTGGTAGTCGTCTCTTACTGCAGTTCCATTGGTCGCTAAGCTTGGGGTCAATTTGGTGTCGTGACTTCGAGTTGGTTCCCTCATATTTTTAAAACAGTTCTTGATAAGTACAGGTGTAATAAGTAGTTTCTCAGAAAGATTTGCTTATGAAGTTACATACTACTGCTGGAATAGAATGAATTAGGGGAAAAATTATTATCCAGAGAGTTGTACAATGTAAACCTCATCCTAGCAACAAAAGTGTTCAAATCATTATCTTGTTTCCTCTAAAAATAATAATGATAATAAAACGAAAGAAAGCCAGTTCTAAGAACTACGTCGCTACTAAGTACTAAGGCTGATGCTAAAATAGATCATTCTACGACCACAATATTGGTAAGAAGAAAAACAAGGGAGTATATGCACATGATCGGTGCTGATGAGTATAACTCGATCTATGTGCAGTATTTTTAGGAAGAAGCTCAGAGACAGGCTTTCTCGTCCGTATCCCAACCTAAAGAAAAAGAAGAAAGTGAAATAGATCTGAGATTAAGGGGACAAGGCCTAAAGATCCTTTAAGGATTCTTAAGATGGGAAAAAAACCTCAGCCTAGAGTAGGTGTAGTAATTAGACCCGACCTGATGGACCCAAACCCAACTCTGTGGGTCATAGTTCTAGACGGGTTGGGTATTCTCGGGTCCAAACTATACATTTTAAAAACCCAGACCCGACCCGAGCATCGGTTCAGGTTTGGTCGGGTCAGTTCGGTTCCAGTTGGGTAATAATGCACTAAAAATGCATATATTTCAAAGTTGTTTGATTGGGCCTTTCGATTCAGGTCGGTTCGGGTCGAGTTTGATGGGGTCTTTATTGTATTTTTATCATCCATACCCGACCCAAGACCTACTAGGTTTGGTTCGAGTCTTTTTAGGTCAGTTTGGTTTGGTTTTGCGGTTCTCGGTTATAATTGCCAGCCCTAGAACGGGGTAAGAACAGAATTAATAGACTTCCTTAAAAGATCGACACATGTTTTAGTTTGGACACACTCAGATATGATAAGAATAGACTCGGCTATCATCTACCATGTACTCAACATCGATCCCAATGCTCATCCAGTTAGGCGGAAACCGCAGAACTCTAGATCAGGAAAGATATAATGTTTTGCATGTAGAAGTTAAGAAGCTGAAGGCAAATGGATTCATCAGGGAAGTGTATTACCCAAAGTGGATTGCCAAACCTGTTCTTGTAAAGAAGTCTAATGGAAAATAGAGAACTTGCATAGACTACACCAATTTCACTAAGACCAACCCAAAGGTCAACTTTCCTTTACCTATGATTGATCAATTAGTGGATGCAACTAGCGGTCATGAGTTGCTCTCATTCATGGATGCATATTCAGGTTACAACCAGGTAGCTATGATTGAGCTAAATCAAGAGCATACCGGTTTTGTTACAGAGAAAGGCTCATACTGCTATAAGGTCATTCCATTCGGACTCAAAAGCACTGGAGCAACCTATTAAAATGCCAGGTCATATGCAGGATTTGGAGGAAAAATTTGCTGTCCTGAGCAATATAACATGAAATTAAATACCATGAAGTGCACTTTTGCCATTCAATTGGGAATATTTCTAGGGTACACAGTAAGCGCCTGTGCAATTGAAGTAAACCCAAAGTAGATTGACACCATAAGAAAGATGGGAGCCCCAAAAAAGTTGAAGGATATCATCATCTTAAATAGTAGAGTAGCTGCTCTAAGTCGATTCATATCCAAAGCAACCGACAAATGTATGCCGTTCTTCGACCAAGTGAAAAAAGGGTGAAATTTTGAATGGGCTAAGGCATGCAAAATCGCATTCCATAATTTGAAGCATCATCTGATCAGTACTACTATTCTATCACAACTAGTTGCAGGTAAGGACCTATACGTGTATTTAGCTGTAACTGATTGAGCTATTAGTGACGTAGTAGTTTGAGAAGATGAAGGGACCTAGAGGCCCATATACTTCACAAGTAAGCGCTTGTCCGAGGCAGGGTTCTACTACTCAGTCATTGAAAAGTTAGCATACAACTTGCTCCTCATAGCATGAAAACTTCGGCCATATACAACTGCTCCTCATGGCAAGAAAGCTACAGCCATATTTTCAAGCGCATCCTGTCAAAATCCTCACAGACAAACCACTGAAGCAAATACTGCAAAAGCCAAAAACTTCAGGTCACTTGCTAATATGGGCAATGGAGCTTATTCAGTATGATATCTTCTATTGCCTAAGAAAAGCAATCAAAGGACAAGCACTGACAGATTTCATTATGGAGTGCACGCTGCCAATTAAGCCACAATCTGAAAAAGAGACACCCACTGCACAGTTCTGGTAATTATTTATGGATAAGGCATCAAATAAACATGGGCCACATATCAGATATATACCGATCACTCCATATGAGCAAAATTGTATGGAGTAGTGCAGCTCAGATTCAAAGCTACCAATAATGTTGTGAAATAAGAGGCACTCCTCACTGGCTTATAGATGGATCAAGTAATGAAATTAACCCATATTAAAATTCATGGTGATTCCTAATTAGTTCTAACCCACGTGCATGAAAATTACCAAATGAAAGTGCCCACTTTAGCTAAATATGTAGAATTGTCTAAAATATTGTTAGGGCATTTGATCAATTTGATGTAGAGCAAATCCTATGTGAGAATAATTTTTTTTGTGAACTCATTAGCTAAACTTGCAAGCACTAAAGTGGCATAGGAAATGAAAGCTATCCAATAGGACATCAAGTTGAACCGAGCATTATCGAGGTTAACCAAATACTACTCCAAACTAGGACACATCGAGTTGCGGTCGAAAAAGCTCAAAATTAAGAATCAGTTGAAAATCGAAGGCAGATTCCACCTACGTTAATCCCTCTACATATAGAGGAAGACTCATGGATGACCCTTATCAAACAATTCTTGGTAAACATAATCCAACCTCCAAACAAGAATTCAGCTCGTAAAATAAGAAATTAGGCTCTGTATTTCTCCTTCTTTTGTGGCATATTATACAAGAAAGGGTGCTTTATCCCTTATCTTAGATGTGTTTCCAAAGAGGAAGGAATACAAGTCTTGGATGAAGTACACGATGGTGAGTGTGGAGACCACTCTGGAGGAGCTAAATTAGCAAAGAAAGTGCTAAGATACGGCTACTACTATCCCACTGCACTTCAAAATATGCAAGAATATGTAAGAAAACATGATAGATGCCAAAGATTTGCTAGCATCCCAAGATTACCTTTCCATGAGCTCATCCCGTTAGCCAGCCCATAACCATTTGACATGTGGGGCATAGATTTGATAGGGCCACTTCCTAAGTCTAAAAGTGGAGCAAAGTACATTATAGTAATGAAAGAAATGATTTCTGATAACGGAACCAAATTCGAGAGTAAAAGTATGCAAAATTTTGTGAAATAAATGAGATAATAAAACTTTCTCTTCTGTCGCATACCCACGAGCAAATGGGGAAGTTGAAGCAGCAAACGAAACCATTAAGAAACTGCTTAAGAAAAGACTACAAAAGACTAAATGAAACTGGGCAGAGGAGTTATCCCTAGTACTATAGGCTTATAGAACATCATCTAGATCTCCAACTGGTTACAGACCTTTCTCCTTAACCTATGACTATGAAGCGATGCTTCTATTGAGACAAAAGTTCCATCACACAGAAGATTATCATATGTGGCAAAGTGAAACAAATAATTGAAAGAAGCTACCCTTAAGGTTATTCAAGAAAGAAGATACAAGGCAGCAGTCTAATACACCGCATACCAATAAAGGATGGCGAAGAATTACAATATTAGGCTTAGAGGGAGAAACTTCAACAAATGGGATCTAGAACTTCGAAGAGTAATGGCTAACACAAAGGACCAAGCAGATGGAGTTCTAGGCCCAAATTAGGAAGGCCTGCTGGTTGTAGAAGAAGCCTTAGCTAATGGAGCTTACCAACTCTCAAGGTCTGATGGAAATCTAGCTACGAGACCTTGGAATTTTGAGCATCTTAAGCCTACTTTGTATAAGTAGTGTTATTTTTATAGCAAAATCGTAAGTATTGCAATTATAATGAGAAGTAATAATACAATGAACTGGCTGTAGGGATATTACATGACTCGAACTAGTATAAAAATATCTATAGGTTAATTTTACTAACATGGCTAACAACATTGAGTTGTATCATACACGACTCGACTTTTCAACCAAACAATACACTGGACGTAAGGATATTAACGGTCTGAACCGGTACAAAAAAACATATGCATGAATCAAAAAAGATTGTAAATACTCGACCCGACTTCACAATCAAAAAATATTCTACCCCTAAATAGAGGGGTACACCATGTCAAGTGCATGAACAAAATAATGATGCAAAGATGAAAATCAAACATATCTAGATGAACAAAATTGAAAGAAAGTGCAAACAAGCTAAAGCTCATAAGGTAGTTATACTCATTTACAAGAGAATTCAACTTATACAATTTCCTTGTAGATATTTGCATAACCAAAACGATGTTTTCTACATCATACATTTATGAAATTTTTCTAAACTACAATTCCAAAATACTGCTATGATTATGAAGTATTAAGTCTAAGGAATACTAGTCAAAGGGGGATCCATTCTAACATGGAAAGTCTTTCTGGGGTTATAGTTAAAACCTGTACATGGATCCGTTGGATCCTTCTCAATCAGCACAAAACCTTGTTAGTTACAGTGAAAACTCAGATGTAGCACGAGGTAAAAATAGTTAAAAATATCTGTAGCTCGTTGCAAAGAAATCCAAGCCATCTTACATCTTACATTCTCCCTCCTAAGCTTTTCTTCGAAGTCAGCAATAAGATCCTGCCCTGGCAAGTCAACAGGCACTACTATGACGATAGAGGCAGCCTGAGCTTCTTGTAGTTGATCTACAAGTTCAAAAATATTAAAATATAATGGCCTCTCTCGTCTATGCTAAAGTCTTTATTAATTCAGCCTTTGTCTTTTTTGAGTCCTTAGAAAAACCACCAAAATATTTGTATACGTCCGCTTTCCACCCCTTTCTCTATATGGATGGGAGTGCCTTTGGCCCCCATTACTCTAAATGCTGCTTGTAGTAGGCTTCCAATTCACTATGTTTACCTTATAGTGCAATTCTAATTTCCATTCATCCGCCAATACGTCGTCCATGCTTGCAGGAGAAGCGGGAGCCACACCCATGCTAAGCTTCTTAACCACCTCTCTTTCTTTAGAATCCCCCTTCTCTCTATTCTATTGAGAAACTTGGAAAGAAATTTTTTATATGGTTTTTATTAATCGTTTAATCTTCTCTTCATAGACAATCCCGTGAAGTGTTTCACTTTCCTTTAGCATTTTCTACAGATCAACCACCTTTGACTTTGCAACATAAAGCTCAGAGCGCATTTTGATATTATATTGGCGTTGGCGCTTATGAGAATCCTTAGCTTTTTCAAAATTAGAAAAGCATCCTTCATGTCTTTTTCAAGCTTTTTATTGACAAGTGTTAGGTGAAGTTTCTCTTCCTTTAAGATTGTAGTAGAGTTTATAGTCGCAACCTCAAATTTGGGTACGCTTGAGTTATAAGGGTCATGGATTGTTGAAACCGAAGGTGCATTGAACTCGGATACTTTTTTAGCCTCAAAGGGATGCCCATGAGAAGGAAAGGAGGCGACCTAGTTGATAATCCTGGGAACAACTTTCAGTGGGACTTAAATTACACAAAGTTAAGTTTGGTAAGACGTATTGCATAAGACAAGTTTTATATAATGAGTGCAACAAATTCACGTGTAAAAATATATGTACAGGGTTCACTCCTTATTTAGGTTCCTAAGCCTAATTCTAAACCATTCCAAATGAGGGCTGTTAGGAGAAAAAGAACCGGTCTTTAGGGCATAGCTCCAGTGGCACGGTATGAAGTCACTAAGTGCTTCCTTTCCTTTAACTACTTAGTTAACTTTTAGAAATCAACCCTTGGGTTACTTCTTTAAGTTGCACAAATGCCTCATCCAACTCTTTATCTCACATGCAACTTGTTTTGGCACTAAGACCAAGACAATTTACAGTTTGAGTTTGAATTTTTCCATGCTTTCCTTTAGGAGTTTAGTAAAAACTACTTCCTTATAAGACTATTAAAGAACAAAAGAATGAAAACAACATAGTCATTTGCAATGCAGTAGCTAAACAATAAGACGATTAAAGAAATTGGTGGTGATCAGATTGGAAAACAAGTTCGTTTCATTACATACCAAAAGATTCGAAAAGACAAGAGAAATAGTGAAATTATTTACAAAAGTTAAAATAATTACATGGACTTGAGAGGTAGAGGTGGCCTCAATCCCCTTAGACAATGCAATTTCATCATCCTGCTGCAGCGAGGTGTCTTGGGAAGTAGAAGAGGATCCCTTCTCCCTAGCTTTATCCTTACGCATCTCCTTAACCCACTCAGTCCTACAATAGGCAAGGTCTTAATTCAAATTTTGCAGGGTCCCCCAAGAAGCCTAGATTAACCTCGGCAATAATATCATCTAGGCAGTTGGCAAAAAATTGGTGCGTAACTGCGGCATACATCTTAAAGAGAACCCAATAAGTAATCTGATTAAGTTAATCCTTAGACATAGCCAACTCCTAGGCTATCCCCTCTAACTCTTTCTCCTTCTCCCCTGAATCCTTATATTTTCCTTTTAACTCTTGACCTTTCAGCTTTAAAGCCTCCTTTGTTGCCCTCGCTGCCTTCTCTACCTTCATTGCCTTCTCCCGTTGAGCCCTAAGCTTGGCATCTACTCTTACTTTTTTCAAAAGTAGCTACAGTAAGATTGCCTCAAGCTTAGTGATCCAAGCATCGAATGAGGTCAGTTCATCCTCAGTCCTCTTTCGAACCTCGGTGTTAAAGCCTCCATCTGCCACAAATTAGTTAAAAATAATATGAGAACTTATGAAGTAAATCGTTATAAAACAAAGAATTAAAGGAAGGAATATACATAAGCCCAAGTCCCTTCAACCTTGGTGAAAAGTTCAGGGAAGGGGAGTGTAGGATATGAAAGTGCAATATGATAAGATTGGGGAGAAAAAGCAATCTAGGATAAACCATCTAAAGTAGTATGCCCTACCTTCTCATAAAGATCAATAACGGGCCCTTCGGGTTGGGGGAAGAAGTGGAGGTTTAGGTCTTGGAAGAGCTGGAGAGGTGAGATGAGAAATACGTATAAGGAAGAGAACGAAGAGGAGGCGCATGAGGTTTCTTCAGAAGTCGATCAGAGATGCCAGCATCATCATTTTTTCTTTTCTCTACCTTCTTCTTCTTTGTCGTCTTTGATTTCTTTGGTGGGAGATCATCAAAAAGCACATCTGAGAGGTCTCCATCCATCTTACATGCATAAGAGAAAAATTTAAGATTACTAACCATCTTTACAAAAATCAGGAAATATAATTTTCCATCCATCAAATTATACCCATAGATTTTTTAGTAACGGTGGAGAACTTAAAGACGGAGCGAGAGAAATTATGGCCAGTACACAAAAGATGAATATCTTTGCTTTCCTGTCTTCTTTACCCAAACCAAGGATGTTCTTACTACGGGATACAAATGACCCAGTGGCTTGATCAGAGAAGATAGGACAACTAGGATGTGGTTGAAAAGAAGAAGCGAAGTAACCTAAGTTTGAAATGAAAAAATATAGATCATTCCACTTCTGGGTCTTCCAAGGAACAGGCGCGCGGACTTATTTTTTTTGTTTGAGCATAATGAAATCCATAATCACCCTCGAAAGGACTTATGTGAATGTCAAACATAAATTGAAGTTCTTCGCAAGAAGTAGGGGAACACTTCTCCGCATAAAGGATGATAGTGGAAATCAAAACGGAGTAAGAAATTATAGCAAGTTGTACAGAAGCAACACTAATGATAGAGAGCCATTCATAAAGAATTCGATTGGGGGGAAAATAAATCCCACATCAGATGTGTATGGACGTAATAGAAATAAATCGTTTGGAGGTGTATGGATACGATCATGGGATTCAGGCACCTTAGCTACGTAACCCTCAAACCTAAAATGATCTAAAATGCTTTCTATTTCTCCTAATTCAATTATTATATATGGTAATTCACTACAACAAAAATACCTTTTTACAATTTTGTTTCACAACATTTATTCTCTAAATGTTGTAAAAACCCCTTTTTTACAACATTTTCTATAGAAACGTTGTAAAATACTTCCTTTTTACAACGTTTGTTGCAACGTTTTATTCAAAAATGTTGTAATAAAAAGGTTTTTACAACATTTATTTTTATATGTTGTTATATTACCCTTTTGGCAACAGTTTTAAAAACGTTGTTTTTTGCAATAAGATATTAATTTGCAACAACTTTTTTTAAAAGTAGTTTTACTCATATGTTTACATTAATTTTTTTTGGTATGCTTAGTATTTCTTAAAATATTACATAATTTATAAATTATAATTAATAACAAATATTTAATATTTAAAAAGTTTATAAATGGTAATTTATAATTAATAATTTACAAATGAAAACTTAAATGGGTTAATTATTTATAAATAATGATTGTTAATAAATAATTATAATTAAGAAGTTATAATTAATAACTAATAATTAATAAATAAGAAGTAATACTTAACATTCAATAATTAATTTCTAATATTTATTAATTAATAAATATTATTAAATAATAATTAATAATTAAGACTGATATTCTATAATTAATAAGTAATATTAATAGAAATATTTAATAATTAAGAAATAATATTTATTCTTTAATATTAATATTTAATATTAAAAAATGTAAAATTTTGAAATTTTCTAAACTAAATTTAAAATTATTCATGATATTCAAAAACAAAATTTTGAATTTTCATAAAATTCAAAAATATTAATAAATTTAAATTTTTATTAATATTTAAAATTTTAGAAAATTTGTAAATGTTAAAAAAAATCCAACTTGTCTGTGACACAAAATAGTGCTTTCATATGAAATTTAGAGATTTACTTTTGTAACTTTATTTTTTGTCATATGCTAATTTTTATTTTGGCTCCAAACCAAAATTATGGTAAAATTTCAGTTTTAAAACCCAACCCGCCTTAAGTAAATTTCAGTCGAAACTTCATTTCTCCCAAGTCCTAAATCCCAAATCACTTGTTTCCCTCCCAAATCACTCGTTTCCCGAACCAACCCTAAATTTTCCAATACTGCTGCCCTTCACCATGGCCACATTGTCCTCTTCATCTTCATCATCGCCATGGCCCTCGCCAAACCTTAATTTTTCCACTACCGTGCTTTTTTCCACGGCCGCATCGGCTGTTGAAGTTTTCGGCACCCCCTCGCCTCTTCTGCTATGCGCGCACTTCATTTAATATGGAAGAGGTAAGACCATTGATCGAAGTTCTTTTGGTGCCAATGTCATAATTGGATATCCCTACATCCCCTCTAGAGCACATATATTTTTATGGCAACATTTATTTGTAACAAAAGGAATCCCTTGTTGTTACATGCTACCAATCTCATATATATGCTCGTCTCTTTGAGAATATCTTGCGATGTGGGACTAATCATAATCCAATCTACGCACCCACTCTAATACAATACGAGCCACACCAAACAGATCTCCACTTGACGAGCATTTTTCTCAATTCAACTTGAAGTTATATAGAGTCCTCAAACACTTGGATAAGGTCGCTAACATCTCCAGTAGTTTAGAGTAGGTCGCCATCACCTATTAGTAGTTCGACCAAGCTATTTTTTTACAAAGAGTTCTCTTTTCCACGATTGAAGTATGTCACGTTCTAACTTATAACTCCACCTTAATGAGAATCCTGAGCTCAAACCACATATTGGAGCATACTTAAGTCGGCGCTATATCATATTGGTACCCTCGAACCATCGCTCTGATACCATGTTGAAATTTTTGGCACCTCCTCGCATCTTCCGCTACACACATACTTCATTTAGTATGGAAGAGGAAAGACTACTGATCGAAGTACTTTTGCTGCCAGTGTCATGATTGGATATCCCTACATCACCCTTAGATCACATATATTTCATGGCAACATTTATTTGTAGCAAAAGGAATCTCTTGTTGCTACATGCTACCAATCACATATATATGCTCATCCTTTTTAGAATATCTTGCGATGTGGGATTAATCATAATCCAATCTATGCACCCACTCTAATACAATGCGAGCCACACCTAACATCGGCCTCTTCATCTCCATCATCTCCAAGGTTGTCGCCCTCGCGATGGCCGCATTGGCCTCTTTGTCTCCATCCTCGCCATGGTTTCCGCCTCCCTCGTCAAAATTAGACGACTCGGTAGCTGAACATACAAAGAAAAGTTCAACTTATGTACAATTTTATTATCTTGCTTCAACACTTTAAACATGGAATTTATTTTTCTCATTAGAATGAAAATGGTTGGGATATAGCTTTCTTGTCACTTTTTAAAATCTAAGTATCATGTATGGTGATGTTCTTATTTTTAAAATTTTATTTGGCACTAGGTTGCTTTATGACAGTTTTACTATACAAATCCAACACTTCTTAAAATTCACAAGTATAATGCATTCTTGGTGCCTAAATTTGAGAGACCGATACTCTTATTTCATATCCTGTTTACATTGTTGATGGTTTCTCATATCAATACTTAATCCTAATGAATCGACGATGATAAAAATTCTGATGCACTACAACACTAACCATGTTTTGATGTACTTAGCTATATTCACTCATAACTTGTACTAAGACATGTGCCATTATCCAAGAACTTGTTGGTCTCTTTTGGTCGCTCTTAGCTAGCTAGTTGAAACATACATCCCGCTTGATAGACCGTCCTTCCTATAGGAGAAGGAGATAGAAGAATGCATGCTACCTATTTTTGATGTGACTATTTCACCAAGAAACGTTACAATACTCGGTTTAAAAGCAGTTGAAGTTGCATATACTCAGAAAATTTCTACTCGTGTACTTTTGTTGCACCATTTACTAGTGTTATTCTTTTTGTTCAGATAAAGTATGTGCTTCACTGTTTCTTTTCTTTATTGTTACGCTCAAACTATTATGCCGCATTGTGATGAGGATCAACCGATCAACCATTTTGCATTAAATATAGGAGCAAAAACAAAAAAATAACTCAAAAGTGTTCATGATCTTATCCAATATTCAAATCAAAAAGAGTGCAAACATTATAGGCTAAAAAGTGTATAGTCGGATCAGAAGTGTACAATTCGATCGAAACAAATAGAGACTATATAGTAAGTGAAATTAGGTTGGAGGCTTCTATTTTATGGTAATAAGGTTTTAGGACAACACTTATGAATAATTAGTTTCAAGGAAAATTTACAAAAAAATGATAAATTCATTTATCTTTTTAAGTTATACAGGAAAATGATAAATACATTTATCGTTATTTTTGTATAACTGTAAATGATAACTTCATTTATTTTTTTCCTATAAGTTGTCCTTATAACTAGTTTTTCGAAAGTGTCATCCTTAAAACTTATTAACTTGCACAGAGAAGCTCTTTATTTAGAAAAAATAGATTTAAGTAGTTTACTAAACAATTCCAGCTAATTTGTAAAAAAATGATATCCAACAAACTCAATCAAAAATTAATAAGTTAGAGTTTTATATTAAGTAGAAATTTCAGCAAATTGGAGCTTTATTTATTGAATTAAAAATATACTTAATAGCACTAAAGCAAGCTTGACAGTAAATAAAATTTCATGAAATCGATAAAACTTTAATTTTGCTAACTTCTGTCGGGTTAAACTGATGTAAGGGAATGAATAGCGAAACTCGTTAGAGGATTAAATAGGCTCAAATGGGCTTGGTTTTTTATTTTTGAATTTTTAGTATATTGACCTAGGCAGTAGTCCAGGTTATAAGTAATAACATGTGCTAGATATGTATGTGTACCTATATGTGAATTTTTTCCTCACATTTAAGGAGTTGTATGGATGTTTACTTTTGCTTTTAAATAGGTCAATGAGTTAAGGACTAATGTAGGACCATTATCTGGGATAGCTTGAAATTTTACACTAATGCTTGCTTAAGGGGGCATTTGAAAGCTCAAAACTAGAATGTTGTAAAGGCAACAACTATGTTGAAGGATACACTAAAATTGAGAGCAACTTATAAGCTAGAAGTGGTTTGCTAGGTAATGACCGCTTTTTGTGACATATCTTCAATTTTCCAAAGTGATGGAAGTCGGGTTTTGTTATTATGTTAAAATAAAGGTTGTGTGAATCTTTTATGATATGTGTAATACAATCATGGTAAAAGATGTTTATGTTTGAATGATTGAATTTAATATGTTTGAATTGATGAATTCTACGTATTCGAATCGATGAATTGTGATTCTATAATAATAATATTGAAGACAAAGCTGCAAGTTAAAAATAGTTGAAACTTCCATGCAATTTTTTAAAAAAAAATATGATATATTTTGCAACATCTATTCTTCGCAACATAAAGAAATAGTTGTAATTGATTTTGTTACACTACCTAAATAACGTTGTAATTGAATATATTACAACTTTTTTCTACAACATCTAAAATACATTGTGAAAGGTGCTGACCCTATTACAACTTGGCCTAAAACAACGTTAGCAAAAAAAATTTGAAACACATATTACACTACAAGAAAACCTAGCTTTAGTTGCAATTAATGGCAGCATTTGTAGTATGAATGCAATGAATATTATTTTTCCCGTTTCTATTCACTTTCTTTGTTTTACTTTAAGGCTGTCAAAATTTGCCGCCTTCCCCTCCAATTACTGAAAAATCATCACGTTTTCCCTATCTCCTTCACTATGTTGTTACATTTCTGCCTCTTTCAACAAAATTTCCCTCCACTGTTACCGCTTCTTCCCGCTTTTGCTCTTATCGTGCTACTTTGTCGATCTGCTCCACTTCGTTGATCTGCTCCCCTTCACTTTGTCGATCCACCATTACTTCAACCTACTCCCTTTTGCTTCCTTGAGAGTTATTCACAAGCCCTGAATCTACAAATCAAGGTAATTTCAAAACCCTAATTTGGTTGATGGATTTTAATTTTTATACCATGTTTGATGTGGTAGTAATGGAACTCGCATTCAAGTCTGGTCCGATTAGAAAATCTAGTTCAATTTTATTATACTTACACGCACTGAAGGAAAAAAGATTTCACACTATAAATTGTTAATGGTTACAAATACTATAAATCCACTTTCTAAAGTTTTAGGATTAAGCTAAGATTTTACGAATTACTTCGTTTTACTAGATTTTTTCAATTACCAGTTAAATATAGCTTTTATACTAGTTAAGAGTTAAGAGAAAAAGGCATAAATTACCTTTTCCCACTGCATGTCAAAATAAGCTTAATCTGTTGATGTACCAAACTAGTCAAATAGATATTATTAAGTTATATTTCACAAACTGAAAATATAGCTAACATGTCAACGTATTAACCTTATTAAATTAATATTTTCAACATGATCAAAAATTTATTAAAAGATTGGGCCTGTTACCATTTGGGACAATCATTATTGATTGTATTCTAGTTTTTAAGTTTCAAAGCTATTACTTATGCTTCATTGCTCCTATAGAAGTTTTACGCAAGTATATCCCTATGTAGTTTGTGTTTTCATTATTTTCTAAGACCAGCCTTTGCTTTCTAAATTATTTGCTGCAAAGATATATCTGTAAATCTTAAAAACTCATTTTTCTAAATAACTATTATTTTGCTATTTGTATGTAAACTAAAAATGTTTTATATTAATTTGCAAAACTCTATTGTTACGCAGCTAAATAAGTCAGTATTAAATTTTACAATATCGCAACAAAATCCTCGTTGGACTCTTACTGTTTGGGTCAGCCCTTTGGAGTAAAAACAAAGTTGTTAGTGATGATTAAGTATGAGACGTGAGTAAGTAGAAAGGGAAAAGTATAGGAGCACTGATTATGGGTTAGGATGCAATATGGAAGAATGAAGGCACTTAGAACGAGTTTTCAAATTAGAATATAGCATTCAAAATTTTAATGTGTAATCATTGAGGCGCCTTGTGCTCCTAATCTTCGGTGAGGTTATACTGATTACAATTGTGAATGAGAAAGAAATCTTATATTGCTAAAACAATATGCAACGAGTATATTATTCACAAAGATTGTTTTATGTTTTCTTAAGAATAATTCATAATTCAATCGTATAATTTTTTTGAATAATTTTAATTTTGTATTGATACTCAAATAGCATCTGTATCTTACATAATTCATCAAAGAAGAGCATTGTAAAAACACGCCTTTTGCTCGCCTCAAATTATTATCAGATGTAGCAAAAGATGTTGCCTTCCTTAAAATATAATAATAATTCATAACTGCACTCATTATCTCGGTGATCCTCAACCGTTACTTTCTTTTTTATTAGAACCCATCGAGAGAAAAAATTAGTTGGCACCATCGTTTTTTCTTTTCATTTATAGATGAGGTTTTGCTGAATTTTTCTTTCCACAAGAGGAAAATAGTAAATCATTTTATTTGATTCCATTTATCATCCTCCCGTAATATTCTTTCATTTTCAAAAGTTAATTGCATTTTTAGAAGATTGAGTTTATGATGGATACTATTATTTCTCAAAGTGTATATACTTTGTTCTTTATGAATTCTTTATTTACACGATTAAAGCATAAATCTAATATTAATTATTTTCAAGACAAGATGAAGTTGGTTGAAACATAAAAATGAATATATACATGATTAAAGCATAAACCTAATATAAATTATTTTCAAGATGAAGTTGGTTGAAACATAAAAATGAATGGATGAGGCACAGTATAAACATTAGTGCAAGATAATTTATGCCATTGTTATATATGTTTAGATTTTGTCCTCATCAAACTTGACTTCTTATCAATTTTGAAACTTATTTCACTAATTATTTTCTGGATAGAATATATGAATCTTATAAATAAGTTCATATCCTAGAGATACATATTTTTGGAATAACATCGAATTTCAAGCTACGTAAATACAATTATTTAATTAATATTAGATTTGTATGTAAAAGATAGAGGATGCTATATATATATATATAGTGAATGATTAATCTAGACTGAATACACATTATTAATGAATCTTGCTTGCACTGTACGAATACACATTAGATTCAAAAGTGTAAAATCATACTCCCAATTTCTAACTGTAAACATATCAAAAAATCACAAAAATCATTGGGAAAATCAAACACCATTAACCAACAAATTTGGTGCCAAATAATACAAAATTTTCGTAGCACTCAATTCAAAACAGTCATAAGTTCTACGTAGTAACAAAATCTTGCAAAGTTAGGAATGAAGTTAGTACTTGGTTGGGGTGATGACATCATCGATTTTCAATATTATTTTGGCAACCTGTGTTGCTAACATAATTTGTTGTTTCTTTCCGATTAACATTTCGAAAACATTTTGTTGTTCCATGTTGTTGGTCCCAACATCTTTGCAGTCTATGCCCAAGAATGAATTGCTTACTTTGCATAGCAACCAAATAATATTTTATGTTGATATTGTTACTGATATAACTGCATTAATTAAACAAGCCAAAATATCATAATATGTTTTGAAATGAGTCTGAATTTGTGATTGTCGGTTCTATTTTCCCCACTTATAAAAAAGGAAGGAAAAGGAACTTGATTTGCTGGGCATTGACAATAGTAAAAGTGTCAATAGGCTGTAAACTGCTATTTTCTACAAGACCTGTTGGTTTAATGTTAGTGATGTCATCAGGTGACCTTTGGTTTAATGTTAACTCAATCGATAAACATTAAACCAAGAGTAACCACTGGATTAATATTAATGATGTGGTAAGGTGACCTCATTGAATTAACTATGTGGTATGAATTTTTTAATTGAAATAATATCCAATAAATTTATTAAATTATACATACATTGTCCTTTGAATCAATAGTGTGGCACATGTCCAAGTTTTTAAAGTCATATGAAAGGATGTTGTGTTTGTGCATCATTATTTATTATTGATCTTTTCTAAATCATGTTCCATTTGTTATTATGCATTATCATGGCATGATTATTGATTTTGATGTCTGTTTAGTTGTTGTCTATTGTGATAACTAGTTTTTAATGCTAAATCGTGATCATGCAGACATAGGAGATCCTTACTAGCCATTGACTTGGGACTTTTTATGATGAACCTAAGCTTACACTTTTAAAGGTGCTTATTTTCGCATGTTCCCATGTAGCCAATTTGTTATATTTTTATTTTGTTATACCTTCGGATATTAACAGAGCACGCATGCCATAGAACATGGCTTAATGGTGTGTTTGAACCATACTAATACAACCGCTGCACGTTTCTATTTTGATTATTGCTGTATTTTCTCATTTATCAGTATGAAGTGTAGCAAGTGCAAACCCTCTACCCTCTGTAACAACCTAGAATTTCATCCATTTGAAATTAGTATATTTAATTGATTTTAAATATTCATAAGTTAATTTTATAAGTGTAACTTATATTTCGAATATTTGGATTTAATGTAATAATTAAATTGTTAATATAATATTTGAATGTGACGACCGTCCATGACTCCTGCACTAAACAAGGAAATAATGCGCTGAAAAGTGTGCCAGGCCGCCATGGACGATCATCAGGGTAAGGTAAAAACAATAAACTCTATCGTATTACTCACAGCGCATGGACAAAATACAATAGAAAATATACATAGTGAAGCTCCATATAACAAAATCTCATCAAATAAATTCTAATAGTTTGATACAACAATCAGCAAAGACAATACATCAAGCCTCGCTACATATCACTCAGAGAATATACAAACAGCGGAACACCCGGTACATATAGTAAGAAAACAATATGTAAAAGCCTCCAGCTCGTCTTCGTCATCAACAGCGTTGGCCAATAGGAACAGCACCTGTCACCTGCTACCTAGTCTGCCCATCCCAACATGGATGAACAGCCCAAGGTAATAAGAGTTAAACATAAAACCTTGAGTCAGACAAAAGTCTTAGTGAGCAGTAAATCGACTATCAAACATACCAAAAGAGCATAAAGGGTAAAAGGAATAGGAACCCAACCATCCCACTCCACCTCTTTATACAGTGATAGCCCCCCCCCCCCCCCCCGACACACTAAGCAGAAGCAAACATAGCAATTCAGACATTCAAAGCAAAGTAATTATCACTCGAGTCAAGGTCGGCGTTTTCCAAGTACAAACCCCCAAGGCCTAAACCAAGATCAGATAAGCACCCTGAAAACATCGCCCTTGACCCAAGCGACGATACAACCAAACATCCAAACATCCATGACTCGGGCTATCACTGTTATCATTGCCTTGATTTGACCGTTAGTTGAATGACCGTCTGCCAAGGGCTAATGGTAACCCCGGTTCTAGACATAGCTCTGCACGTCGTCGTGACCCGTGCCTAGGACTATCGCATCTGCCCAGAGTACTAGCACGTCATCGTGACCCGTGCTTGGAACGTCATCGTGACCCGTCCCAACGTACTCTTGCTTTGAGCATGCTAGA
This sequence comes from Allium cepa, assembly GCA_030765085.1. NCBI lineage: Eukaryota > Viridiplantae > Streptophyta > Magnoliopsida > Asparagales > Amaryllidaceae > Allium > Allium cepa. Next base: position 734,639,197 of record CM060941.1, on the reverse strand, counting down.
ACCTTCAACAACGATGAAATCTCAGCCTTCTAGTCATCCTCCTCGACGACTATTCCTATACTAGCTCGAACGCCTCTCAAGCTAACCATTATCCACAAACCCGGACCACATCACCGAGTTATCAACATGCTTGGGATGATCCCGTCTGGATTAAACCAAGGCTTTCTCACATCATGCTTTGCTTCATCGCATCATAGCAAAGTCCCATCTCAACATCATGGTTTGCCTCATCGCATCATGACAAAGTCCCATCTCAACAGCATCATCAAATCTATCCATATGAGCTTCAACATCCGCTTCATATGCCACAAGCAGCTTTCCTTATTCAAGAGCCTTTCCACTTAGCTTTTGAATCATCTTCGACCAACTTGTCCAAATCAAGTTATCAATCAACTAGTCAATCAAATCAAACATTAATCCAAGTAATCAATCATTCAAACAAGATCTAAATAAACAATTACAACAATAATGGCAATTTCGTAAATAAAGAGTCCAAATCTAACATGCATTCTATCAAGCATGAATTATGAACAATATCTCTACAACTTGATGAATGAACTTGCATAAGTGAACATGTAGTAAAATAGATGTCAAATCATCATGAGCAATAGATCTACATGCAGACTTAAGAAAAATGCACGAAATCACTTTCTTTAGCACATAAACAAACCACCGATCCAATATACTCCTTTGGGTCCGTGTGAGAGATAACCACCACTCACCGAATCACCTAAACACCTCAAAAACAACCAACTCCATATCTGGACAGCAAAGGATCTAGCTTGATCCGAGAAGATTCCGCTTCAAACGATGAAATCTCTCTTCAATGGATGGAGATCTTCAACTTTGGCTCTTGGATCTTCGATTTGATCTTCAATCTAGATGGAAGGAATCACAAGATTAAAGTGGAGAAAAGAAGTGAAGAAGTGTTGTAGTCGAACTCTCAAAATGGCAGCACTTCGTCGCTTCAAAATCCGGTGCCAAAATAGTGAGATATGGACGTGTATTTATAGGCTGAAAACCCATAAGTCGTCCGCCCCCCCTTAGGTCGTCCACGACTTATAAAACCCAACGACCTAAAACACTGCTGACCTAACAACTCCAGCCTATACGCGACTCAACCCCCACGTGACCTAACGCTAAGTCGCTCACGCGACTCAGCGACCTAACGCTGCAATACTCACGCGACCTAACTAAACATCCTACCTCAACATAGGTCGTTTACGACCTAAATACACACGGCGACCTATCTTATCTCCTCAAGTCGCTCGAGCGACCTAACTTCCCTAAGTCGTTAACCCTGAGGTCGTCCAAACCTATAAGTCGCTCAATACTATAGGTCGCTCCTATTTTTAAGTCGCTAAACACCTTAACTCCTTAGGTCGCTTAATTCTATAAGTCGCCTCTACGACCTAAACTAACCCGTTAACTCGCTAACTATATTTAGGTCGTCCCAATTCTTAAGTCACCTATTCCTTAGGTCGGTAAATCCCCTAAGTCACTGGCTTCTCTAACTCGCTCCCACGACCTAATTGTCATACGACCTAATCCCTTAGGTCGTTATGTCGGTTCAACCGACCTATCCTTAAGCCGGTCTCCTCTATAGGTCGCTCCACCGACCTAAGCACTACACGACTCAACTCCGAACGACTTAAGCTTTGGTCGACTCATACTCTAAACGACTTAACAACATCAACGACTTAATGTCGACAGTTTTACGATCTTTCGATACGTAAAATGCGGGTCGTTACATTCTCTCCCCCTTAGGAATTTCGCCCCCGAAATTCCAAACATACAAGAGCAATCAAAACTATTCTGCATGCCTACCATCCATAGCAATCAACAAACCATGCATCCAATTACTAACCTAGCATGTAGAATTCTAAGACTAGAACAAGTTACAAATTCATGAGATGTCACGACACCTTAGGGCCATACCTCGAAGAGTTCAGGATGAGCTGCCTTCATCCTCTCTTCCTCCTCCCATGTACAGTCGTTAACATCGTCACTCCATTGTACCTTGAGCAACTTAACTACCTTCCTCCTAAGCTGTTTCGTGTCGGTTCCCACAACATGAAGTGGCTTACGAGGCCTTCTAACAACTGGATCAACCTCTAAATCTTCATAGCTATCAGCAGAAACCACTGCATTTGGATCGTGCACATACTTCCGTAGATACGATACATGAAAAAAATTGTGCACACCAGACATTTTTTCGGGTAATTCCAATTTATAAGCGAGTTTTCCAATTTGCTCGACGATCGGGAATGGTCCAACAAATCTCGGAGTCAATCTTCCTTTCTTCCTGAATCGAATAACATTCTTCAGTGGAGAAATCTTCACAAAAACCATATCACCTACGTCGAATTCCAAATCCTTACGACGCTTATTAGCATAACTTTTCTGACGATCTTGGGCTGCCTTCATTCATTGTCGAATGATCTCTATACAATCTGTAGTCTATCGAATCATTTCTGGCCTAAGTATCAATTTTTCTCCTGTTTCCAACCAACATGTCGGAGAGTTACACGGTCTTCCATACAAAGCTTCATACGGTGCCATACCAATGCTTGACTGGTAACTGTTATTATATGAAAACTCCACTAAATGAAGATAATCTTCCCATGATCCTCCGAAGTCCAAAACACATGCCCTGAGGAGATCTTCCAAAACTCGGTTGACTCTCTCGGTCTGACCGTCTGTTTGAGGGTGATAAGCTGTACTCAAACACAACTCAGTTCCCAAAACTTCTTGGAAGGTCTTCCAAAATTCACTAGTGAACAATGGGTCTCGATCGCTCACTATACTCTTCGGAATACCATGGAATCGAACTATCCACTTAACATACAATTCAGCCAATTTCGATGCAGTCCTATTTGATCGAACAGGAATGAATTTTGCACTCTTAGTCAAACGATCTACGATGACCCAAATCCCTTCATTTCCTGCTCTGGTTCTAGGTAACCTATCGATAAAATCCATCGATATTTGCTCCCACTTCCATGTAGGAACTTCTAATGGCTGAAGCAATCCACTTGGCTTCTTCTGTTCGGCTTTTACCAACTGGCAGTTCATACATTTGGAAATAAAATTTCCAACATCCTTTTTCATACCTTCCCAGTAATAGGTTCTCTTCATATCCCGATACATCTTATTTCCACCTGGATGAATTGTCAACTTCGAATGATGACTTTCCTTTAGAACTTCATCTCTCAATTCATCTATATCGGGAACAACTAGTCGTCCTTGTTTCCGAAGCCAACCCTCTCGATCGACCTCGAATCCTTTATCCTTTTCTGGGTCCAATCCAGATTCCAAATCACGGATAATCTTGACAAGCTTATCATCTCGCTTTTGGCTCTCGCCAATTCTTTCCACTAGGGTAGGTATTATCGATAAGTTTGCCAACACCTCAGGTTCCAATTCACATCTAGGTCTGAAGTCAAATCCAGCCAAATACTCAAGAATCTTCCATTCTGAAAACATGGCTCTCAAACCTACATGTCTTCGACTTAACGCATCTGCCACTGCGTTACCTTTTCCCGGAGTATAGGCTATACCAAAATCATATGATGCTAAAAACTCTAGCCATCGTTGCTGTCGAAGATTCAAATCCTTTTGGAAGAACAGATACTTCAACGACTTATGGTCTGTAAACAACTCGAATCGAACTCCCAATAGGTAATGTCTCCACATCTTCAAAGCAAAAACAATCGCCGCTAACTCCAAATCATGAGTCGGATAATTCCTTTCATGCGGCTTCAAATGTCGACTTGCATACGCGACAACTTTATCCTTTTTCATTAGCACTGCTCTAAGTCCAATGCCACATGCATCGGTGTAAACCACCATCTCATCATTTCCACTTGGAATGGTCAAAACAGGAGCACTTGTCAGTCGCTCTTTCAGGATTCCGAAAGCTTGCTCACACTTATCATCCCATCTGAACACTTGGTTCTTTTTCGTCAATCCTGTTAACGGTGCAGCTATCTTGGAAAAGTCTTTGATAAACCGACGATAATATCCTGCTAATCCAAGAAAACTTCTCACATCAGATGCATTCTTAGGTCTAACCCAATCCTGGATCGCTGCCACCTTAGCGGGATCAACCGCTATTCCATTTCTAGAGATAACATGGCCTAAGAACCTCACTTCGCTCTTCCAGAAGTGACACTTCGAAAACTTAGCCTTCAGCTGAAGTTTCCGCAAGATTTCCAAAACAATCTGCAAGTGTGTCTTGTGTTCCTCTTCAGTTCTGGAATAAATCAAAATATCATCCACGAACACAAGTACAAACTTGTTCAACTGATCTCTGAACAGCCTATTCATAAGATCCACAAAATATGCTGGTGCATTGGTCAATCCAAACGGCATTACCAGCCACTCATAAAAACCGGATGGTGTCCTAAATGCAGTCTTCGGAACACTATCCTTTGCCACTCTTAACTGGTGAAATCCCGTTACCAAATCCATCTGAGAAAACACCTTAGCTTCGTGGAGATGATCAAACAAGTCATCTATTCTCGGCAGTGGATACTTGTTCTTCTTAGTCACTTTATTCAGCTCACGATAATCCACACACAACCTCAACGATCCATCCGCTTTGGTTGCAAACACAAATGGTGCACCCCATTCGGACACACTACGCCGAATGAATCCTTTCTGCAAAAGGTCATCAACTTGCACCTTCAACTCTTGCTGTTCCCTAGGCACCATTCGCTTAAGAGGCATCACAACAGGTCTGGCTCCTTCAACTAGATCGACACGAAACTCGATCTCCCTATGCGGCGGTAACCCTTTGACTTCGTCAAAGACATCCTCAAATCCATTCACAATAGGCACCGATGACAGTCCATTCCGTGGAACAACCAGCGAATACATGAAGCTCATGAAGACGCCTTCCTCATGCTTATATCGTATCACAATCTTTCGCCTCTCCACATTCTCGACTGCCACCTCCAGCCTCTCACAATCAACCTTTGCCGCATTCTTCCTAAGCCAGTCCATGCCCAAAATAATTCCGAACCCCGCAAAGTTCAGAACAAAACAATCACAAACAAAAGAGCAATCATGACTCGACACAACTAGACCACGGCATACCATACACAAACAAGACGAACCCCCAACTGGATTAGTCACAACTAATGGTATATCAACAATATCCGGTTCCAAACCCAGCCGGCCTACAAGTTCATTACAAACAAAGGAATGCGATGCTCCAGTATCAAACAACACTCTAACTGGAATACCACAAATGGAAAGAGTACCTTGAACCACCACACTCTTCCCTTTCTCTTCAGCAGTAGGAGCTTTCAAAGACGATGGCACAGCCCCCAAAGCATAAGCTTGCACAATCTTCTTGTCCTTCGTCGGTTCCGGACAATTCCTCTTGATATGCCCAGGTTTGTCACAGTTGTGACACTTTACCGGCACTCTCGGATTCTTGCAATCTCTAGAGAGATGGCCCTTCTGCCGACAGTTGTAGCAGATCACTTCGCTCTTCGGCTTCTTCTGGCCATCCTTACCCTTCTGCTGCTGCTGCTTCCTCTTCTTGTTTCCATTTTGCTCCTTGGTCACAGCAACAACAGATCCTTCCTTAGGAAACAGATTCTCATGCCTAAGAGCTTTCTCCACAAGCTTCTCAAATGGATCGTCCAAATGATCCACCAACTGCCTCCCAAGATAAGTGTCTAAGCCTGTCACAAACTTCTCATTCTTCTGATAGGGGGAGTCAATATATGATCGAGCATACTTGGACAAAGCTTCAAACTCAGAAACATACTCAAGAACTGGTCTTCCACCTTGCTTGAGTTCCACAAACTTCTTAAACAGAACAGATTTCTGAGATGTAGAAATGAACTTAGCTTCGAATCTAACTTGGAATTGCTCCCAAGTAATCTCTTCCTCTGGAGTATCAATGGTGATAGAATTCCACCAATCCGAAGCTCTTCCCTGAAGCTGTCTTGATGCAAGCTTCCTTTTAGTTGCATCCTCAATTCCCAAATCACCAAAAATCCTTTTACAAGTATCTATCCATCTCTGAACTTTAATGGTTGATTCTGTTCCCAAGAAAACCTTTCCTCCAAGAGAAGTATAGTCTTTGCACAACTTAGCAAAATCCACTGGTCTTGGAGCTTGAACTTGAACTCCAACATCTACTGATGGTCCCGGAGCTGGTATCCTTTTCATGATCGAAGTCATCATAGCCTCGAGCATAGAAGCATAATCAGCAGCCCCCTCAACAGCACGGCCTTCCCTAGCAGCTGGTCTCCCTCTTCGACTCATTCCTAATATCTATAAGAGAATGATTAATATACCCTGAGAAACAACTGCATAAGGAGTTCAAATCCATCTAAGCTACTATATTATACATAGTAATCATCCATCAAAATACAATTACGTCTCTCATACGTAGTTACGTCAGCGAGCGTTGGCTAAAATCGATTAACCAAAGCTCTGATACCAAATGTGACGACCGCCCATGACTCCTGCACTAAACAAGGAAATAATGCGCTGAAAAGTGTGCCAGGCCGCCATGGACGATCATCAGGGTAAGGTAAAAACAATAAACTCTATCGTATTACTCACAGCGCATGGACAAAATACAATAGAAAATATACATAGTGAAGCTCCATATAACAAAATCTCATCAAATAAATTCTAATAGTTTGATACAACAATCAGCAAAGACAATACATCAAGCCTCGCTACATATCACTCAGAGAATATACAAACAGCGGAACACCCGGTACATATAGTAAGAAAACAATATGTAAAAGCCTCCAGCTCGTCTTCGTCATCAACAGCGTTGGCCAATAGGAACAGCACCTGTCACCTGCTACCTAGTCTGCCCATCCCAACATGGATGAACAGCCCAAGGTAATAAGAGTTAAACATAAAACCTTGAGTCAGACAAAAGTCTTAGTGAGCAGTAAATCGACTATCAAACATACCAAAAGAGCATACACTACAAGAAAAAACACTTTCCACAGCAGCTATTCTCAGCGTCTGTCCCATAAACGCAGTAGACCAAAATCTGGAGGGAATTTTTTTACGTTTCAACGCTGAGAAAACCTAAATAATATAACTTCGCGCCTCATTTTCACTTCGCCTTTTTAGTTTTATCGGCCTTTCATCTCGTCAACATCTCCATCACCTAATCAAACCTCTCTTCCCATCACCGAAATCCGTCTTCATCACTGCCGCTTCATCGTTCAAACGTCTCCTTTCACCATTATTTCGATTTCGAATCCAAATCTTCACCGCTAGCTGCTCTCTCTACAGGTACTTATTTTCAACTATTGGTCGATTTTATTTAGGTTTAAAATGGGTTCTTCAATTAGTTTAATAATTCATCAGTTTTGATTTTGTTAGTTCAGTACGTGTTTCTTCGATTGCCCTAAATCAAAATTTATTGAATCGATTTTGTTACTAAATTGATGTTAACGAGTTTATTACTACTGCTGTATGTTTTCGCTCGCGTGCTCCTCGGTTGGTCGAGTTCGAACATTGTTTGGCTGCATCGTCTTCCACCCCAGCTAGCAACAGTGAGTTTTTCTCACGATTAATTTTTATTCAAGTTTTTAGATTTGTTTGAATTGGGTGCTTGGTTGCATGTTTGTTTGTTGGGGTGTTATTTGTTATTATTTGCTCGGTTATTCGAATTTAAACTAATAAGAACAGATAAGTCTCTGCATGTATGTTTGTTGGGTGTTATTTGCTATCATTTGCTCGATTTGTTTGAATTTAAACTGATGAGAATGGATGCTACCAAATTTTTGATTTAAACTGTTGAGAACAGATGCTTTTAAACTGATAAGAATAGATGCTTTTGAACTGATAAGAACAGATGCTTTTAAACTGATAAGAACAGATGCTATTTGAAATTTGTCTTTAAAGTGATTGGAATGCCACTGCAATCAAATTGAAGAGCTGGGTTTTGAGATTTGTGATTGTAGGCAGTATGAAGAAGAAAAGCAATGTAGAAATTCAAGTTAAATTCATATTTCAAAGGTTTTTTTTCTTTACAGTTGAATTATACTTTTGGTGTTGAATATACTTTTGTAATTATAATCGATCTTTCCATATACTTTATTGATTCCTCTGTGTTTTCATCAAACAAACGAAATTAGAATAAAACTTGTGAAATATCATATATGCATCTAGTAAAAGCGAAACAAAATGATTATCCTTGGATCAAATTGATACCTTAGTAGCAACTCTTATTCGAATTATAAATAACATCAAGTGCTATTCCTATATTTATCAAAAGTTGTCTATGTTTAGATTGCTTTATTGTTTGATATGTTCCCACTATTTACAACATTTTGTTATATTTCATTGAATTTTACAGACAATCAACAAGTGTAATGGTTAAAAAAAAAGAAAAAATCAGAATGCACAGTAGTTTTATTTGCTAGACTGGAACACGCACACTACGTACATGCATAACCTTAGTGATAATAATGTTGAATTAAATAATTTCTGTTTTGATGTGCCACATTTTGTCCGCAGTCGAGCATCCATTAATACTGGTTAAAATAATACTCAACTCGTTAGCTGTTTCAGTAGCCAAATTCAATGATAGTGCAGGCAATCAATGATAAGGCATGTAAGTATTTAGCAAGAATAGCAAACTTGGGTAGGTTGAGAAAAATACAGCTATACATTAGAGAATAGCGAACTTGTGGCTTTCTCGTAGGAATATTTGAGCTGGTGGATGCATGAACAGCTTGTCATGGATCAAGCCTGGTATATGTTGGCTTATCACATTCGCTATTTGTTTGAGTTCTCTAATATATAGTTGTATATATTTTTTTCAAGAACATAGGTTAAAAATTACAACTGTTTTATTTAACTACAAGTTGAATTGCAGTGCTCTTATCTCTTATCTGAACCTCCTTCAAAATTAATGTGCCTTAGATCTTTCTTATGTATATTTGGATTGAATTTTATTTCTCCATACTAACCATCTGTATGAGTCTCTAATGTATGGCTGTATTTTTCAGTTCAACCATGATGAGCATAAATGTAGTTTGAAGTAAATTTTGTTAATTTACAGTCATATGATTTTCATTCACTGGAATCCATGATAAAGAGGCTGGTGGATAATAACTGACTGGAAAGGAAATAAATCTATCTGGGAGGCATCTGCAAATTCAGTAGTTACAAGTAAGACTCTTTAATTCAATTTATTTGTTAAAAAGCTCAGTAAAATGTTACTGCCAACATGACCTCTAGTAAATATATCTGTAGCAAGTAGAAGCTAGAGTCTTATTTTCTGTGATCGTAAGAGTCCTCTCACTCGGACATTGAAAAAAAAAACGAATTATATAATGATGTTGTATGTATGTATGATGTTGTATATATGTATGATGTTGTGTAGTGGGTAATGAATGTTGCAGCAGTGGTTAAGGTGGATGGGTTAGCAGGTGGTTGATGATGAAGCAGGGGAGCAGTTTTGATGACGTAATGTAGGAGGAATGTGGTATGCAACAGTTTGTACACTACAGTGAAGGGTGTACACTGTTGTGCAAGATGTAAGTGTGATGGTGGAGGAGGTGGATTGGTGATGGAGGACTGGTAGTGCAGGCAAGTTGGTTGATGAAGTGTAAGGATATGGTTGTGTAGGTAGATATGGTGGCACAACAGTTTGGTTGTAGAATGTTGTATATGGCAGTGAAGTGGAGAGTAGGCATTGAAAGTTGTGGATGGTAGTTGATGAGTTGGAAATGTTGTTGTGGTTGAACTGGGTTATGAGTTGATATGGATGAGATAATGGTCGAGGAGATGATGGGGGAGTGGTTTGTTGTTGAAACTATTATTACAGTAGTGGAGTAGTAAACAGAGAAGCAGGTTGATGTTGGATGTTGTTCAGGGTGGGCAAGGCAGTAGCATGCAACAATGGACAGAGGGATTGATTGGCTGATGTTGGTCGATGTTGGATAGTGGAAGTGGAGTGGTGTTTGATATGAAGGGGTTGTTTGATAACAGAGTTGTACACAAGGGCAGTTTTAGTTGTGCACTGATGTAGAAGTGCACAGAGAAGGAGGTATTGGTGAGGTGATGGCCAGAAGGATTGAAATAATGGAATGAAGTGGATGTAGATGCAACTGTGTAGTTGGACAGTGAGGCTTGTGATGTTGAAGGCAGGTATTTACTGTTGTATTGGGTGATGTTTGTTGTGGTTGCAGGGAAGGTGGCAGGGATTAGTTGTGTTGTTGCAGCGAGGTTTGGAAATACTACTTTTGAAGTTTGAAGTATGATGTAGATATGGAATTGTTTTGGAGTAATGGTATGGTCAGTTTTTTGTAGTCAGTAAAGATATGGTGCAAGTCAGTGATGATGAGGGGGTAGTTGTATATGTGCAATGATGACAGTGTGCATTGTGCAGGCAGAAGAGTATGTTGCAAGGGCAGGAGTAAGTTGTGATATGGTTTATGAGTTAACATTTAACATGTTAGGTTTTAGGGGCATACCAAATTATACAAAAACATCCCTGCTGAATTACAAATGGCTGTAGAGGAAGCAATTTAGCTGATAGTGGTTTTGTACGAACTCCAGTTGATGAAACCGATATGAAAGAGGATCAGGAAGCCTCTGATTCGAACATGATCTAGAAATCTCCAATCTCAAGAAAGCCAGGCAAGTGATGCAAATTTTAAGTTTATATTTCTGTACTGTTGTTTGGTGTGCCCTGAAATTTGTTTAAATATTTCGAATTTACCTTCAGAAACTTAAAATTGATAATGAGCCATCCTTTTTCTCACGAAGGCTAGTTGCACTTACTCTTGGACTTGATGTAGCTGATATTACTAATGGATGTAACGAGGCTACTTTAATCACTACTAGACATAAAGACAAAAAAAATGATATGAAATTTTCTGAAGCACTATTGCTAAGGTTATTGGTAGAGTGGAGAAGAAAAATAAGGTATGTTTTTTTTTCCTTATTGGTTTTGGCTTAATGCTACTTGTACTTAGTAATTCAGTGTAGTACATGTTGAACATACACAAATACATGATATAGGCTGATGTTAGTTAATGGTCCATCACATTTATATGTGCTGACAAATGGAACCAAATACTGATGCAGAAGAATAAAACAATGTTACGTCCTTACCATACCATAGATCTTACTACCTGAGTTAAACTCTTCATTCTTATTCTCATTTTGATACCACTTCATTCTTGTTTATATTAACGATAAAAAATGCAAAAAAAAAAAAACATATATGCAGAAAAATGATATTAATAAACTATAGTTATATATTGAAGTTTATTCTAGTTATATATTAAGATAACTAAAGTTTATTCTCATTTTGATACCACTTCAGGACCCCTTTCTATGCGTTATCCTGTGCATGATAATAAAGTAAGTTATGAACGAGCTTTTAATAACAACTACTTAAACAACATCTACTTAAATCTGTGAAATAAACTTTTCGTAGATGAATCAGTAGGGTGACTGTTCTTCTTTACACACACACACACACACACACACACTAATGTTTCATCTAATGGTTCATAATTCTTAGCCATATTTCATCTTCAGACAGTACGCCAGAATAACTACGAACAAGATCCATACGTAAAGGAATTTGGAATTAGCATAAGTGACAAATTGGCATCTGTCGAAGCTAGAGTTCTTCCTGCGCCTTGGGTAATATGCAATAACATCTCAGTGACTTTACGTCAATCCTTTATACATTTTCTAGTAGCTAAGTCAACCATTTAAAAAAAAAATCGATTTCTTGCAGTTGAAATATCATGATTCTGGAAAAGAGAAAGAGTGTTTGCCTCAGGTTGGACAATGGAATATGATGAACAAGGTACACTATTCTTTCTTTCTTTTTATTCAAATTATTACATTGCTTTTATGCTAACACAGATTTCCATTTTGCAGAAAGTGATAAATGGTGGCACAGTAAATTATTGGGCGTGCATCAACTTTTCACGCAATATTCAGGAAAGCATGGCTCATGGATTCTGTCAAGAACTGGCACAGATGTGCCAGCTGTCTGGCATGGTATACAACTTTCTCATGAGTTGGAATAATTTTTTTATGCAAACATTGGTAGCTTGCTTTGTGTTCTATACTTCTATAGGTACCAATACATTGTACACGTGTTGCATGTGTGTTATTTGTTTGTGTTCTTAATTATTTTGGATCCAAGAGTAAGATTTTTCTTAAACTTTTTGTAAATAAATGAATGGAAATATATATATATATATATATATATATATATATAAATTTTGTTGCTTATAATTTGTTTAAATAAACATTATAACCGGAAGTTTGCAGTACAAGGAAAGTTATAAGTTGTACAACCATTTGTTAAGTTATAAACTGGAATAAGAACTATGTTCCCAAGGTTGGTTTCCAATTTTTGTTATTATGCTTATAAATAATTTCCCTCCTTTTATTTACAATATGAATCGAGTTAATAGTCTTTTCCTTGGGGTGAATTATCTTTGCCTTGCACACATACTAATAAGTTTGATGATTAACTTGCACACGTATACCACAACAGGAATTCAACCGTGAACCAGCAATACCAATTTATAATGGCAGACCTGATCAAGCAGAGAAGGCACTTAAGCATGTGTTTAATGCTGCAATGAGCAAGCTTAAAGGCAAAGAGCTAGAGCTTCTTATTGCCATACTTCCAGATAATAATGGTTCTTTGTATGGTGCGTTAGTTTCTATATCATAGTTTGCAGCTATCCTAAAGTGCTTAGTGTGATTTGGTACTTATAAGTGCCATGATATCCATTTTTCAGGTGATTTAAAAAGAATTTGTGAAACTGATTTGGGATTAATATCTCAATGTTGCCTTACTAAATATGTTTTCAAGATAAGCAAACAATACCTGGCAAATGTGTCACTGAAAATCAATGTTAAGGTAAAAAAAAAAAATTCCTGACGCTTTTCCTTTTTATAGTAATTAATATTAACCTATGCTCTCTTTGAATTGTGTAGATGGGAGGCAGAAATACTGTATTATTAGATGCACTTAGGTGGAAAATCCCATTAGTTAGTGACATACCAACAATAATATTTGGAGCCGATGTAACTCATCCAGAAAATGGTGAGGAGTCTAGCCCATCTATTGCTGCGGTAATTAATAAATTATTTATCCTACTTATTTATTTTACAGTAGTTTAGCTAAATTATAACTAACTGCTCGCATATGCAGGTTGTTGCCTCTCAAGATTGGCCTGAAATTACAAAATACGCAGGATTAGTATGCTCTCAAGCACACCGACAGGAGCTTATCCAAGATTTGTATAAAACGTGGCATGATCCAGAAAAGGGTCAGGTTACTGGTGGCATGATTAGGTTTGTTAAATTTTGCGACATTTGTTAAACTTATTTGAACTGTAGAGATTTGATAATGGTTGTAATTGCAAAATGCAGAAGGCTCACTTACATTGGATTTGTTTAATTGGTATTTTCTTAATTTGGTTAAGAATAAGTGTGATGTATATAACTACATACATATTAATTTGTCATTCAATTCATCACAAGTTGAGAAGACTTTGTGGACAAAAGTTTAATTGGAAAGGTTGCTAAAATAAGCAGATCTTGACATCTAGTTGCTAGGGGAGAGTATATATTTACAGGTTTCTTCCACTCTTCATTTTTGTTATATGTAAAAAATCAATTCTGTAAATTTAGATACATGAACAAACCGAAAGAATATGCAATATTTTGCATTCAGGTTGAAAGGATGGAATTCCTGCAGGGTAAGCTTACAGCTATGGGTAGTTGTTTGTTGAGGAGTAAAGGCAGTGGAAGGCAAGTGAGTTTTGTTGCTATAGGGAAGGCGGGTGTAGTCCTGGTGCAGCAGTTGTCAATAGTTTGAATGCAGGTGGTCGTGTTGCTGTGGTGATAGTCCGCTGATATGTAAGTGTTGTGAGAAAGAAGAGTTTGTGGGAGTGAGTCATTGTTGAGATGATGTTGTGGTCTCAAGTTGTGAAGGAAGTGGTATGAACTGTTGTAGGAGTAGATGTATAGGAAGGAGGAATGCGGGCAGTAGCAAGTGAAGGAAGAAGATGGTTTAGTGATATTGATGAACTGTGTTGTATGTATGGCTGGTGGTAGCAAGTTGGAGGAGGGGTGAGAATGAAGTTGAACTGCAGTTGTGAGTGTGAAGTTGAACAAGGTTATGTGAGGATGGTGGCAGATGCGTTGGAAAAGTCAGTGGCAGATGGGTGGTTGCTGTTCAGGCTGATGGCAGCGGTTTGTTGGGCAGTTGTATGGTGATGGAGATGCACACAGTTGTGTGGACAGTTGAAGGTGATATGTGTTGTCGGATATGCGTTGTCTGATATGCTTATATGCGAACAGTTGAAGGTGATATGCTTGAAGGGTTGTTATACTGAATGTATATATTTGTAATTGTAATATACTGAACGTATATATCATGTAAATGTTTATGTATCTAATTAATAGTTATTAGAACATGTTATATATGCTAGTTGCTTCAATATAATCAAAATATAATTCTGGAATATTCAAAAATAGAGTGGAATATTAAAGCTGTTATATAAATAGAAGACAACGTTTGATTAATGCTGTCAATGAAGAAACAACAGCGTTTAATTCGTGCTGTAATTATCTTGAAATTGTCAATAACAGCGTTTTTTACATGCTGTCGAAATAGTTGATGATTCAATAACAGCGTTTTAAACATGCTGTCGAAATTGTTGATGATTCAATAACAGCGTTTAGAAAACATAATACAGCACGTTATAAACGCTGTTGAAAATATTATTGACAGCGCGTAATAAACGCTGTCAAAGAGATGTTTCAACAGCGTTTATAGAAACGCTGTTGTAAGTTATGTATATACGACAGCATGTCGTTATACAGCGTTTCTAATAACGCTGTTGTATCATATTACAGCGTTTATCAAACGCTGTTAAAAGCCTTTTGTGGTGTAGTGATAAAGGGTAAAAGGAATAGGAACCCAACCATCCCACTCCACCTCTTTATACAGTGATAGCCCCCCCCCCCCCCCGACACACTAAGCAGAAGCAAACATAGCAATTCAGACATTCAAAGCAAAGTAATTATCACTCGAGTCAAGGTCGGCGTTTTCCAAGTACAAACCCCCAAGGCCTAAACCAAGATCAGATAAGCACCCTGAAAACATCGCTCTTGACCCAAGCGACGATACAACCAAACATCCAAACATCCATGACTCGGGCTATCACTGTTATCATTGCCTTGATTTGACCGTTAGTTGAATGACCGTCTGCCAAGGGCTAATGGTAACCCCGGTTCTAGACATAGCTCTGCACGTCGTCGTGACCCGTGCCTAGGACTATCGCATCTGCCCAGAGTACTAGCACGTCATCGTGACCCGTGCTTGGAACGTCATCGTGACCCGTCCCAACGTACTCTTGCTTTGAGCATGCTAGAACCTTCAACAACGATGAAATCTCAGCCTTCTAGTCATCCTCCTCGACGACTATTCCCATACTAGCTCGAACGCCTCTCAAGCTAACCATTATCCACAAACCCGGACCACATCACCGAGTTATCAACATGCTTGGGATGATCCCGTCTGGATTAAACCAAGGCTTTCTCACATCATGCTTTGCTTCATCGCATCATAGCAAAGTCCCATCTCAACATCATGGTTTGCCTCATCGCATCATGACAAAGTCCCATCTCAACAGCATCATCAAATCTATCCATATGAGCTTCAACATCCGCTTCATATGCCACAAGCAGCTTTCCTTATTCAAGAGCCTTTCCACTTAGCTTTTGAATCATCTTCGACCAACTTGTCCAAATCAAGTTATCAATCAACTAGTCAATCAAATCAAACATTAATCCAAGTAATCAATCATTCAAACAAGATCTAAATAAACAATTACAACAATAATGGCAATTTCGTAAATAAAGAGTCCAAATCTAACATGCATTCTATCAAGCATGAATTATGAACAATATCTCTACAACTTGATGAATGAACTTGCATAAGTGAACATGTAGTAAAATAGATGTCAAATCATCATGAGCAATAGATCTACATGCAGACTTAAGAAAAATGCACGAAATCACTTTCTTTAGCACATAAACAAACCACTGATCCAATATACTCCTTTGGGTCCGTGTGAGAGATAACCACCACTCACCGAATCACCTAAACACCTCAAAAACAACCAACTCCAGATCTGGACAGCAAAGGATCTAGCTTGATCCGAGAAGATTCCGCTTCAAACGATGAAATCTCTCTTCAATGGATGGAGATCTTCAACTTTGGATCTTGGATCTTCGATTTGATCTTCAATCTAGATGGAAGGAATCACAAGATTAAAGTGGAGAAAAGAAGTGAAGAAGTGTTGTAGTCGAGCTCTCAAAATGGCAGCACTTCGTCGCTTCAAAATCCGGTGCCAAAATAGTGAGATATGGACGTGTATTTATAGGCTGAAAACCCATAAGTCGTTCGCCCCCCCCCCCCCCCCTCCTTAGGTCGTCCACGACTTATAAAACCCAACGACCTAAAACACTGCCGACCTAACAACTCCAGCCTATACGCGACTCAACCCCCGCGCGACCTAACGCTAAGTCGCTCACGCGACTCAGCGACCTAACGCTGCAATACTCACGCGACCTAACTAAACATCCTACCACAACATAGGTCGTTTACGACCTAAATACACACGGCGACCTATCTTATCTCCTCAAGTCGCTCGAGCGACCTAACTTCCCTAAGCCGTTAACCCTTAGGTCGTCCAAACCTATAAGTCGTTCAATACTATAGGTCGCTCCTATTTTTAAGTCGCTAAACACCTTAACCCCTTAGGTTGCTTAATTCTATAAGTCGCCTCTACGACCTAAACTAACCCGTTAACTCGCTAACTATATTTAGGTCGTCCCAATTCTTAAGTCACCTATTCCTTAGGTCGGTAAATCCCCTAAGTCGCTGGCTTCTCTAACTCGCTCCCACGACCTAATTGTCATACGACCTAATCCCTTAGGTCGTTATGTCGGTTCAACCGATCTATCCTTAAGCCGGTCTCCTCTATAGGTCACTCCACCGACCTAAGCACTACACGACTCAACTCCGAACGACTTAAGCTTTGGTCGACTCATACTCTAAACAACTTAACAACATCAACGACTTAATGTCGACAGTTTTACGATCTTTCGATACGTAAAATGCGGGTCGTTACATTGAAATTGCAGAAATAATTGGAAATTGGATTTAATAAGAATAAAAAAGATTTATAAAGTTGAATTAAATTCTTTTTGAATTAGAATGATGTAGGAGAACTTTTGAAATTGATTTAAAAATTAATTTACAGAAATTAAATATTTTAATACTTAATTAACGTGTAAAATAGTCATTTTTCACACAGTCTCGGATTTCGACGAAACTAGTTTTATTGGATCCATAATATTATATTATTGTAGGATTTCAAATTTCGTGTCAATTGGATTTATGGTTTGTCCGGGGCAAGCTAAAACACGTAGAAATTGGTTTAAGTAAATTTTAATTTTAAATAAGTCGATTCGAAAACCTACCTTCCAAATACAATCGAATTGGTTCCTGATATATATTTTATTGCATTCGGAATAGTGGTAAAGTATTATAAATGTCAGGCGGCACGCTTTGATTGGAGTTCAAAAAAATTTCGGATGAATAGTGCGCATAAATTTTCTAAATAAGGACATTAACCTTCATTATTTACCCCAAACCCTAATCTCCTAAGCCCTAGCCACCATTTACATTTCTATGTCCAGAAATTGGCATGCTTTCGCCTTGATTATCTCCAAATCCATATGCTTTCATGAAAAACTTCAACTATAACTTTGAAGAGCAAGTCGAGAGCTTTGATTTCAACGGTGATCATCGAGAATAGAGGAGCCAATCGACGGAAAATCGACCACAAAAGTCCGACGTTCGAGCACGAAAAACGAGTCAATGGTGGAGCTGAGCTTCAAGGCGCTTTGGCCGTGGGTGGAGGCGGGCTAGGGCTTTCAAATGGCGGAGCTTGATCGTTGGCTCGTCGTCGTATGGAGGCACGATAATTGGATGAATAACGGCGGCCACGGGTTCATTTCGCATGCACGTATAAATGAGAGGAGGAAGAAAATGCGGTCAGTATCTAATCTAGAGAAACGAACGGCCGAGATTTAGCAGGGTTTGAAAATAAAAATAAAATTGTAATTTTATATATATATTAATTCGTATAAACTTTAAAATATCATAACTTCTTCGTACGAGGTCCGTTTTTGACAAAACGAGTTGCGTTGGGTCCGTATTGACGAGCACTATATTTTAAAGATGGTTTGGAATTGATTGGAGCTAGTGTAAATTTTGGGAAAAATTAAATGGCTGTTTAATTTTATTCGGAATAAAACACTACAACTGCTATTGGAATCAATGTGAGTACAACTCACTCTTTCTGACTCACTGATATTTTTATATAAGTGGGAATAAATTTATTTTATGCTGATTGATGATTGTTTGAGTGATATATGATATTATATATATATATATATATATATATATATATTGGTATTTGGATATATTCATGCATATTGGAGCAGTATGACCCTATACGTTCCCATGTATGAGCGGATGACCCTTTGTACGCATGTCTGCATCGAAGCAGACATTGTACACATATTCTAATATGTATATTTGTTGTAGGTGACAGGTTGGAGGGATCCAACTGGATTCCTCACCAATATTGGTTTTATTTACAAATATTGTAATATATGCTGTTATCATGTGATATATGATGTTTTGGATGTTAGGATAGATGTATTTAGTGCTATTGCAGCATTGGGCCTATTTTTGGTAATTTAAAATGTTAAAGTGATGATTTCAAATTTAAAAGGATTTTCAAAGTAATTTTGAAAATAGATGTTTTGTTTATTTTTGAATTGTTAAAGGAAATGAATTTATTTTGAATAAATAAAGGTTATAATTTTTATGCTATAAAAATCATGATTTTTGTGAAATATATCATAGTATGATTTTTGAAATATAAAGCTAACTATTTTGTGAAATAGTATAAATTGAGAATTTTGAAATTATTATAAACGGTTTATATGTAAGATTTATAAAATTGATATTTTATAAATCAAAATGATGGAATATAAAGGAGTTTTGTAGGTGTTAAAATGAAGTTAAAGATGAATCTTATAAGTGAACAAGATTTATAAATTTTGTGAAGTTATAAAAGAACGAATTTGCAAATAAATGATTTATAAGTGAATTAACTTATAAATTGGATTTTGACATGTAAATGAGTTATGTGTGGAAATTGTTATTAAAGGGAATTTATAAATTGAAGTTTTTATAAATTATAAATGTGAATTTATAAAAATTATTTTATAAATGTGAAATCAATTTAAATTGATAAACTATATATGGATTTTTATTTAAGGAATTTCATCCACGATTTTGGACAGTGAAAAATTCTTTAATAAATATGTAGAAGTGATTGAGTTTGGTCAAGGTGATATATTTCACGATTTTGGGCAGTGAGTTATCCTTTAAATTTAATGTGCAATAGTAAGGAATTTGGGTAAGAGAATTTGAATCCACTATTTTGGACAGTGAATAATCTTTTGAAGTTAAATAGAGTAAAATATTTTGAAGATGTTTTTAATAAGCGTCAAGTATCAAAACTATAGATTTCAACATTCATTGTCGAAATAGACGTTTTCGAGAAATAAGGAAATGATGGACTATAACACTATTGTTATACTAAATGATTTTCGAAAGGAAATATTTTGTATAGTATATGGGATTTATATATCTATCTAATTTTCGAATCCCTATACTAATGATTTTGGGTTGTCGTAACGATGTTTTATGCAATATTCGTTTTGATCCAAATAAATATGTTTACGAGAATGTTTTCCTTAAAGAATAAAGTATATATATAATCGTGATTTAAGTATATGTAATATTTTCTAAGTGTTGAAAATAAATTGAATTGTGAATTACTTATTATTAAATAAGTATATGGAAATGTTTTCCAATATAGAAGTTGAAATGGTTTGAGATTATATCTTTTTAAAGATAATTTGAAGTGAATATTCGGCAAGTGATTTAATTAATAAAATATTAATTAAAAGGGCCTAGTGATTGCTTATGGTGCTAAATATTTGTTTGCTTTGACAGTTAAATAACTGACTATCAAATTTAGCCATTTTAGTTCCTCGACTTGATGTGGCAACAATTTAGTCATACACTTAGTACGTAGCCTTCTGTGTAGGCTTGATTATCGTTTTTGTTGAGGATGTTGATTCATGTAGTGCGGAGTATTACTCCAATCTATCGAGCTTCCTTCTTGGTCGAAGGATAGCAATTTGAAAGTTGGAGACGTGATAAGTCTATAGGACGTAGTTTCTATGTGAAGTTGAGAAACGCTTTTGCGTTGCTGGTGCGAAGAGACCAGGATCAGATTTATCTGAAAACCACTTCGGATCAACATTTATGCGACGATTGTGCAGGTTGGTCGATGATATTGATATTCAGGATTTTCATAGTGGAGGACTGCTTGTTGATCGTTTGGGGTAAAAATATACATCCTGTAGCAGTAGTCCCTTCGTTATGAAATATCCAACGCAAGGACTATTCGTTACTAATCCTAGGGATTTCCCGACAGGATGTGGTAGGAGAGTACCTTCGGTTTGTCCTGTTCCTGGAAAACTTGTATGGATGTTTGTCTGACATTGCATTTTTAAAGATTACGTACATTAGTTTTTAAAAACATACATCAGTGGCGGCGGAGAAGGCAACGTATCTTAGCTTAACACCCTCCTTGAGACGTATGAGCTTAAGGGTTCAACGAAAATAGCCGTGTGGCATTCAAAGTGATGTGATATGTGAAAGATAATCGTTACCTTTAGCCTCATCAACCAAAAATGACCGAAACAGGGTTAGATGCGGTAAGGCTAAGTGGGTCACTCCTAAGTAGGATATGATCATCCTCTTCTAGATATATCTTTACACGCTATGACATCGTGTATCTGATTATTGTGGTTTGTATGCTTCGAGGGCCCTTGGTAAAGGTCGGTAACGACCAAAGGATGATATATTTGGTACCATCTAGTTATAGAAGTGGGCCGGTCTTGTGTTGGTAAAGGATCCTTTATGATGAACCTCGATACATTCCTCTATAGATGTACTGCTGAAAGGTGGTCCCTTCACCTGGTCATTTATATGGAAATCCAAACCCCACTACGAGCTTGCGGTTTTGTTTGTAATAGCATAATGAATAGTCCCGAAATGCTATATGGCCTGGGTAACCATTTCGGCTATGATTAATATTATTTGTATACTAGACACTAGTATAATATCAGATGATTTGATGTGAAATGTTTTAGTTATCGTAAGGTAAAAACATGTCCATGTTTACGTGTGGGCGTGTCTTATGAGATACTTTTGTTTTGATAAAGGAAAAGTTTGGTAATTTGATAAATTTAGCTGAGTGTGTTTCTCACGCTGGTTTACTAGACTGATCTGGGCGTTCTTCACTTTCAATGCTCGGATCAGACCAAGTATATTTACAGGTTCAGATTTGGTGCTTTTGGAGCTTCAGCAGGACAGCTGGAGATCTTCATTTTCATATACACATATCTGTTGATTATCTGCTTTTCTTAGTTGTTGTATATTATCCGCAATTGTGAGGACAGGTTATTATATTTGTCCAAGCTGATAACTTGTGATTGTTGTTGAACTCTAATTGATGTATGTATATATGGTTTCTATTTTATAAAGATCATTGATATGATATTATATGTTTTCCGCCGCGACGTGAGATTCTGTATTGTTATGCTTGGTTCTCTCTTCTCTTTCTTCTCTTCACTTCTTCTCTCTTCGTTTCTTTCTCTTGACTTTCCGTCAGTCTGTGCCTTTTAGGTCGAACATGTGTGGTTTATTGTCGATTCAAATGGTACAGATTTGTGGGTTGTCACACCCTCCCTCTTTATTTGCACATTCGTTGTGTTATTGATCCTTTTTCTCTCTTTTAATTAATTTATTAATAAGTTTGTAATGAAATTCTGTGTTATCCATATAATTTCTCAAGAGGACATAGTTTCAAATTTAAAGCTCTGAGAAGATGAGGTTTATAAAATATGAAGTTCAAGACCAGAGAAATTAGTAGGAACAGATGATATGTAGGAAAAATCAGCCACTGCATTAAAACAAGCTTTAGAAGACAAGGGTTGGGATTACCAAGTTGATGAATGCGATGGTGCATTTTATGGTCCAAAAACTGATCTTAAAATTGAACATGCTTTGGGTAAAAAGTGGCAATGCTCAACTATTTAGGCAAGTTATCTCTTATTCTCCTATTCCATATGTTGTTTTGGTTGTAATTTTAAAAAAATGATATTCGGAATTCATAAAACTCCTGTTACCATTATTTTTCCATAATTGGAACCATTTTACCCGTTAAAGTGATGAAAATTTCAATACATGACTGTTGTTATGCAACAATAAAATTTGACGAGTTTGTGCAATTTAGCCTGTATTTCCTTATCTTTGTAGTTTATTCACTTGGAGAAGTCTGTATAAGATCTTATAGAATGCAAATCACGCAGGTTGATTTCAATTTGCCACAAAAGGTTTGACATTAATTATGTGGATTCAAATTCTGAGAAAAAACGTCCTATCATGATCCACAGAGTAATCCTTGGTTCATTAGAGAGGTTCTTTTGGTGTGCTTATAGAAAATTATGCTGGTGATTGTAGATCTCTCCTATTCAAGCGCGAGTATTGCTTGTTACTGATACTCAGGACCTTTACCTTTTCTATATAGTTTAAATTGTGATTCATCCATGGGATTCTAATGAAAAATTTGGTTAGCATGATCACATTATTCTGGGTGCATACATGTATTTATAGCTATGTGCTATATCAATCTCTTTCAGCCACTATGATCTATTACCTTGACAATACACATTTGTATCACACTTTTTGTTAAATATTAATAAGTTGTTTTTCATACATTTTATCATCGCTCATACTTTGCTAGTTTGGTCCTTAATAGATATGATAGTTTTAAACATTATGAAAGACATTTATCATTTACCCTTTCTTTTTCTTATGTTTCATCGTATTGTTAATCCTCCTATAAAGCTACATCCTACATTTAAGATTTTGCATCTTTCTGACATGGGTTTTAGCTTCAATTTGTATTGCTTATGTCTTTTAAATCAATTGATGTGTCAGGGTCTAACTCTATATCTTCTTTCTTTTGAGATTTTGGTCATTTATTTTTTATGATGATAATATACATATCAAAGCATGTCTTTTTTAAGATTTTCTGGTTATGTTGAACAAATGAAAATTGACTCATCGGTATATATTCATACGATAGGTTTTCTAATCTCTGCAACTAAATTATGATACAATGACAGGTTATGATTTACTAAGTGCCATTATATACCTAATGCATCATATTTTCAGATGGCTTACTGCACCAAAGTGGTCTCGAAACTAAAAACTAGTGGCATCAGGGCTAAGCTTATCCATGTTAGCGCGTACCAAAGCTCGAAAGAAATGCAGAGAAACAGAAAGTTCCAATAATGGCAGTTGATAGGCCTAAAGAAGTTAAGACAAGAACGATACCTATCAGGTCCTGGTTTGGTGGTGAACTTGGTACAATGACTTTTGATGATTTGATTGCTAAAATTCACTTTGCAGTTGAACAAAGAACTGCGATGTAGAGAAAATGGTTCTTCTAGATTGCAGGAATTAGCATGCTCCACTAATTGGTAAATTTTAAATAATTCATGTAGATACAATGTATTTTGTTTATGTTCTCAAGTATCATATTCAATCCAGGAAGGTTATGCATAAGAAAAATTAAAATTAGTTGACCAAGATATATTTTCATTGACCAAAGTACTACAATGCTTGAACCAATCTTCTCTCTACATGTTTGCCTCTAAGACAAATTGATTGGTTAACAAGCATATATGTAATAGTTACAATTATCATGATATATTCGTATTTACGCACAAATTTAATAGCATTAGCGGTAGCAGCGTATTTCAAGTAGAAAATCCGAAATTTTGAAAAACTTTAATCTGCTCGTCTCTACCTGCAGTAACATTCACTGGTCTGTGGTGATTATGTGGGGTTAACAGAAGGATGTAGTGCTTATATTATATATATCATGGAATTAAAAAAAGTGCATGACTAGTGAGATGTTATGATATATCAAAAAGCGAATGGTTCCCTTTTCAATTCACTTCTGCAACTACCGATTTGGTATTGACTACAAATGACAATAAATCCCTCAACTATTTATATGCACTCTGAAGATGTTTGTCTATTCAAGTCAACTTTAAATCATAACCTATATATTTTCTTAAATAAATATACCACACTTTTCTGATGCTACGACTGTTTCTCATTTCTTTCAGTTCCAACTATGTATCCTTCAACAATATATACTCAACTTTGCATATTGATGACCTTGAGAGATTTGATATCTCTAAGTATATATTTTACATCTGAGATCAAAACCATTTCAGACAAAATATATAGGTAATTACCAAGAAATATCTATATAAAAAAGGAATATACACCAGTAGTTCATGTTTAGTTTTTATGATAAACTCTTCTATAGGTCAATTTTTTTATGATAAACTATTCTATAGGTCAAATTTTATTATGTAGTACAGTTCAAAAAGTTTTATATTAGCAACCAATAGTAAAGAGTTTAGCTCTCATTCTTCCAAAAGGTTCAAGTACCTATTTTGCATAAGCACAAATAAGAATATGTACTCCTGTACAGATTCATATACTACATGTAATATAAGATGTACTGGAAATAGTTACTATTGCTTATGTTTCAGATGTTGGTTACAAAAGGATGAGAAAATTATTTTAAAAGCAATGTTGTGTTCTTGCATTGCTCATCTAAATCAATGTTGCTTCTAAGAATACTGAGATTTGATGATGTGGGTGGTTTCTTTTCAGGCCATGTTGCTGATATCACTCTATCAAGTTTAATTTACATCAATCTTCATTTTTGCAATTAGTTTGGATAATAGAAATTCGAATTATGAAATATGTAGTATTTTGTTTGATTAAAACAGAAAAGCAAATTCTACATCAAAGCGTTCTTGTTATTACAAATGGAACAAGTCGCATAACAGGCCATGCTTTTCTTCCATATACTCTTAATTTCAAGTCCAAGCGAGGTAAACCACTTTCTTTTTCGACTACTTTTGTGCATGTAATTGCTGCGAAAGTTTCATCTGTTAGTGGTCAAGACATGGCTTTTGTTATTTCTGAAAGCTCAAACTTTTCAACTGCTTCAGGTAGCCAGTATTTAAGGCTTTTTAATGAGAAACTAATAGGCTTGCTGATAACCATGTTTTTGCTATTGAGTTTGACACATTTTTCAGCCCCATCTTCAATGATATTGACGATAAACACATTAGAATCGATGTTAATAGCTTAAACTCTATAGCTTCACATTCAGCTGGTTATTATGATGATGAAACTGGTTTGATTACAAATCATACTTTAAAAAGTAGGAAACCAATGCAAGTGTGGGTAGATTTTGATGGTGAAAGTATGCAACTTAATGTTACTATATCTCCTTTGCAAATGGCCAAACCTAAAAGCCACTTATATCCAATATTGTTAACCTTACGGATGTCATCGCAAATTCTAGCATGCATGTTGGTTTCTCTTCAGCTACTGGTGCCTTTCGCTCTTACCATTTTGTTTCTAGTTGGAGTTTCAAGATAAATGGTGTGGCGGATGCACTCGACTACACAAAACTTTCTTCAATTCCTAGACTTAGTCCAAAAGGAAATAAACATGTTCTGGTTACAGTACTTCCTATAGTTTCTTGTTTGACAGTGGTGTTAATTACTGAAACGTCCCGCAAATCCGTACCCCTTGAGTTAACACTATTCTACAACAATCAACTCAAGTTGTACAGAAATACGAACCATTTGGGTTTAAGAAGAAGAGGTAGAAGAAGAGAAAACAAAAATTAACATCAGAATCTAACCATCGCAGCGAAATAAAATATAATAGATAGTAAATAATCTTTACTCAAAATCAAATATATCAGTTTACATATATTACATCATCAGAGTACATCCGTCATAGCTCACATCAATAACATACAATGGGTACGCAACAACTCAACACAGCGGAAATATATATATATACAAGTACGAGAATACACATCGTCATCCAGCTCGTCTCCTGAGCCCACAGTACCATATCCTGTATCCTATAATACTCGGTCTGACCCGAGCATTACAGTTAAATAATACCCGAGTCAGTCTGGAATACCAGCGTGAGAAAATCACACCCAATTGATTATTAAAGTTTCAAAAATCCTTTGAAAACAAAAGCATCTCGTAAGACCACGCCACAAATAAACATGTCGGGTTTTTACCTTACGATAGCTAAAACAATTTTTATAGAAATCCTCTGATATTATCATAGTGTCTATTTACAAATACTTATAAAATAGCCGAAATTGTTACATCTATTAAATTCCAGCTACTAGCCACCGAAGTGGGTAATACAAACAAAACTCGTACAAGGCTCGTAGGGAAAATGGATTTCCAACAATGACTAGGCACTGGGGTACCACCTGTCACAGTACGGGGCCTAGATCACCGTACCGAGGATTACTCCCTTCATCCCCTGCAACACAAGGCCGGAACCATTCCTTACTGAACAGTCCCGAATAAGATAAACCCCGTGGTTGGCGCGACCAACCACCCACTAAGCCGAAATATATATATAAGGGACATCTAGACAGGGGAATTATCTTGTCCTGCTTGGGCATGACCCACCTAACCTTGCTGCATATCCCCTGATTTTCAGTCATTCCCATTTGCTGAGGCTTGAGGCTAAGCGTTACCTTTTAAGAACGTTTCACTTAGAATGCCCATCGTCCACCTGACGATGTTTCGCAAGCATTCATCCATACAAGTCCGTCCCGGGTTCGAACGGAACCGAAGGCACTATTCCTACTACATCCATTTTGGAAATATCCTCAGGATTAGTAGCGACTAGCCCTTGCACTTCACTGCTCCATCTTTGACTCCGAACACGTTTTTCGCACGAAACGTACAAACCGGATCGAAGTGGTTTTCGAGAAATTAATCTCGATCCCGGTCTCTTCGAAACGATCAACGTATTTGTCCAATATTGATAGTCGGTTATTTAACTATCAATTTATATTCACAAACAACCATCAACCAATAAATAATTTTCCAAATTATTTATCTCCAAAAATATCTTCACAAGATATATTTCTATTTTCAATCCTTTGAAAACAGTTTCAAACCACCTTTCTTCCCAGAATAAACTTTTCCAAATATTTTCTATCTCCTCTGGAATCACCAAGCATGAAACTAGATTTTTAAAAATGAATTTTAAAACATTTTACTTTGAAATATATACTTTTAAACAGCTAAGTTAAATTTCTTCAATATTTGTAAAAATACTTACTATATGAGTATTTGAAAATAAAGTTACTTAATAGAATATAAAGCTAGAATTTCACTTTTGAAAACAAAATACTAGGTCATCTTTTAAGTAATTACTACTATATTAGATTTTGAGAAAATACTTACCCTTTGAATTTTAAATATTGGATATAATAAATTTTTCAAAACTTGCTTTTTAAAACAACTTTAAAACCCTTTTAACTTATATTTAAAAACTCGCTTTGAAAACATACTTGGTTATTCGAGGAGAATTTTCCAACTTCAATCAATTGAATCAATTTTCCAAATTGATTTTCAACTTATTTTATTTGAAATAAATTTCTTCACTTATTCAGTTCATTTCAAAATTCATTAATTATTGACTTAATCATAATTGTTATTATTTTCCCTTTTTATTTTACATCTTTAACTGAAATATACATATTTCATATATTTTTTTTCCATTTCTTCTTTATTCTTCTAGAATAATTTAAATCCTAAATTTGAAATAATTGTTTTATTCTTTTAAACAGTAACATTGAAATTTTAAGTTTTCTTAACTTTCTGTTTATTCAAAAATTCCTTTCCATATACAGGATTCATTAATTAGCATTTTGGAAACACTAATATTCTTATCAATTCATTTTTTTATTTATTTACATTCTTTATAATTATTTTCTTAAAAATTTACTTCTTTTATTATTTCTTTCCAAGAATCCAATGCTATATAATTTCATAACTCAGAGTTCAAGAATATATCCAAGCAGCTATAGCATTCAATATTTCAATATGATTCATCACAGAATATCCACAAAGCATGTCAGAGAATAATAAACAATATATATATATTGAGGGACCCAGTTGGATCCCTCCAACCTGTTTTCCCTGCATCCACAGACGTTAGCACAGTAATATGCCAATTCCAGAATATACCATAACATAGCACATCAATCAATTTCAACCATTCAAACAATTATTTAAATTTAATCATTTTAAATTTAAATTTAAACTGAGTGAGATTAACTCACCTTTGCCTTGTTGTTTACAATCCATTCCATCACGACTTGTTTTCCTTACGATTTCAGACTGTATAACATTAGATGATTTTTATTAATATTTGAATAAATCAACAATTTATTACCCTCTTCTTCTTTTTTTCTAAATAAATTCAACCTAACTAATGAATTTTATTTTAAACTAGTGATTTAATTTTAGACAAATAATTAAATCTTGAACTAGTTTTCCTCTAATCAAAATTTTTAGTGACACATATAAAATAAACTGATCACCCTACACATATTTTTAATATAAACTACTAAGTTTAAAAGGTGTATGTATATTCCTTTTATATAAAAATATTTTTAATGACCAAAATATCTAATTAAGTGTATTTTCAAATTAATCATTTAAATAACTTATTTAAAATAAGATAATAAATTAAAACGTGTGTATATTCATCGCAAATTCACCACAATCTATAACTCGAAAAACAAACAGTTTTGTATACTTATGATTTGAGATAGCACTACAACATCCCAATATCTCCATATTTGCCCAAAATCATCTTATATAATTATTTTCTTGAAACTGTATATCAATGAATATACTCATAATATGAAGTTTAAAAATGTCCCCTTTTAAAAATAAAAACTATTATATTTGAAACTGTATATGTATTTCTGTATATAAACAAAAATGAACAATTAACTTACTGTGATTTCATTATCGAAATTGAAAAAAAAAAACAATACCTCACAACGTGTTTGAGTCTAAACCGAGCTCCTCATCCATAGTCGCGACTCAAACCCTAGCGTACGCGATGCAATCTCGCCTCGAGCTCGTGGTCCCTAAATCCACTCACGACGAACACGATTCCATCGGCCTCACTGCCGCTGATTCCCCCTTCACCTCGACCTTTGCGTCGACATCGTGCTCGAATCGAGCAGCCATCGATCACCGCATCAATCACCGCCTCCATGAACCCACATCGCCGTACGAAGCCACCTCGCCGCGAGAGTTTCCTCCTTCGCGACGTCGACTCGGGCTCGAGATATTCGCGCTGCCATTTTCATTTTGTGAATAATTAATTTTTTTTTTAATTGTATACTATCGGCTGTAAGAAGGAGAAAGAAGGAGACATGATGCCTCTTTTTTTTATTAGAAGGAAGTGCGATTTGTATTTGATCGGCCAACATACTTAAGTGGAAATGGATTAAGCTTGCGCTAGAAGATAGAAAAATGTAGCTTCTATGGAAAGGTTTGACCATGTAACTTAAAGTTAATTAATTTTTTTCTACGCATTAACGGGGTGTACGATCAAACGTTAACCCCAAATGTTGCGAAAATTGAAACCCGATAACAATTCAATATTACAGACCCAATGGAACAGGTTTTGTCAAATTCCGAGACTGTGCCTCAGAAGGCTATTTTTAAATTCAATTTAAACTATAAAATTATAAAACTGAACAAACTACTATTAATTTCAATTTTACAACTTCTATTATTTTTATTGCTATCAATAAAAAAATTTCAAGCCTTCAAATTATCTTTAACAGGCTTAAAACTTCAAATTTCATATTTCACCCAATTCCAAATTATTTAATTAAATAATTTAATCATCAAATAAATTGTGATATTTGAAATTTAAGTTAAAATTACTCTATTGAATATTTAAAATCAATTAAATACTCCAATTTTAAATGCTCAAAAATTCTGGGTCGTCACATTCCTCCCCCCTTAAAAGAATTTCGTCCCCGAAATTACTAACTAGGAAGAATGACCCAAAACCCGTTACTTTTCCAAAACCAAACAGTTTCTAATAATTCAACAACTTACCAACTATCTTTTATAAAAGATCCATTATCATTCTTATTAACTTCCAAACCTTTCCCTAGTTCCAAACCATACAATTTGTTTAACCATTCAAGTTTCAATTTAAAACCAAATTTTGAATTATCAAAATTTTCTCAAAATTTTTCTAACACCCTAAATTCCCGAAAAATTTCGCCAGCGTCTCCTTTGCGCGGCTGACTCGGTACAACTACAATATGGCTCTACGGCCTCCCAAATCCAAAAAGAAAACAAAAAGCCAAGTGGCTCAATCCAAATCCAAATCCCAATCAATTTTCATACCAAATTCAAATACGTACCTTTTGTCGGGCAATTCAAATTTATCTCTTGGAATCAAATCAAATTTCCTTTTCCCTTTTATAATACCTGCATATCCTGCTTAGCACTAATATCCAATCACAATATTCCCAAACATTATATCAACTTTCTTACCAATGTCAATATTTATTAATCCAAATATCAACTTAGAATGTATTTGTAATATTCTATTTCCAATTAAGAATGCACCATTTCATACTTAAGTTAGTATAAGTATTTTATGTGTTTCTTATATTTATTTCACTCCGACTTTAGTTATATTTATTTCTATTCAAATCGATTCTTCCATTTCCATATGAATTCAATTTATCTTTTGTTCTGAATATATAAATTTTATTTGTTATTTATTACAAATTCATGTCACTACTATAATTAGTTTCATTTACTAACTTATTTTAGTTTTCAATTCTAAATAGTTTTGTCGTTAACAAAATTTTCCAAAATTTTCAAAAAAATTCTAACTCCCAAAATTTCTGAAAAAATTTGGCAGAGTCCCCTTTGTACGGAGGAGCTTTTGCAATTTGACAAAAGAGATAAATATATATACATCGACCCACACGGTCGGAAAAATCAAAAACAGTTCATATTTCCTATTTTAATTGCGTAGGCGTACCTTATTTAGCATTTTAAGCAAGCGACTTATTATTTTTAGCAAGTAGCACTACCAAATCCAGCCACACGGCTTCCCAGTACCTGTACTTACTCAATTTAAACATGTAAGTGCCAAATATATGCAGTTTATTAACATTCCACTCTTTTTAAACAACTACAACACATAAATATTAAAACAATGTAACTAACAATGTTTATAAGTAACTTATATGGTTTTTTAACACTTACGCACTTGTTTTCAACTAGTGCTCACGCCATTTCATTCAAATCTACATGGTTTATGATTCTGTTGCTTACATTCTATTTATTTTTAAACAAATTAATCTCATATTTGATTTAATTGATTTCAAATCAATTTTATTACACTTCTATCAACTCATAGAATTTTAATTACTTCCATTTACATCCAATGACAATTTATCCTATGCAATTTGACAAGATTTATGTGAATACATAAGTATTTATGTTTATAACCAATTTAAATTGACTCCAACTCAATTTATACTTAATTCTATTCCATTTCGGATTTATTCACAATCCATATATTCTCAGTTTCATTGCATTTCAATTTTATTAACCAAACTAGTCCATTAAAACCATTAACAACTTAGTTTCCATCTCTATTACCAATTAAATTTCCTTTTTATTTCAATTCATTCACAATTATTTATTTAGCTCAAAACAATCCAAGCTATCTTATTCCATAACCATTTCTCAACGTATTTCTATCACATTTCATTTGATTCTTATTTATTTCATCATTTATT
This sequence comes from Allium cepa, assembly GCA_030765085.1. Lineage (NCBI taxonomy): Eukaryota > Viridiplantae > Streptophyta > Magnoliopsida > Asparagales > Amaryllidaceae > Allium > Allium cepa. The sequence goes on along the minus strand of CM060941.1, from coordinate 734,607,182 downwards.
TAATATAATTAGTTTATCCACATTCACTTAAACCATTCTAATAAACTCGAAACATTCTATTTTCCTTATTGTCTCAAGTTATTTCAATCCCTAATAATTTTAAATGGTTTACAATTATTTATTCTGGAATTTCATTCCATTAATATTAGCTAATACTCATCGAATTTTATTTCGATTAAAAATTTATCTTCACTTGATTTAAAACCAATCCAATATTATTAAACTTAATTTTAAGTTGAATTCAATTCAACTCCTTTCCATCTTTTGGCTTAAGTTTATTCACTCTAATTTATACTTAAGCTCATTCTCATTTTGCAAACCAAGTTCTCTTTTCAATTTAACTTGATTTTATTTCAATCCAATCTCATTTTAAATCTGCAAATTTCATTTGATTAGTCATTATAAAATTTAACTTTCCAGATTCAACTCATTCAATTTATTATCTGGCTATTTTATTTTTTATTTCCAGTTATCTTTACTTATTTGAATTTTATTTGCACATTCAAACCATCACTATTTTAATTCATTTCCATTTTTATTCTTTACATTTTCAATTATATTTAATTTATTACCGCTTCAAGTTAAATTTAAATTAATAACTCAAGTTCTGAATCCACTATCCATTCTCAATTTACCACCCAATTTTATGAACTCATAGTTCAATTTCATTTCACCGGCAATTTAAGTCGAATTTAATTTATCTCTTGAGTTTATTTCCAAACTTCATCATAAACTCATAATTCAACTTTACTTAACTACATTGGGTTCTTAATACATACTTCATTATATAATTCATTATCTAAATAGTCTTTTCCCAACTTATATTTTAGAACTTGATTTTAAGTCTCAAAGTTTCTTCATTTAAATTTGCTTAAGTTTAATTTACTTTAAAATCTTCAATTTTTGATCTTCAATTTATTTTTCAATTCATCAAACAATTTTTATTTTGGATTTTGTATTCCATTTTCAAATTTTATAAGCCACAATTTATTATTTTATACAATTCCATTCATCATAAACTTATTATTTACACTTATTTATAACTCAAGCATATTCTTATTCCATGCATTTTTAATTCTTTTATATGCTATTCTGATTTATTTAACTCAATCAAACTCTTACCCAATTTATTTCTTATCCAACTTATTTTCCAGTTATCCAGGTAAGAATTTAAATTTCATTCACTAATTCGATTGAATTCTCATTCCAATCCAATTTTGCTAACTCAAATTTACTTAACTCAATTTCAACTTGATTTCGAATACAACTGGATATTAATTTCAGCCCATCCAATTAATTTCAATCCAGTTATATTTTTATTTCATCAATCCAAGTTAATTTCATTTTAACTCTTCACTTTAGATTTAAATTCCAACCTTCAAAGCTTATATTCCATTTCTGATTTAAAAAAAATCATCTCAATTTATAAGCTTTCAACTTATCCCATCAGAATTTTATATACCCGGCTTTTGATTTCAAATTATTTTGAAATATCCAACATTTCAAAATCACACTTCTCAAAAATTAAACCAACCCTGGTTTTATTCCCAACAAATTTCCTTTGGAATTTCAAAAACAACTTACTTTTCTAAACAAAATCAATTTGGTAGCATTTCTTCACTTAGAAATTCGAAAACGGATACTGATGATGCGGTCGTCATCATCAGAATTATTTTCCATTAATCCAAGTGATTTCAATGCAATATCACCTTCAAAATCCCTTTAAAACAATTTTCCTTCAGAAATATCCCAAAAACAACAATGCTACAATTTATCTTCAAAATACTTTCAAATCTCCGGGGTTTTTTTTTTATTTTTTATTTTTATTTTTTCCCATCCTGTTTGAATAAATCTTTACTAAAATTCATTTACACAGCTTATGCTCATACAAATTCACATGTGATTATATTTCAATTTATAATTTACATCTATAATTCATATTTATAAATTTTATTTTATAATGAATTTATTCCCTTAAACTTTAGTTATATTTCAATTTCTAGTTTCACTTAACAATGATAATACTTAAATGTTATTCATCCTAACATCCAAACAACCATAGATTAGCTAAAATAGTTTACAAAACTTTTATTTATATCAAAATACATTTTGGGTAAAATTATTTCATTCACCCACATTTAAAACAATATCGCGTCGATTGTTCTATTCAAGTGTTTAGAAACCCCTTCGATACAGTTGTACGGACTGTGCCGACGAAGGTTCATATGCCACTCAATAAACCAATCAACACAATATTAAAACAATTTATATTCACTAACAAATACGCGCTCATATCTATTAATACGCTCAAACTCATTTTAGAGTACTTCGTACTCTAATTTAAATGAGTAATTCCCACCAGAGCCAAGATTATCACCAACCTAAGCTCTGATACCAAGTGAAACGTCCCGCAAATCCGTACCCCTTGAGTTAACACTATTCTACAACAATCAACTCAAGTTGTACATAAATACGAACCATTTGGGTTTAAGAAGAAGAGGTAGAAGAAGAGAAAACAAAAATCAACATCAGAATCTAACCATCGCAGCGAAATAAAATATAATAGATAGTAAATAATCTTTACTCAAAATCAAATATATCAGTTTACATATATTACATCATCAGAGTACATCAGTCATAGCTCACATCAATAACATACAATGGGTACGCAACAACTCAACACAGCGGAAATATATATATATACAAGTACGAGAATACACATCGTCATCCAGCTCGTCTCCTGAGCCCACAGCACCATATCCTGTATCCTATAACACTCGGTCTGACCCGAGCATTACAGTTAAATAATACCCGAGTCAGTCTGGAATACCAGCGTGAGAAAATCACACCCAATTGATTATTAAAGTTTCAAAAATCCTTTGAAAACAAAAGCATCTCGTAAGACCACGCCACAAATAAACATGTCGGGTTTTTACCTTACGATAGCTAAAACAATTTTTATAGAAATCCTCTGATATTATCATAGTGTCTATTTACAAACACTTATAAAATAGCCGAAATTGTTACATCTATTAAATTCCAGCTACTAGCCACCGAAGTGGGTAATACAAACAAAACTCGTACAAGGCTCGTAGGGAAAATGGATTTCCAACAATGACTAGGCACTGGGGTACCACCTGTCACAGTACGGGGCCTAGATCACCGTACCGAGGATTACTCCCTTCATCCCCTGCAACACAAGGCCGGAACCATTCCTTACTGAACAGTCCCGAACAAGATAAACCCCGTGGTTGGCGCAACCAACCACCCACTAAGCCGAAATATATATATAAGGGACATCTAGACAGGGGAATTATCTTGTCCTGCTTGGGCATGACCCACCTAACCTTGCTGCATATCCCCTGATTTTCAGTCATTCCCATTTGCTGAGGCTTGAGGCTAAGCGTTACCTTTTAAGAACGTTTCACTTAGAATGCCCATCGTCCACCTGACGATGTTTCGCAA